>JAGTXV010000429.1:3304933-3737725 GCA_020226045.1 Muntiacus reevesi | reverse complement strand
GTTCAGTAGATGCAATACAACTGCTTTAAAGCTTAGGCTTATTATTTATTGGCTGGACACATGCTCTACAACTTGGGATCCTAGTGGCATATACTCTGGATTGTATGCTCAATTTTTTGCAGCTCATCTCCTTTAGAGTATGGTCTAAATAGTTGTGTGATGTTTGCTTTGGAGTGTGGGCTTAGTCATGGAGGAGTAAGACTGTCAGGCAGGCTTTGCAGTGCAGTTTCAATAGCTGTGACAGGTCAGCTTGATAATGTGACTCAATAGTGTCAGAATGTATGTTCCAGTGTGCAAGTTTAATCATTGCAGCAATCTTCTTCCAGATTTTGAACAAGTAGTGTTGGGATACATGTTCCAGAGTGCACACTCATTATTTATGACATGTGGGCTTTACAGCAAAGGCACAAATGGAGGCATCCTTTGAAAGGCTAGCACATTTTATCCTCAATGGTGAAAAACTGAAAATATCCCCAGTTAGATCAGGAACAAGACAAGGGTGTCCACTTTTTGCCACTATTATTCAACATAGTTCTGGGAGTTATAGCTACAGTAATCAGAGAAGAAAAAGAAATAAGAGAAATCCAGATGAGAAAAGAAGATATAAAGCTCTCACTGTTTGTAGACAACTTGATACAGTACATAGTAAGCCCTAAAGATAGTATCAGAAAGTTACTACAGCAAATCAGTGAATTTAGCAAGGTTTCAGGATATAAAATCAATACAGGGAAATCACTTGCATTTCTATATATTGATGATGAAAAATTCAGAAAGAGCAATTAAGGAATCAATCCTATTCACCACTGCAACAGAAATATTTAAATATCTAGGGATAAAGTAACCAAATAGATGAAAGAATGGTACACAGAAAATTACGACAGTCATGAAAGAAATCAAAGATGACATAAACAGATGGAGAGATATCCCACGTTCCTGGGTAGGAAGAATCAATATTGTGAAAAGGACTACACTTCCAAATGCAATCTACAGGTTCAATGTAAGCCCTGTCAAATTACCAGTGGCATTTTTCAAAGAATTAGAACAACAACAACAAAAAAATCAAAATTCATATGGAAACACAGACCCCAAGGAGTCTTGAGAAAGAAAAATGGAGCTGGAGAAATCAAGCTTCCTGATTTCAGGTTATACTACAAAGCTACAGTCATCAAGACAGTATGGTACTGGCACAAAAACAGAAATATAGACCAATGGAACAGATAGAAAAGACAGAAATAAACCCATGCACCAATGGGTACCTTATTTTTGACAAAAGAGGCAAGAATATAAAATAGGGCAATATTACAGCATACTAACACATATATATGGAATTTAGAAAGATGGTAACGGTAACCCTATATGCAAAACAGAAAAAAGAGACATAGAAGTACAGAACAGACTTTTGAACTCTGTGAGAGAAGGTGAGGGTGGGATGTTTCAAAAGAACAGCATGTATATTATTTATGGTGAAACAGATCATCAGCCCAGGTGGGATGCATGAGACAAGTGGTTGGGCCTGGTGCACTAGGAAGATCCAGAGGAATCGGGTGGAAAGCGAGGTGGGAGGAGGGATCGGGATGGGGAATACGTGTAACTCTATGACTGATTCATATCAATGTATGACAAAACCCACTGAAATGTTGTGAAGTAATTAGCCTCCAACTAATAAAAAAAAAAAAATAGTGTTGGGAAAACTGGACATTTATGTGTGAGTGAGTGAAGTCATTCAGTCATGTGTGATTCTTTGCAACCCTACAGACTGTAGCCTATAAGGTTCTTCTGTCCTTGAGATTTTCCAGACACGAGTACTGGAGCAGGCTGCCATTTCCTTCTTCAGGGGATCTAACCAACCCAGGGATCAAACCTGGGTCTCCCACATTATAAGAAGACGCTTTACTGTCTGAGCCACCAGGGAAGTCTCCCCAGGGACAACTGGACAGTCACATGTAAAAAAAAGAAATTAGAACACTTTGTCACACCATACACAAAGATAAAATCAAAATAGATTAAGGACCTAAATCCGAGACCAGAAACTATAAAACTCTTAGAGGAAAACAGAGGCAGAACAGTCTATGGCATAAATTAAAGCAAGATCCTCTGTGACCTACCTCCTAGAGTAACAGAAATAAAAACAAAAGTAAACAAGTGGGTCCTGATTAAACTTGAAAGCTTTTGCACAGCAAAGGAAACTATAAGCAAGGTGAAAAGACAACCCTCAGAATTAGAGAAAGTAATAGCAAATTAAACAACTGACAAAAGATTAATTTCTAAGCAGCTCATACAACTCAACCCAGAAAAACATACAAGCCAATCAAAAAGTGAGAAAAAGACTTAAACAGACATTTCTCCAAAGAAGACATACAGATGGCTAACAAACATGAAAAGATGCTAACCATTGCTCTTTATTAGAGAAACACAAATCAAAACTACAGTGATATATCACCTCACACCAATCAGAATGGCCATCATAAAAAGTCTACAAATGATAAATACTGGAAACTGTGTGGAGAAAAGCTAACACTCTTGCATTGATGGTGGGGATGTAAATTGATACAGCCATTACAGAAGACAGTATGGAGATTCCTTAAAAAACTAGGAATAAGCTTCCCTATGACCCAGCAATCCCACTCCTAAGCATATACCCTGAGGAAACCAAAACTGAAAGAGACAAATGTATCCCATTGTTCATTGCAGCACCATTTACAATAGCTAGAACATGGAAGCAAACTAGATGTGCATCAACAGATGAATGGATAAAGAAATTGTGGTATAGATCCACAATGGAATATTAGCCATAAAACGGAACATATTTGAGTCAGTTCTAATCAGATGGATGAACCTAGAACCTATTATACAGAGTGAAGTGAGGCAGAAAGAGAAAGATAAATACCATATTCTAACATATATATTCAGAATCTAGAAAAATGATACTGAATAATTTATTTACAGGGCAAAAATGGAGAAAGAGACACAGAGAATAGAATTATGGACATGGGGAGAGGGGAGAGAGGGTGAGATGTATGGAAAGAGTAACATGAAAACTTACATTACCATATTAAAAGAGATAGTCAATACGAATTTGCTGTATGGCTCAGAAAACTCAAACCGGGAACCCTGTATCAACCTAGAGGGGTGCGTTGGGGAGGGAGATGGGAGGGAGTTTCAAAAGGGAAGGGATATATGTATACCTATGGTTGATTCATATTGAGGTTTGACAGAAAACAGAAAAATTCTGTGAAACAATTATCCTTCAATAAAATATAAATTAACTTAAAAAATGCTATCACATTGGTGGTAATGTATTTGCTCTACAGTGCAAACTAAGTAATTGTGCATGCTTACTCTAGTGCAAAGTTCAGCTGTGTCAGTATCCATACTCCAGACTGCATACTCAGTAGTGGTGTCACACATGTTTGAGATGTGGTCACGGTAGTGGCGGGATGTGGCTTCAAGTGGCACATTCAGTTCTTGAGTCATTGCTGCTCTAGAGTGTGGTCTTTCATTGGTCGAATATATGCTCTAGAATAAGGGATTTGTAATTGTGGGATATGTGCTCCAGAATGCAAGGTCAATCTCTGGGCCACATGAGTTCTAGAGTGCAGTGTCGGAGGTGGGATGGTGAATGCATGTTTGAGACTGCAAGCTCAGTAGTGGGGACTTGCCTACTTTAGAGCTGAAAATGAGTAGTTATGAGACAAGTGCACTACAGTATAAGTTCAGTAGTGGCAGCATGTGTATTCCACAGGGCAAGCTCCGTAGCAGGAGCATGTGTGCCCTCAAACAAAGACTCAGGAGTGGCAGTATGCTTTCCCCAGGGTGCAAGCTTTAAAAGTGACTCACTTGGTATAGAATGCAGGCTCAGTAATGCAAAATGCATGTATTTGCATGTACTTGTAGATGCACAGGCTCAGTACTGTCAGGACAATTTATCCAAGGTCCAAACTCAGTAGATGCAGAAAGGGTGCTTAAAGCACTAGCCCAATAGTGTCAAAATGCTTACTATAGAAGGTGAGCTCAGTATAGTTGGGACACATACTCCAGAGTGCAAAGTAAGTCGTTTTAAACAACCAGCTCAAGAAAGTGGGGTCCAATAAGTCCTCAATGTGCTTTATGGGATTCAGCTCAGTGGTAGGAAACATTCTAGAGTGCAAGCTTGTTATTTCTGGCATGTAAGCAGCAGAGTGTGGACTCTTTAGTGGCAGGAATGTGCCTGAGTGTAAGCACAGCATTTGCCAATGTGTGGAGTGTAACATGGGTCAGTAGTTGCAAAACATGAGTTCCAGATTGCATGTTCTTAGCTGCAGCCCACATGTTCTGGAAAACAAACTCAATAATTCTGCTGGCAGGACCTATAGTGCAGGCTCAGTAGTTGCAAAATTCCTGCTCTAGTGTGTGGTATCACACTAGTGCTGTAAGAACATATGCTCCAGAGTGCAAACTTAGTAGTTACAGGAAGTATTCTCTATACTGCAGGCATTTACTTGTGGGACATGTGTTCCAGAGTCGAGGATCAGTAATTATGGCACACATGCTCTGGAAGAGACCTCAGTATTGGCAGAAACATGCTATAGAACTTGGGCTCAGTGTGGCAAGATGTGTGCTCCCAAGCACAAGCTCTTTAGTTGTGGAAATGGACTTTATAGATTAGGCTCAACAGTGTAGAGACATGTGTTTCAAAGTTCAAGATTAGCAGTTACAGAAGGTGTGGTCTGAAGTGCAGGCTCAGTTTTGACCAGAGGCTAGCTCCAGAGAGGTATCTCAATAGTTGTGGCCTATATACTCTAGGGTGTAGAATCAATGTTTTCTGGATGCATGCTCCAGAGCACAAGTTAGTAGTTTGGGCTTTGGTGCTCAGTGGTTCCAGGAGGCCTACTCTAGAGTTCAGTCTTAATAGTAATGGAATGCATGTTCCTGAGTGTTGCTCACTAACTGCAGACCACTCGCACTAGAGCATGAGTACAAGAATCAAACCCACATTGCCTGCCCTCCGGGTAAATTATTCATTGAGCTACTGGGGAAGCTCATAGGGATATTGGGGTCAACAGTGGTGAGATGTGTGCTCCAGAGTACAAGCTCAGTAGTCATGATGCACCTGCTTAATAGCATGGTCTGAGACTACCACAACATGTGCTATTGAACAAAACCTCAGCAGTTGTGGGACGCATGCTTCTGAGTGCAAACTTGAAATTTTTGCATGTGAACTTTAGAGTGTGGGCTCATTACCAGCAGGATTCTTGCTTAAATTTATAAGCTCAGTAGATGCAAATGAATGCACTAGAACATGAGATCAATAGTGGCAGACTAAACTCTAGAGTATATGCTCTTTAGCTGTGAATGTGTGCTGTAGAATGTGGGCTCAGTAGGGGCAAATAATATGCCTTATAGTGCAAGTTAAGTAGTTGTCAAATCCCTTCTTGAGATAGTGGTTTCAAAAGTGGTAGAATGCATCTCAAGAGCAAGATTAGTAGCTGTGGCTAGTCTCATCAGTATGGCAGGCACTTAGTTTTGGGTTTTGTGATCCAGAATTCAAGATCATTAGTAATGACATGCCTTTTGTAGAGTGTGGCCTCAATAGTGATGAGATGTGACCTCTACAACTCTGGCTCAGTGGCGGAAGATGCACGCTTCAGAGTGATAGCCCACAGATTGTGGCACATGGGCTTTATAGCACAGAAACGGTGGGGCAGGAACACTGATCCAAAGCCCAAGATCAGTGATGGTGACATGCCTAGTCTAGAGCGTGGCCTCAATATTTATGGGATATATGAACTAGAGCATTGGCTCAGTGGTTACAAGGTATGCGTTCCATAGTAGTAAGTTCAGTACTTGTGACATCACAATTCCAGACCATGGGCTCAGTAATGACAGGATGTATATTTCAGAGTATATGCTTTATAGTTGAAGGAAGCAATTATAGTCTAAATTATTGATTCTGTAGTAACAAGAAGATTATTTCAGAGTGCCTGCCTAGTAGTTGTAGCAGGTTAGTGCTAGGAATCAGGCTCAGTATTTACAAGATGCATGTTATAGAACTGGGATATAATACCCTTAGGAAGTTTGCTCCAGAGTGCAGCCTCATTACTTGAGATACAAATGCCCTAGAGCACAGTGTCACTAGCAGTATAACTTGTGCTTCAGTTGCAATAGCTGAACTCTAGAGTGGCTCCTCAGTAGTGCTATGGTACATGGTCTTGAATACAAGCTCAGTATTGGGAGGATGCATGCTTCTGAGTGCAAACTCAGAAGTGTGCCCACTTGTGCTAGGCGTTGGGGTCAGTATTGGCGGGAACTCTGCTCCAGAATGCAAACTCAGAAGGTGACATCCTTGCTCCAAACATGAGTTCAGTAGTGGCAGGAAATTTGCTGCAGGGTGCAAGCTCAGTAGTTGTAGCAGGTCTGCTGTAGAACATAAGCTCAACAGTAGCATAACTAGACTTTAGAATGTGGACTAAGTAGTGTCATGATGTATGTTCTAGAACGGGGGCTCAGTATGCTTGGGGCATTTGATCCAGAGTACACATCACTAATTTTGGAGCACATGCTTAGAGCATAGGCTCAGTAGAGGCAGGAATCCTGATCCCATATTCCAGTTCTGTAGCTGTGGTTGTGTGTTCTATAGTGAAAGATTAATATTTGTGTCCCATTCAGTAGAGTGCCATTCATTAGTGGCCTCACGTGCTTCAGAGTGCAAGCTCAGACGTTGCAGCACAAGTTCTCTTGAGCGTGGATTCAGTATTTCAGGGACGTGCCATCTATAGATCAATGTCAGTAGTTGTGGTATGCCTGTTCTAAAGGTGATTCCAGTAGTCAGGGGACATATACTTCAGATGCTGCCCAGAATTTATGGAATGTATGTTCCAGAACACAGTTTCAGTAGTGGTGGGATGTGTATTCCCTTGTTCACACTCACTAGTTATGGTTTAGAGTATCAGCAATGTAGAGGTGAGAGGTGTGTTCCAAAAAGAGGGCTCAGTAGAATGGCTTGCATGTTCTGGAGTGCAAGCTCAGTAGTTGCAACACATGTCCTCTAGAAAGCTAGCTCAAGAGAGGTGAGATCAGTGTTCAGAGTGCAAGGTCATTAGTTGTGGTACTCCTGGTCTTGAACTTGGGCTGATTGTGGTTAGATGAATGCTCTGGAACACGGAATTAGTAGGGGTGATAATTATGCTCAGGGTGTAAGCTCAATAGTGGGTGTGTGCTTGCTGAGACTTGAGTCTCTGTAGTGTTTGATGCAAGTTAATAAATGTAAGTTTAGTAGTGGTAGGGTGTGAACTCCTGAGTGCAAACTTAGTAGTTGTAGCATATAAACATTAGAGTGTAGATCATTAGTGGCAGGATGTGTGCTCTAGAGTATAAGTTTAATAGGTATGAACACCTGCTGTAGATCCTTGTGTCAGTAGTGCCAAGAAATGAGAACCAGTGTAAATTGAGAAGTTATGGCATGCCTGCTTAAGAACTGGTGCTCTTTGTGGCAGGTCATGGGTTCCAGAGTGAAAGCTCATAATTTGCCTCAGGACTTCTCTATCACATGGGTTCAGTAGTGGCTATTAAGTGCAGCAGTGTGCAAGTTCTAAGAGTATCACACTTGCTCTTCAATGCAGGCTCAAGACTGGTGGAACATGAGTCTAGTCTATGGGCTAAGTAGTGGCAAGATGTGGGTTTTATAGTGGTGGGGGGCATGCTTCGTGATGGGAGCTCAATAGTAAACTGAATAATTGCAGCATAGCTGAGCTAGAATGCAAGTTAGTAGTTTAGTAGCTTATGAATTCATACTTTAGAGTGGAAGCTCAGTAATTGTGGCATATTTACTCTAGAGTGAGAGGGTCAATAGGGTCAGACAAGAATCTCAAAGTGCAAACACAGGAACTGTGGCACACACACTTTGATCACAGTCTCATTAGTGGCCAGACATGTGTTCTAAAAAGGAAGATCAGAAATTGAGGCATAGGTGCTCTATAGCATAGGCTCAGTATTCTGGGAGCATGTGTTTCAGACTGAAAAGTTAGTAGTAGTGTTATACCTGTTCTATAATGTGGTTCTGGTAGTGATGGTATGCATGGCCCAAAGTTCTGCTCAGTATTTGTGGAATGTCTGCTCTACAGTGCAGGGTCAGTAGTGGCAGGGTGAGTGCTCAGGAATGTAGGCTCAGTTGTCTCTGTACATGTCCTCTGGAGTGTAAGCTCAGTAATTGCAACACATATATACTAGAATATGGGCTTAGTTGTGGTTTGAGGTGGGGCCTCTAGTGCCAGTTCAGTAGCTGTAGAACTCGTGTCCTAGATCATGGGTCCAAGTGCTCCAGTGTGAAAGTTTAGTGACTGTGACAGAAGTACACTAAAGCATGTTCTGGTAGTGGTAAGACATGTGCTCCATAATGCAGTTTCAGTAGTTGTGGCATGTGTGCTTAGAGTCAGACTCTGTAGTTTTGACACACAATTCTATAGACTTGTTAGTTGGTCATTTATGTCCAACTTTTGTGACCCCATGGACTATAACCCTCCAGACTCCTCTGTCCATGGAATTCTTCAGGCAAGAACACTCCAGTGGGCTGATATTTTCCTTTTTCCAGGTACTCTTCCTAACTGAGAGGTAGTGTCCAGGTCTCCTGCACTGCAGGTTGATTCTTTACTGTTAGAGGCTCCAGAGAAACCTAAATACATTTTAGTTGTTTGTTGTCAGTCACTTGTTTAGTTGTCATTCACTTCACTGGTGTCTCAATCTTTGGGATCCTGTGGACTGTAGCCTACCAGGCTCAGTGAATTAGTCACATACTTGGTAATGTAAGAGACAACAACTTTCTAAAATAGGTCATATAGAACATAATATAACTAACAGTTAGTGGTAACATCATGAGTAAGAGTTTAAGTGAAGAACTTTCATTAAGTATAGTCCATTATATATCCCCAGGACTTCTAACTTGGTTAGTTGAATTAATATATGTAGGTGTTAATCTCCTTGTTGTACATCATGGAGTATCTAACTTTTATCCAAAGACTGGCTACTTATATAATATATAGGAACAAACTTAGAGCGCCCTTTTTAACAACTTCATTAAATTTTTAACAATATAATATATCAGCAAGGAACTAACAGAGAAGTGAGTAACGGAATTGGAATTTAATGTGCTGTGAAATAGTAACATTTTACATTGTGAGGGCATAAACCCTGCAGCCAGGATCTCCATCCCATCAGATAAAAATGAGGTTTGATAGGGAGCTTGGGAAAGACCGAGTGTCCATCTTGAATTTCTCATAGCCCTGACTGATTTACTCCTATTGCTTACCCATTTTAAATTCTCCAATTTAGGAGTAGACAGTTGCCACATTTTAAGGACATACAAATAGCAGTAATCTGGCAGTGAGGGGTTAATTCTGTAGAAACAGAATGAGCTTTACAAGTATCATAATCTCCATAACTTATTGTGAAATAATACTTACTTTACCAAGTCAACAAATGATTTTTAAAAACAAATATAAATAACCTAAAGGCAAAAAGTTTCACAGTTTGTTATCAAACACTGAATTCTCAGAAAGCTTTGCTTCTTTATCAGAGAGAGAAAATAAAATTCCAGTCTTGTACAAGCTTAGTCTTAATAACAAAATTTATCTGGTCTATCTTAGAAAGGCTTTTCCATAAATCTTGAAGTAGCAGTAATTCTCCCAAAGACATCAGAGTGAAACCACAGAAGTCATGTTTATTTTTTTTTTTATTTTTTATTTTTTTAGTTTTTATTTTTTTATTATTATTTTTTTTTAATATTATTTTATTAGAAGTCATGTTTAAAATCTGACTGTTTCTGGGTGAAACTGGAGCCCATTATACAGAGTGAAGTAAGCCAGAAAGATAAAGAACATTACAGCATACTAACACATATATACGGAATTTAGAAAGATGGTAACGATGGCCCTTTATGCAGGGCAGAAGAAGAGACACAGAAGTACAGAACAGACTTTTGAACTCTGTGGGAGAAGGTGAGGGTGGGATGTTTCAAAAGAACAGCATGTATATTATCTATAGTGAAACAGATCACCAGCCCAGGTGGGAGACATGAGTCAAGTGCTCGGGCCTGTTGGGCTGGGAAGATCCAGAGGAATCGGGTGGAGAGGGAGGTGGGATGGGAGACCGGGATGGGGAATTCGTGTAACTCTATGACTGATTCATATCAATGTATGACAAAACCCACTGAAAAATTTAAAACAATATATAAATAAATAATTAATTAATTAAAAAAAAATCTGACTGTTTTGTTGCAACTGATAAAGCAACTTGAACATTGCTGTGACATGTAACACTTTAATATGATAACTAGAATTATAATTGACAAGATTTTATCAGAACATGTCAAATCTTCAGGAATTTCACATAGGTTTTAGGATATCTATATTAGTCACATCCACCATACAACATAACCTGAGATTTATCACTCCTCCAACAATACTTCTTATGTAAGTTAACATGTCACAGGGACCTAGGTAATTTAATATCTCTCTTTGAGAAACCTCAGGACCCAATGAACACCTCAAAAATCAGCTAGAGATCGAAAGAATTTCATTAGAATGTAATTTTAGGAGGCTTGTCAGAATTATCAAAAAAGTTTTTAACATTCAGTCAGATAGGATCTTATAGGTCACTGTGCACCAACAGTTATTCACTTAGCCCAAGTACCAATAGATTTAAACTGTAAACATGGACTAGATCAATTTAGAGTTAAAACAAACAAAACAAAAACAAAAAAACAAACAATGAAAATGAATGGCTATTGTTGACCCATGAAAAGACACCTGGTTTCTTGGCCTCCAGAGGAAAATAACTCAATCCGGTGCTAGAGACAAGGTTTGATGGCTCAGAGCTTTTGTGTAATAAAGTTTTATTAAAGTATAAATGAGATAGAGAAAGCTTCCGAAATAGGCATCAGAAGGGGACTGAAACAGTACCCCTCTGCTAGTCTTCAGCTGGATGTTATATAGTCACTAGCAGTCTGTTAATGAAAGAAAGCAATGTTTTAAAACTCAGAATGGCTCCTGGTCCCTCATCCATAAGATGTATTTGGGATAATCTTGGCACCAGACAATTCATCTCGGGCCATAAAATGATTGACTTGAATCTTGTAGAAGGGCAGACTATCATATAAATAGCTTCATTTACATAGATTGGGGAACAATGTCTGAGTGTAACATACTGATTTGTCAAGTAAGTTCTGAGCCATTAGGTGGACCAGACTTGAAGAAAGAGTTTGGGGTAAATGCACAGTACATTAACATAGCTTAAGACAAACATTTCCATAAGAAAAATGCATTGGTTAACTCAAAGTTAGAGAATAGTTAATTTCAGGTGAAACTGGGTGTCATTATGGCAACACAGTATTTTAAGAAAAAACCTCCTTTTAAATTTGTATAGACAAGGAAAGAAAATATCACTAATTTGTTTCCTCCTGCTGCTTAAAAGAGAGGTAAAAATATCTGACACTTGCAGCCTATTTCCTCCATTTGGAGACCTCTGGCCTTCTTGCTTGTAACTCTCTCAGAAAACCTTAAGATCCTTTATCAAAGGCAGTTCAACATCTCAAGAAAATTTATATTATGTACAAATTTCTTTTCATGGGTTCAACTTTCCATCCATCAGTCTCATTTTTTCCGTTGCTTTCTATACCCACTACTTTATTCTCCCATCCTGTAACAGCCCCTTGTAAGACCTACCATTTTTTCCCTAAGCATAATGTATTTTCATTTCTTATACTTAAAAACAAAAACAAAAAACTAGCAACATACATCCTACTTCCTTAATCAACAATGTGCTGTCCTTTATATCAGTATTCTGTAGATCCATTAACATAAATACCAGTGATAATTTCTAAAAATGTTTCTTTCCTTATAGAGAACATCTAAAGATTGCACCAAACATGTTCATTAATAGTTCGAAATCTCTTTAGTTCCTCTATAAGAGGAAGTTAGTTTTTAGTAATTAATGCTTCAAAATCTAATTTTAATTGGAAATGACCTCACTGTTTAACAAATGACCTAGCAGTTTAACAAATTTCCATCACATAATTTAGCACAACTCTAGAAATTCAAGTTATCCAAATCTGGAGAGACTATTTTAGACAGACACTCCCAAAACATAATTATTTTTAATAGACTTTATCTAAAAGCTCCTATCTCATTTACATTTTCTTTCTTTAATTTTACTTATTTACTTTCATTGTTGACAAATTTAGCCTACATTAAAGCTAGGTACAAAAAGTATTATGAAATGTTGAAGACTCTAGACATGTCTTAATTAGATTTGTGAACAAACATTAATATGAGATATTTAATATTGAATATTTCTCAGTTCATGTGAACCTGAAATTCATTTAGGTAAATTTCTTTTGTAATTGCTTGATATGCAAGTGCTTCTTTTTCTTTAGGCAAGTTGAACTAAAGCTCATTTACAAATTAACCTCAGCAATATTATCAAAAGACAATGACACACACTAAATCATAGACTGAAAGATATCTCAAAGTTTCTGCTTGAGATTTAAAATGTCTCTTGATAACCTTCCTTTTTTGACTTAAAATTTTGCTAATTAACTCAGGACTGAATGCTCAGGTAAGGTTACCTGTTTCTCAAGGACATGAAAAAGGTTAACTTCTCCTAGGCAGGATTTTAAAACAAGCTAGCTATTTTAAATTTTACATGAAAAAAAGTACTAGTTTTGCAGTTTCAAAAGAAAAGTAAATTTCATTTTAACTCACTTTCTCTGAGATCTATAGAATATCATGTCTATTTTATGTTAAAAAAACAAACCTCATCTCTCCTTTCTGTAATCATAGCATTATAGTTAAAATATAAACCAAAAGTGGGCTTTCCTGGTGGTTCAACTGGTAAAAATTTTGCCTACAATGTAGGAGATCCAGGTTCAATCCTCGGGGTTGGGAAGGTCCCCTGGAGAAGGGACTGGTAACGCATTTCAGTATTCTTGCCTGTTCCCCAGGCAATGGGCAATGGACATTAGTGCCTGGGTGGTGGTGGTGGTTACAATCAATTCACACAGTTGCAAAGAATAAGACATGACTGAGTAGCTAACACTCTTACTTTCACTTAACAGATCAAATAGTACTCAGATTAACTCTGATAACAGGGTCAGAACAACTGATAAAAATCTTGTTTTGCATTTCTCTGATAATAAGTAATGTTGAAATGCAAATCAAAATCACAACGAGGTACCATCAAACGCCAGCCTGAATGGCTGCTATCAAAAAGTCTACAAGCAATAAATGCTGGAGAGGGTGCAGAGAAATGGGAACACTCTTACACTGTTGATAGGAATGCAAACTAGTACAGCCACTATGGAGAATAGTGTGAAGATTCCTTGAAAAACTGGAAATAGAACTGCCACATGACCCAGCAATCCCACTGCTGGACATACACACATGTACCCCAATGTTCATCACAGCACTATTTACAATAGGTAGGACATGGAAGCAGGCTAGATATTCATTGGCAGATGAATGGATAAGAAAGCTGTGGTACATATACACAATGGAATATTACTCAGGTATTAAGAAGAACACATTAGAATCAGTTCTAATGAGGTGATAAAACTGGAGCCTATTATAGAGAGTAAAGTAAGTCAGGAAAAGGGGGTGGTCCTAAGATGGCAGAGGAATAGGATGGGGAGGCCACTTTCTCCCCCACAAACTCATGGAAAAATCATTTGAATGCTGAACAAATTCCACAAAACAACTTGAATGCTGGCAGAGGAAAACAGACATACAGAAAAGCAGACCATTCTCTTCAAAAGGAGGTAGGCCAAAATATAAAATATAAAAAGAGAGGCAGAAGAGTAAGGGATGAAGACCCATCCCAGGGAGGGAGTTGTGAAGGAGAAGTTTCCAAACACTGGGAAACCCTCTCACTGGCGTGTCTATATGGAGTTTTGGAAACTCAGAGGACAACATATCTGGGAGGAAAAAATCCAGAGATTAGGCGCCTAAATGCAACTCCAAGTGGAGAACTAGAACAGACACTCAAGTCTGCCACCAGCATGTGGGGTCTGCATTGCTTAGGGTAAGGGCCGGGTCTAAATGCCCTGAGGACATTCTGAGAGAGTTAACATGATATAGCAACCCCAACCATGCAATAGCCAGAGAGGGGAAGAAAAGAGAGAGAGAGAGAGAAATTTCCCATGAAAAGCTATAAGGTAAAACTTGGTCTTCTCACAGAACAAAGGACTGAGTGAATACCAGAGGGGAGCTAGCCAGTTGTAGGCCAGTCCTCCCCTCATTGGAGGCAGAGACATAGGTGAGCGACAGCCAGAGGTGGAGGGTGAGGTCAATCTCAGCCGCAGAAATGGCATCCTCCACCATTGTGAACAGGCTCCCAGTTGCTAACCAAGTCTTCCTGGGATCCTGGATGGCTAACATCCACCAGAAGTGTCCCAGTCACAGATCAGTTCTCCAGAGGAGACACACACCACACCTGAGATGGTGCTTCCACTGTGCCCCCAGGAAACTGAGGGGCTGGGACTGGGGAAGTGATAAGTCACAGTGCCCACATGGGGAGAGTGCATTCGCTAAGCACATGGTCGACTGAGCTGCTCAGACCTGGGAAAGAAACAAAATACAGGCCCAACTGATTCTGTGACTTTGTGGAATACCTGAGAACCTGAACAAGAGCAGCTTAGACCTGGGAAGTGCATGCAACCCAGGGTCCACTTTAGGCAGTTCTGCAGAGCGACCTGGAGCTTGAGCAGTGTAGAACAGGAAAGCTCACACACTGTGAGTGGGGACAAACCCAGCGTGGCCCAAACACTGCAAGCACTCCCCACACATACTAGTGATATTTGTCTGTAGTATTCCTCCCTCCCCACAACTGAACAAGTGCGCCTAAATAACTGACCACTTTCACCCACTTGTGTCAGGGCAGAAATTAGACACTGAAGAGACTTGCAAATAGAGAAAGCCAAAATAAACATAGAGTGAACCACTTTGGAAAAGACACATGGAACAGATTAAAACCCTGTAGTTAGAACCAACTACATTGGAAGGGGTCTACAGACCTTGAGAAGAAGTATGAGTTGAAACAAGGAACTATCTGAAACTGGACTTATTCCACACTGCCCACGAAAAAGTCCATAGAAGTTCCTAGATATATTTTACTTTTTTCATTATTTATTTTTTTAAATTTTATTATTTTAAAGTTCTTTAATACACCTTTATTTTTCATTTTTATAAACCAGCATCACCTTGCAAAAAAAAAAAAAAAAGACCCTATTTTTAAAGCACATTTCATACATATATTTTATAATTTTTGTGATAGTGTTTTGTTTTTTAAATATTGTATTTTTGAGAGTCTAACCTCTAGTCCATATTTTTTATCTTTGCTTTATGGTATTTGTTATTAATTTCGTACCTTTAAGAAGAATCCAGTCTTCAGTAACTAGTTTTACTTCAGTTCAGTCGCTCAGCGGTGTTCGACTCTGTGACCTCATGAACTGCAGCATGCCAGGCCTCCCTGTCCATCACCAACTTCCGGAGTTCACCCAAACCCATGTCCATTGAGTCGGTTATGCTACCCAACCATCTCATATTATGTCGTCTGCTTCTCCTCCTGCCCTCAATCTTTCCCAGCATTAGGGTCTTTTCAAATGAGTCAGCTCTTCGAATCAGGTGGCCAAAGTATTGGGGTTTCAGCTTCAGCATCAGTCCTTCTAATGAATATTCAGACCTGATCTCCTTTAGGATGTACTGCTTGTATCTCCTTGCAGTCCAAGGGACTCTCAAGGAACTCCCAGTTCAAAGCATCAGCTCTTTGGTGCTCCACATTCTTTATAGTCCAAATCTTACATACAGATATGACTACTGGAAAAATCATAGCCTTGACTTGATGGACCTTTGTTGACAAAGTCATAGCTCTGCTTTGAAATACTCTGTCTAGGTTGGTCATAACGTTCCTTTCAAGAAGTAAGCATCTTTTAATTTCATGGTTGCAGTCACCATCTGCAGTGATTTTGGAGCCCAGAAAAATAAAGTCAGTCACTGTTTCCCCATCTATTTGCCATGAAGTGATGGGGTCATATGCTATGATCATTTTTCTGAATGTTGATCTTTAAGCCAAATTTTTAATTCTCCTCTTTCATTTTCATCAAGAGACTCTTTAGTTCCTCTTCACTTACTGCCATGAGGGTGGTTCATCTGCATATCTGAAGTTAATGATATTTCTCCCAACAATCTTGATTCCATCTTGTGCTTTCTCCAGCCCAGCATTTCTCATGATGTACTTTGCATATAATTCAAATAAGCAGGTTGGCAATAGACAGCCTTGACATACTCCTTTTCCTATTTGGAACCAGTCTGTTGTTCCGTGTCCAGTTCTAACTGTTGCTTCCTGATCTGCATACAGGTTTCTCAAAAGGCAAGTTAAGTGGTCTGGTATTCCCATCTCTTTCAGAATTTTCTACAGTGTATTGTGATCCACACAGTTAAAGGCTTTGGCATAGTCAGTAAAGCAGAAATAAATGTTTTCTCAGAACTCTCTTGCTTTTTCAATAATCCAGCAGATGTTGCCAATTTTATCTCTGGCCCCTCTGCCTTTTCTAAAACTAGCTTGAACATCTACAAGTTCACAGTTCATGTATTGCTGAAGCCCTGCTTGGAGAATTTTAAGCATTACTTTACTAGCGTGTGAGATGAGTGCATTTGTGTGGTAGTTCGATAATTCTGTGGCACTGCCTTCTTTGGGATTGGATTATTATTATTTTTACTTAGGAGTGTGATTATTGGCTTGATTACACCCTCCCTCTTTTGACTCTCCTTTTTCTCCCCTAGGTCACCTCTATTTTCTCCCTCACCCTTGTCTTCTCTACCCAACTCTATGAAGATCTTTGTTTGTTCTGGTCTGTGGAGAACACTTAGGGAATGGACTACTGGCTAGATTTGTCTCTGTCCTTTTGAATCCTCCTCTTCTCCTCCTGTCATCCCTGTCCTCATCCTCCCTCTTTTTTTCTTTATGTAACTTTGTGAACCTCTCTAAATGTTTCAGATTGTGGAGAGCACATATAGAATTGATTATTGGCTAGTTGCTCTATCCCCTTTTTATTCCCCTTCCTCTCCTCCTGATCTCCTCTGTCTCCCTCCTCCCTCTTCTCTTCTCCATGAAACTGAAAACCTCTCTGGATTTCCCTCATGGTGGAGAATCTCTTCATCATTAACCTGGATGTTTTATCATCAATGTTGTATGGATGGAGAAGTCTTGAGGCTACTGTAATAGTAAGAGTAAGAGTCAGAGGCAGGAAGCTTAGATAAGAAACTTCCTGACTCCAGAGAACATTAATTGACAAGAGCTCATCCAAAAGCCTCCATACCTACACTGAAACCAAGCTACAAACAAGACCCAACAAGTTTCAGAGCAAGACATATCAAGCTAATTCTACAACAGCACAGGAACAAACCCCAAGCATGAAAAGTGGTGGCCAAAAGTCACACCAAACCCATAGAAACCTCAAAACTACTACTGGACACTTCATTGCACTCCAGAGAGAAGAGATCCAGCTCCACCCACCAGAACAACAATGCAAGCTTCTCTAAAAAGGAAACCTTAACAAATCACTCTTCCAACCCCACCCACAGGGAGGAACCTCCATAAAAAAGAGGAAACCACAAACTTCCAGCATACTGGAAGGTCATCACTAACATAGCATCTAAATAAGATAAAAAGGCAGAGAAATATTCAGCAGAAAAAGGAACATGATAAATGCCCACCAAGCCAAACAGAAGAGGAGGAGATAAGGAGTCTTCCTGATCAAAAATTCAGAATCATGATAGTAAAAATGATCCAAAATCTTGAAAACAAAATAAAGTTATAGATAAATAGTCTGGGGGCAAGGATTGAGAAGATGCAAGAAATGTTTAACAAGGACCTACAAATAATAATTTTTTTAAAAAAAGAGTCAATCAGTAGTGAATAAGGCAATAACTGAGATCAAAAACACTAAGGAGGGGTCCAAAAGTAGAATAACTGAGGCAGAAGATAGGATAAGTGAGGTGGGAGATTGGTGGAAATAAATGTAGCAGAGGAAAGAAAAGAAAAAAAGAATTAAGATAAATGAGGACAACCTCAGAGACCTCTGGAACAAGGTCAAATGCCCCATTATTCAAATCACTGGTGTTCCAGAAGAAGAAGACAAAAAGAAAGACCATGAGAAAATACTTGGGGAGATAATAGTTGACAACCTCCCTAAAATGTGGAAGAAAATAGCCATCCAAGTCCAAGAAACCCAGAGAGTCCCAAACAGGATAAACTGAAGGCAAAACAACCCATGGCACATATTAATCAAATTAATCAAGCTCAAACACAGAGAACAAATACTAAAATCAGCAATATGAAAAACAACAAATAACACACAAGGGGATTCCCAGAAGGATAACAGCTTATCTTCCAATAGAAGTTCTTCAAGGTAGAAGGGAATGGCAGGACATACTTAACGTCATGAAAGAGAAAAACCTACAACCCAGTTTACTGTACCCAGCAAAGATCTCTTTCACATATGAAGGAAAAATCAAAAGCTTTACAGACAAGCAAAAGCTGAGAGAATTCAGCACCACCACCAGCTTTTCAACAAATGCTGAAGTATCTTCTATAGACAGGAAATAGAGAAAAAGTTTATAAACTTGAACCCCAAGCAGCAAAGTAAATGGCAATGGGATCACAGTTAGTTAGTTAATTAGTTCAGTCACTCAGTCATTTCAACTCTTTGTGACCCCATGTATCATAGCACGCCAGGTCTCCCTGTCCATCACAAACTCCCAGAGTTTACTCAAACTCATGTCCATCAGATCGGTGATGCCATCCAGCCATCTCATCCTCTGTCATTCCCTTCTCCTCCTGCCCCCAATCCCTCCCAGCATCAGAGTCTGATGTGATGGTTAATAGCAATGCAAACTTACCTCAGGAAATAAGAGAAAATCAAATAAGTAGCCTAAATCTACACTTAAAGCAACTAGAAAAGGAAAAATGAAGACCCCAGGGTTAGTAAAAGAAAGAAATTATGAAAATTAGGGAAGAAATAAATGAAAAAGAAACAAAGGAGACCTTAGCAAAAATCAACAAAGCTAAAAGCTGGTTCTTTGAGAAGATAGATAAAATAGACAAACCATTTTCCAGACTCATCAAGAAACAAAGGGAGAAGAATCAAATCAACAAAATTAGAAATGAAAATGGAGAAATCACAACGGAGAAGACAGATACACACAGGCTCATAAGAGACTACTATCAGCAATTATATGTCAATAAAATGGACAACTTGGAAAATGTAGAGAAGAGCTAGCACGTATCCTACTCAAACTCTTCCAGAAAACTTCAGAGGAAGGTAGACTTCGAAACTCATTTTATGAGGCCATCATCACCCTATACCAAAACAACCATATATCTTTTATGGCACAAAAGGAAAACTACAGGCCAATATGATTGATGAACATAGATGCAAAAATCCTTAACAAAATTCTAGCAAACGCCATATTAAAAAGATCATATATCATGACTAAGTGGGCTTTATCCCAGGGATGAAAGGATTCTTCAATATCCATAAATCAATCATTGCTACACCACACTAACAAACTGAAAGATAAAAACCATATGATTATCTCAACAGCTGCAGAGAAAGCATTCAACAAAATTCAACATCCATGTATGATAAAAATCCTCCAGACCAGAAATGTAAATGAACATATCTCAACATAATAAAAGCTTTATATGATAAACCCACAGCAAACATTATCCATAATGGTGAAAAATTGAAAGAGTTTATCCCAAAGTCTGGGCACAAGACAAGTGTGCCCACTCTCATGACTACTATTCAGCATAGTTTTGGAAGTTTTACCCCAGCAATCAGAGAAAAAAAAGAAGTAAAATGAATCCAGATTGGGAAAAAAAAATATTAAAACTCTCACTGTTTGCAGATAAAATGATCCTCTACATGGAACACCCTAAAGACGCCACCAGAAAATTACTAGAGCTAATCAATGAATGCAATAATGTTCCAGGATATAAAATTAACAGAGAAATCCCTTGCATTCCTATACACTAATAATGAGAAAATAGAAAAAGAAATTAAGGAAACAATTCCATTCACCATTGATTGCAATGAAAAAAAGGAGTGGGGAGGGAGGTGGGAGGGGGGTTCAGGATGGGGAACACATGTAAATCCATGGCTGATTCATGTCAATGTATGGCAAAAGTCACTACAATATTATAAATTAATTAGCCTCAAACTAATAAAAATAATTGGGAAAAAAAGAATAAAATACCTAGTAATAAATCTATCTAAAGAAACAAAGATCCATATATAGAAAACTATAAAACACTGATGAAAGAAATCAAAGATGACACAAACAGATGTAGAAATATACCATGTTTGTGGAGCAGAATAATCAATATAGTGAAAATGATTATACTACCCAAATCAATCAATAGATTTTATACAATCCCTATCAAGCTACCAATGGTATTTTCAAGAGAACTAGAATAATTTTGCATTTTGTATGGAAATACAAAAAACCTTGAATCGTGAAAGCAACCTTGTGAAAGAAGAATGGAACTGAAGGAGACAACCTGCCTGACTTCACACTATATTACAAAGCTACAGTCATCAACACAGTATGGTTCTTGCACAAAGATAGAAATATAGATAAATGGAACAAAGTAGAAAGTCCAGAGATAAATCCACGCACCTATGGACACCTTAACTTTGACAAAGGAGACCAGAATATGCAATGGAGAAAAGACAATCTCTTCAACAAGTGGTACTGGAAATACTGGTCAAGCACGCTAAAAGAACAAAACTAGAACACTGTCTAATACCATACACAAAAATAAGCTCAAAGTGGATTAAAGATCTAAATGCAAGACCAGAAGTTATAAAACTCCTAGAGGAGAAACATAGGCAAAACACTCTCCAACATAAATCACAGCAGGATTCTTTATGACCCACCTCCCAGAGGTATGGATATAAAAATGAAAATAAACAAATGAAGCCTAGTTAAACAAAAGTTTATGGACTGTGAAGGAAATTATAAGCAAGATGAAAAGACAACCTTCAGAATTGGAGAAAATGACAGCAAATGGGGCAACTGACAAAGAATTTATCTCAAAAATATACAAGCAACACCCAGCAATTCCAGAAAAATAAATGATGCAATCAAAAAATGGGCTAAAGAACTAAACAGACATTTCTCCAAAGAAGACATACAGATGTCTAAAAAACATAAAAGATGCTCAACATCACATATTATCAGAGAAATGCAATTCAAAACCACAATGAGGTAGCATCTCATGCCACTCAGGATGTATGCTATCAAAAAGTCTACAAAAAATTAATGCTGGAGAGGGTATAGAGAAAAGTGAATCCTCTCACACTGTTGGCGGGAATGGAAACTACTATAGCCACTATGTAGAACTGTATGGAGAATCTTTAAAAATCTGGAAATAGAACTGCCATACGACTCACCAATCCTATTGCTGGGCATACACACATAGGAAACCAGAATTGAAAGAGACACGTATATCCCAATGTTCATCACATCACTGTTTACAATAATCAGGACATGGAAGCAACAGAGTTGTCCATCAGCACATGAAGGGATAAGAAAATGTGGTATACATACACAAAGGAATATTAGCCAGCCATTAAAAATAATGCATTTGAATTAGTTGTAAAGAGGTGGATGAAACTGGAGCCTATTGTACAGAGTGAAGTAAGCCAGGAAGAAAAACACTTATACAGTATAGTAACACATATGTAGGCTGGAAACATTTAATAAATTCTAAAGGTCTGGCCTGCTTTAGCTTAAGGTTCCAATTCTCACACAAGCCAATGAATACATTCCATTCTTTAGCTAATGAGCAATAATATGAATCGCCCTATCTGGCAATAAAAACCTTATCAACTGTAATCTTTTTTTCTTAAAAAGTGGTATTCCATCTCACAAATCCTGCTTATGGTATCAATAAGTGTTTTGCAGAAAGTTTTCACTTTTGTCATAGGTTCAAAGGACTTGCTAACAAAATAAATCACTCATTGTATACAAATAAGTGATACCAAAATTTTATAGAGAAAATCTAGCTTGCATAACTTTAAAATCAAAGAGAAATAGAAACAGCACAAGATGCATCATGAAATTGGATTTTGACTGACATCCAGACTTAAGTAGCTCTGGGAAATCCCATGTCACTGCACATCTGGAGTTCCAATTGGGAAAAGGGTCCAGCTAGTGCTTTTGCATTTTGGTTTGCACTTAAAAAGCTATAGTTTGTGGCTTTTATTATAGTCAGTCAGTTCAGTTGCTCAGTCGTGTCCGACTCTTAGAGACCCCATGAATCACATGCCAGGCCTTCCTGTTCATCACAAACTCCTGGAGCTTACTCAAACTCATGTCCTTCGAGTTTGTGATGCCATACAGCCGTCTTATCCTCCATTGTCCCCTTCTCCTCCTGCCCACAATCCCTCCCAGCAGCAGGGTTTTTTCCAATCAGTAAACTCTTCACATGAGGTGGCCAAAGTATTGGAGTTTCAGCTTCAGCATTAGTCATTCCAAGGACACCAAGGACTTATCTCCTTTAGGATGTACTGCTTGGATCTCCTTGCAGTCCAAGGGACTCTCAAGAGTCTTCTCCAACACCACAGTTCAAAAGTATCAATTGTTCAGTGCTCGGCTTTCTTCACAGTACAGCTCTTACATCCATACATGACCACTGGAAAAATCATAGCCTTGGCTAGACGAACCTTTGTTGGCAAAATAATGTCTCTGCTTTTTAATATGCTATCTATGTTGGTCATAACTTTGCTTCCAAGAAGTAAGAGTCTTTTAATTTCATGGCTGCAGTCACCATCTGCAGTGATTTTGGAGCCCCCCAAAATAAAGTCAGTCACTGTTTCCCCATCTTTTTCCCATGAAGTGATGGGACCAGAAGCCATGATCTTAGTTTTCTGAATGTTGAACTTTTAGATAACTTTTTCACTCTCCTCTTTCACTTTCATCAAGAGGCTTTTTAGTTCCTCTTCATTTTCTGCCATAAGGGTGGTGTCATCTGTGTATCTGAGGTTACTGATATTTCTCCCAACATTCTTAATTCCAGCTTGTCCTTCTTCCAGATCAGCATTTCTCATGATGCACTCTGCATATAAGTTAAATAAACAGGGTGATAATATACAGCCTTAACATACTCCGTTCCTATTATGAACCAGTCTGTCCTTGTAAGTCCAGCCCTAACTGCTGTTTCCTGACCTTCATATAGGTTTCTCAAGAGGCAACTTAGGTGATCTGGTATGCCCATCCCTTTCTGATATTTCTACAGTTTGTTGTGATCCACACAGTCAAAGGCTTTGGCAGAGTCAATAAAGCAGAAGTAGATGTTTTTCTGGAACTCTCTTGCTTTTTTGATGATACAGCATATGTTGGCAATTTGATCACTGGTTCCTCTGCATTTTGTAAAACCAGATTGAACATCTGGAAGTTCACAGTTCACATATTGCTGAAGCCTGATTTGGAGAATTTTGAGCATTACTTTACTGGAGTGTGAGATGAGTGCAATTGCACGGTAGTTTGAGCATTTTTTGGCATTGCCTTTCTTTGGGTTGAAATGAAAACTGACTTTTCCATTCCTGTGGCCACTGCTAGTTTTCTAAATTTGCTGGCATATTGAGTTCAGCACTTTCACAGATTCATCTTTTAGGATTTGAAATAGCTCAACTGCAATTTCATCACCTCCACTAGCTTTGTTCACAGTGGTACTTTCTAAGGCCCCGTTAACGTCACATGCCAGGATGTCTGGCTCTAGATGAGTGATCACACCATCATGATTATCTGGGTCATGAAGATCTTTTTTTGTACAGTTCTTCTGTGTATTCGTGCCACCTCTTCTTAACATTTTTTTTTTCTGTTAGGTCCATACCATTTCTGTCCTTTTCAAACCTGTTTTGCATGAAATATTCCCTTGGTATCCCTAATTTTCTTGAAGAGATCTCTAGTTTTTCCCACTCTGTTGTTTTCCTCCATTCCTTTGCATTGATCACTGAGCAAGTCTTTCTTATCCCTCCTTGTTATTCTTTCAAACTCTGCATTCAGATGGGAATATCTTTCCTTTTCTCCTTTGCCTTTCACTTCCCTTCTTTTCATAGCTATTTGTAAGCTCTCCTCAGACTGCCATTTTGCTTTTTGAATTTCTTTCCCATGGGGATGGTCTTGATCCTTGTCTCCTGTACAATGTCACGAAACTCCATCCATAGTTCATCAGGCACTCTGTCTATCAGATTTAGTCCCTTAAATCTATTTCTCACTTCCACTGTATATTCATAAGAGATTTGATTTAGGTCATACATGAATAGTGGCTTTCTCTACCTTCATCAGTTTAAGTCTGAGTTTGGCAATAAGGTGTTCATGATCTGAGCCACAGTCAGGTCCTGGTCTTGTTTTTGCTGACTGTACAGAGTTTCTCCATCTTTGGCTGCAAAGAATATAATCAACCTGATTTCTGTGTTGACCATTTGATGATGTCCATGTGTACAGTCTTCTCTTGTGTTGTTGGAAGAGGGTGTTTGCTATGACCAGTGCGTTCTCTTGGCAAAACTCTATTAGCCTTTTACCTACTGCATTCCGTACTCCAAGGCCAAATTTGCCAGTTGCTGTAGGTGTTTCTTGACTTCTTACTTCTGCATTCCAGTCCCCTTTAATGAAACAGATATCTGTTTTGGGTGTTAGTGCTAATGGATCTTGTAGGTCTTCATAGAACCTTTCAATTCCAGCTTCTTTAGTGTTACTGTTTGGGGCATAGTCTTAGATTACTGTGATATTGAATGGTTTGCCTTGGAAGTGAACAGAGATCATTCTGTCGTTTTTGAGATTGCATCCAAGTACTGCATTTCGGACTCTTTTGTTGACCATGATGGCTACTCAATTTCTTCTAAGGGATTCCTGCCCACAGTACTAGATATAATGGTCATCTGAGTTAAATTCACCCATTCCATTCCATTTTAGTTCGCTGATTCCTAGAATGTCGATATTCACTCTTGCCATCTCCTGTTTGACCACTTCCAATTTGCTTTGATTCGTGGACCTAACATTCCAGGTTCCTATGCAATATTGCTGTTTACAGCATCAAACCTTGCTTCTATCAGTCCCATCCATAACTGGGTATTGTTTTTGCTTTGGCTCCATCCCTTTATTCTTTCTGGAGTTATTTCTCCACTGATCTCCAGTAGCATATTGTGCACCTACCGATCTGGGGAGTTCCTCTTTCAGTATCCTAATATTTTGCCTTCACATACTGTTCATGGGGTTCTCAAGGAAAGAATACTGAGTGGTTTGCCATTCCCTTCTCCAATGGACCACAGTCTGTCAGACCTTTCCACCATGACCTGGCCATCTTGGGTGGCCCCACATGGTATGGCTTCATTTCATTGAGATAGACAAGACTGTGGTCCTGGGATCAGATTGGCTAGTTTTCTGTGATTATGGTTTTAGTTTGTCTGCCCTCTGATGCCCTCTCACAACACCTACCGTCTTACTTCGGTTTCTCTTACCTTGGCTATGGGGTATCTCTTAATGGCTGCTCCAGCAAAGCGCAGCCACTGCTCCTTACCTTGGATGAGGGGTATCTTCTCACAGCCACCCCTCCTGACCTTGAATGCCAAGTAGTTCCTCTCGGCCCTCCTGCTACTCTCATATTCTAGAGCATACTTCCAGCCACACTTATCCCTTGCTTGAGAACAGGAGTAGAAATGAGTTTACACTAGTGTAAACTTCTCATTGATTGCTTCTGATCTGAAGAACTAGTCCCACCTCTGCCGAGCCTGTATACCAGAGTAAGTGTGTTGCAACTACTGAGCTTGCCCTCCAGAGTGTACATGCTATTCTACTGAGTAGACTTTCCAGAATACACATCTCACCTCTATTCATCCTATACTCTAAAGCAGGCATGTTGCAACTACTGAGTTTGCACTTAGGAATGCGCATGCCACAAGATACTGGGTTTGTGCTCTGCTATACTTTCCACAAATGCTGAGCAGCATCTACAGCATGCATTCTCTCACTAGTGGGACCATACATACGACATATATACAACAACTACTGAGGTTGCATCATAGAAAGCATAGCACTGAAATACAGAATCCATGCCCTAGAGCACTGGAACTGCATTTCTGGCTTGCACTCTTAAGCACATATTCTGTTACTAGTGAGCTTGGCACTCTACAAAACCCATGACACAATTTTTGACCCTGTGCTGTATAACACATGACATCTACTGAGTTGTATACAGAATCAGGATTGCTGCCACTATGAGCCTGTATTCGAAGAATACACGCCACAACTAGTGAGGTTAGACTCTGGATCAAATGTACTGAGACAACTGAGACCTCATTCTGGAACAAATGTCAGGTCAGGTCAGGTTCTAGCTATTTCTGAACCCAATTTTTAGAGCACACCTGTCACAACTATTGAGCTTACACTCTGAACCCAATTTCTAGAGCACACCTGTCACAACTATTGAGCTTACACTCTGGAGCAAGTGTCCTTCCACTGCTGGGATCATGCTTTGGAGCTAGTATGACACAACTACTGAGCTCTGCATTCTGGAGCAGTATTGGAGTAGTGGAGTTGGTTGCCATTGCCTTCTCCCTGAGAAGCCTCTCTAGAGTCCACATATTGCAACTACTGTGCTTGAACTCTGGAATCCAGGTCACACCACTAGTGAACTTATGCTCTAGGGCATCTGTACAACAAGCATTGAGATTACACTCTGGGACAAACATCCTGAAATTACAACAACCCAGCTGTAAAACATGCATCTGCCTGATTTCCAGAGCCAATCAGCCATAATTACTGAACTTGCACTCTGAATTAATCACCCCACAAACACTAAGTCAACATTTTAGAGCATAAATGCTACAACTATTGGACAGGTGCTCTGAAATATATGTCCTTCCAGTACTGAACCTGTGATCTGGAGCTATAGTGTCACAACTACTGAGCTAACACCATGGAACACATACCTAGAACTTACTGAGTTAATATTTTCATACATTCCATACATATTGAGCCCAACTCTAGAGTAGGCATGACCCCACTGAACTTTGACTTTGCAGTACACATCTTGCCAAAACTCTTCCTGTGATATTAATACCAGGTGCCATAATTATACGGCCTTCACTCTGGAGGTCACATCTTGCACTACTGAGCCTGAGTTGTAAAGGAAACACCTAACCACTATTGATGTCACTCTAAACCAGGATAGATCTTCAACACAGGAATACACATTATACCACTGAGTGCTACAATATGAAGGATACTTCTGCAACTACTCATCTTGCAGTCTGGAACACAAGTTCTCCCACTTTTGAGGCTACATATTAAAGGAGGTATATCACAGCTATTTAACTTGCATTATAGGGCCCACCTCCATCCATAGTACTTCAGGTTCTTTGTCTATCAGATATAATCTCTTAAATCTATTTGCCACTTCCACTTTATAATCAAAAAAGATTTCATTTAGGTCATACCTAAATGATCTACAGGTTTTGCCTACTTTCTTCAATTTAAGTCTGAGTTTGGCAATAAGGAGCTCATGTTCTGAGGCACAGTCAGCTCCCAGTCTTGTTTCTGCTAACTGTACAGATCTTCTCCATTTTGGCTGCAAAGAATGTAATCAATCTGATTTTGGTTTTGACCATCTGGTGATGTCCATGTGTACAGTCTTCTCTTGTGTTGTTGGAAGAGGGTGTTTGCTATGACCAGTGCATTCTCTTGGCAAAACTCTATTAGCCTTTTCCCTGCTTCAATCTGTACTCCAAAGCCAAATTTGCCTGTTACTCCAGGTATTTCTTGACTTCCTACTTTGGCATTCCAGTTTCCTATAATGAAAAGAACATCTTTTGGGGTTCTAGAAGGTTTTGTAGGTCTTCATTGAGCCTTTCAACTTCAACTTCTTCAGCATTACTGGTTGGGACATAGACTTGGATTAGTGATATTGAATGGTTTGCGTTGGAAATGAACAGAGATCATTCTGTCATTTTTGAGACTGCATTCAAGTACGGCATTTTGGACTTTTTTTTTTTTTTTTTTTCCTATGATGGCTTTTTCATTTATTCTAAGGGATTCTTGTCCTAAGTAGCAGATATAATGGTCATCTGAGTTACATTCCCCGTTCCAGTACATTTTAGTTCATTGATTTCCAAAATGTCTGTGTTCATTCTGGCCATCTCCTGTTTGACCACTTCCAATTTGCCTTGATTCATGGACTTAACATTCCAGGTTCCTATAAAATATTGCTCTTTAGAGCATCGGACTTTACTTCCATCACCAGTCACATCCACAACTGGGTGTTGTTTTTGCTTTGGCTCCATCTCTTCATTCTTTCTGGAGTTATTTCTCCAATGATCTCCAGTAACATATTGGACATCTACTGACCTGGGGAGTTCATCTTTCAGTGTACTATCTTTTTGCGTTTTCATACTATTATTGGGATTCTCAAGGCACAACTACTGAGATGGTTTGCCATTTCCTTCTCCAGTGGACCACGTTGTGTCAGAACTCTCCACCATGACCCGTCCATTTTGGGTAGCCCTACATGGCATGCCTCATAGTTTCATTGAGTTAGACAAGACTGTGGTCCATGTGATCAGATTGGTTAGGTCTCTGTGATTGTAGTTTTCATTCTGCCTGCCCTCTGATGGAGAAGAATAAGAGGCTTATGGACACTTCATTATGGGAGAGACGAACTGAGGGAAAACTGGATCTTGTTATAAGGGGCAGGGCCTTGCTCAGGAACACTTTAATCTAATTCTGTGTTGATGACTGAAGCTGTGTTTCCTCCCTGTAATTTGAATTGAGACCAAAAAATGGTGGAGGTAAAGAAGATAATAAGGACCTACTTCAAAAAGTTTCATGCACACACTGCTGCATGCAGTGCTGCCAAACCTGCAGCAAGCCATTGTCAAACCAAGCCTCTGCCGGAAATGGCTGGATACTAACAGGCAAGTCTGGGTCAGCCCCTTGTAGGGTCACTGCTCTTTTCTCCTGGGTCCTGGTGCACACAAGGTTTTGTTTTATCAAAAAAGCTAAAGAGTTCCAAAAATACATCTATTTCTGCTTTATTGACTAGGCCAAAGCCTTTAATTGGGTAGAAAACAACAAACTGTGGGAAATTTTTAAAGAGATGGAAATATCAGACCACCTAAAGTACCTCCTGAGAAATCTGTATTCAGGTCAAGAAGCAACGATTAGAACTGGCCGTGGAACAACAGACTGGTTCCAAATAGGAAAAGGAGTACATCAAGGCTGTATATTGTCACCCTGCTTATTTAACTTATATGCCGAGTACATCATGAAAAATGGTGGACTGGATGAAGCCCAAGCTAGAATCAAGAATGCTGGGAGAAATATCAATAACCTCAGATATACAGATGACACCACATTTATGGCAGAAAGTGAAGAAGAACTAACTACCCTCTTGATGAAAGTGAAAGAGGAGTGTGAAAAAGCTGGCTTAAAGCTCAACTTTCAGAAAACTAAGATCATTGCATCCAGTCCCATCAGTTCATGGCAAATAGATGGGAAAACAGTGGCTGACTTTATTTTTCTGGGCTCCAAAATCATTGCAGATGGAAATTGCAGCCATGAAATTAAAAGACGCTTACTCCTTGGAAGGAAAGTTATGACCAACCTAGACAGCATGTTAAAAAGCAGAGACATTATTTTGCCAACAAAGATCCGTCTGGTCAAGGCTATGGTTTTTCCAGTGGTCATGTACGGATGTGAGAGTTGGACTGTGAAGAAAGTTGAGCGCTAAATAATTGATGCTTTTGAACTGTGGTGTTGGAGAAGATTCTTGAGAGTCCCTTGGACAGCAAGGAGATTCAAGAAGTCCATCCTAAAGGAAATTCAGTCCTGAATATTCATTGGAAGGGCTAATTCTTAAGCTGAAACTCCATTACTTTGGCTATCTGATGTGAAGAGCTGACTCATTTGAAAAGACCCTGATGCTGGGAATGGTTGAAGGTGGGAGAAGGGGATGACAGGGTGAGACAATTTGATTGCATCACCGGCTTAATGGATATGAGTTTGAGTAAGCTCCATGAGTTGGTGATGGACAGGGAATTCTGGGATACTGCAGTCAATGGGACAGAGTTGTACATAAAAGAGCGACTGAACTGAACTGATAGGGCCCACCAGTTGCCACTACCAAGCATTCATACCAAAGCATGTGTCTCCACTAATGAGCACATACTCATGAGTGTTTTTGTCCTTTCTCTATTGAACCCTTATTCTTGTGCAACCATTTGTGCCTAGTGAGCTTGCAATTTATTGAGCAAGCATCTTGCCATTAATGAACCTTCTTCAACAGCCCACATGCTGAAACTTCCAAGCTTGCATTCTAAGCTTGTGTTCCATAGCACTTGTCTGACACCCTGCTCTTGATCAGGCTTTCTACAACTACTGAACTTGCACTCAGGAGCACATATCTCACACTACTGAGCCCATCTTCTATATGGGCTTCCTCAGTGGCTCAGCAGGCTTCACAGTTGGCACTAGTGATTAAAACAAAACAAACAAACAAACAAACAAAAACAACAACAACAAAACCTGTATCCAAAGCAGGAAACATGAGAGACACAGATTAATCCCTGGGTTGGGAAGACACCCTGGGGAATGACATGGTAACTCATTCCAGTATTCTCACCTGGAGAATGCCATGGCCAGAGGAGCCTGTCCAACACAATCCATGAGTTCACAAAGACTTGGACACTACTGAATCAATTTAGCAGGCATATAGTGGCTCAGCAGGTAAAGAATTTTCCTGTAGGGAAAAGACCCTGGTGCTGGGAAAGACTGAGGGCAGGAGAATGGAACAATAGAGGATGAGATGGTGATGGCATCACCGACTGGATGATATGAATTTGAGCAAGTTCCAGGAGTTGGTGATTTCCAGGCAAGCTTGGCATGCTTGCAGTCCATGGGGTCAGAAAGAGTCGGATACAACTGAGTGACTGCACTGGTAGCTCAGTTCATAAAGAATCATCCTGCAGGCGGTCCTAAGATGGTGGAGGAATAGGACAGGAGCCCACTTTCTTCAAGACAAATTCATTGAAAGATCATTTGAATGCTAAGTAAATTCAAAAACAACCTCTGAACGCTGCAGAGGACACCAGGCAACCAGAAAGGCAGCCCATTGTCTTCAAAAGAAGGTAGCACAAAATATAGAAGATAAAAAGAGGGACAAAAGATTTAGGGACAGAGCCCCATCCTGGGGAGGCAGTCGTAAAAGATAAGTTTCAGAAACATAAGGCAATATTCCCACCAGTGGATCTGTGGGGAGTTTTAGAATCTCAGACGGCAACATACCCAGGAGGAAAATTAAATAAATAATAAAACCCAGAGGTTACATGTCAAATGGCAACTCCCAGCAGGGAAGTAGCCCAGACACTCGCATCCACCACCAGCAAGCGGGGGGCTGAAGAGGGAGGAGCAGGCTGCATTGCTTAGGGTAAGGACCAAGCCCTGAGGGCAATCTGAGGGAGCTAACATGAAATAACAACCCAAACTGTGGGATAGCCAGAGAGACAGGAGAGAGAGAACTATCTCGTGAAAAACCCTAACCTAAGGCACTGCCAGAACTGTTCACAGAACAAAGGACTGAAAGAATACAAGAGGAGAGCTAGTAGGCTGCAATCCAGCCCACCCCGCCACCCCCAGAGGCAGGGAGACAGGCAGGAGGCAGCCAGAGCCAGAAAGGAGCAAACTCGGCCCCAGAGACAGCATCCTGTTACAAACTGCAAGCAGGCTTCCAGTAGCTAACAAAGACTTGCTGGGATTCTGGACAGTTAACATCCGTGAGGAGGGGTGTAGCCAGAGATCAGCTCCCCTGAAGAGACACAAGGCACACCTGAGAGGACATGACTGCTGCCACCCAGGAAATCCAGCGGTTGGGATCAGGGAGGCAATAAGATGTACTGCACCTGGGGAGAGTGCGCTCACCAAGCACGTGGTCACCTGAGATGATTAGACCTTGGAAGGGCACAAAACACAGGGCCAACTGAGTCTGCACCTTTGTGGAATACCTAAGAACTTGAACCGAATGGCTTAGATCTGGCAAGTGCATGCAATCCAGGGCCCACTTCAGACAGTTCCACTACAAAGCAACCTGAAGCCTGAGCAGTGTACTGGAGAAGCACACACACCGTAAGTGGGCACCAACTAGTGTCGTTGAGACACTGCAAGCACTCCCCACACACACCAGTGATATTTGTTTGCAGTGATCCTCCCTCCCCACAGCATGACTGAACAAGTGAGCCTAAATAAATGACCACCTTCACCCACCTGTGTCAGGGCAGAAATTAGACCCTGAAAAGACCTGCAAAAGAAGAAGCCAAAATAAACAGAAGAAACCGCCTTGGAAGAGACAGGTGCAACAGATTAAAACCCTGTAGTTAACACTGACTACATTGGAAGTAGTATAGGCCTATAGATCTTGAGAAGTATAAGCTGGAAGAAGGAACTATCTGAAGCTGAAATGACCCCACACTGCCCAAAACAGCTCCAGATAAATTTCTACATATATTTTTATTATCATCTTTTGCCTTTTAATTTTTTTTTTATTTTTAAGTACTCTATTATTCCTTTAATTTTCATTTTTATAACCTACTCTTACCTTGCAAAAAAAAAACAAAAAACAAAAAAAAACCTTATTTTAAATCAAACTTCATATATACTTTTTATAATTTTTATGATATTTTCTTATTTTCTTAACATTGTATTTTTAAGGGTGTAAGCTCTACTTGAGATTTTTAATCTTTGAATTTGGTATTTGTTATCAAATTTGTACCCTTAAGAATCCAATCTTCAGTACCAATTTTTACTTAGGAGTCTGATTACTGGCTTGATTGCTCTCTCCCCCTGTTGACTCTCCTGTTTCTCCCCCAGATCACTTCTATCTCCTCCCTATCCCTTCTGTTCTTTACCCAATCCTGTGAAACCCTCTGAATTTCCAGACTGGGGAAAACACTTACAGAACTGATTACTGCCTAGATCTGTCTTTCTCCTTTTGATTCCCCCTTTTCTCCTCCTGGTCACCTCCTGGTCCTTCCTCCCACTTCTCTTCTCTACAGAACTTTGTGAACCTCTCGGAGGTTCCAGGTTGTGGAGAAAACATAGGGAATTGATTGCTGGCTAGATTGCTTTCTCCCCTTTTGATTCTCCCGCTTCTCCTCCTGCTCACCTCTATTTCCCTCTTCCCTCTTCTCCTCTCCATGTAACTCCGTGAACCTCTCTAGGTGCCCCTTTCTGTGGAGAATTTTTTTCACCATTAACCTAGATGTTTTATCATCAGAGCAGAATGAATGGAGAAGTCTTGAGGCTACTGTAAGAATAAGACTGAAAACCAGAGGCAGGAGGCTTAAACCCAAAACAGGAGAACCCCAGAGAACTCCTGACTCCAGGGAACATTAATTGATAAGAGATCATCCAAAAGCCTCCATACCTATGCTGAAACTCAGCATCACCCAAGAGCCAACAAGTTCCAGAGCAAGACATATCACACAAATTCTCCAGCATCACAGGAACATAGCCCTGTGCTTCAATATGCAGCCTGCTGAAAGTCACACCAAACCCATAGACATCTCAAAACTCACCACTGGACACTTCATTGCACTCTAGAGAGAAGAAATCCAACGCCACACACCAGAACAACGAAGCAAGTTTCCCTAGCCAGGAAACCTTGACAAGCCACCTGTCCAACCCCACCCACAGGGAGGAACCTCCACAATAAAGAGGAACCACCAACTGCCAGAACACAGAAAGGCCACCCCAAACACAGCAAACTAAACAAGATGAAAAGGCAGAGAAATATTCAGCAGGTAAAGGAACATGATAAATGCCCACCAAACCAAACAAAAGAGGAGGAGATAGGGCGTCTACCTGAAAAAGAATTCAGAATCATGATAGTAAAAATGATCCAAAATCATGAAAACAAAATGAAATTACAGATGAATTGCCTGGAGACAAGCATTGACAAGATGCAAGAAAGGTTTAACAAGGTCCTAAAGAAGTAAAAAATAATTAATAACAAATAATGCAATAATTGAGATAAAAAACACTCTGGAGGGAACCAACAAAGGAATAAAGGCAGAAGATAGGATAAGTGAGGTAGAAGATAGAATTGGAGAAATTAAATGAAGTGGGCAGGGCAGGGGAGAAAAAATAATTAAAAGAAATGAGAACAATTTTAGGGACCTCTGGGACAATGTCAAATGCCCCAACATTTAAATCATAAAATTCTCAGAAGAAGACAAAAAGAAAGACCATGAGAATATACTTGGAGAGATAATAGTTGAAAACGTCCCTAAAATGGGGAAGGAAATATTCACACAAGTCCAAGAAACCCAGAGAGTTCCAAACATGATAAACTCAAGGCAAAACACCCCAAGACACATATTAATCAAACTAACAAAGTTCAAACACAAAGAACAAATATTAAAAGCAACAGGGGAAAAATAACAAATAACACACAAGGGGATTCCCGTAAGGATAACAGCTGCCATTTCAATAGAAACTCTTCAGCCAGAAGGGAATGGCAGAACATAGTTAAGGTGATGAAAGAGAAAGACCTACAACCCAGATTATTGTATCCAGCAAGGATCTCATTCAAATATGAACAAGAAATCAAAAGCTCTTCAGACAAGTAAAGGCTCAGAGAATTCAGCACCACCAAACCAGCTCTTCAACAAATGCTAAAGGACCTTCTTTAGACAGGAAACACAGAAGGGTGTAAAAGCTCAAACCCAAAAAAACAAAGTAAATGGCAATGGGATCATACTTACCAATAATTACCTTAAATGTAAATAAGTTGAACGCCCCAACCAAAAGACAAAGACTGGCCGAACAGATACAAAAAAAAGACACATATATATATATATATATATATATATATATATATATATATATATATGTTGTCTACAAGAGACCCACCTCAAAACAAGGGACACATGAAGACTGAAAGTGAAGTACTGAAAAGATATTTCACCAAAATGGAGACCAAAAAATTTAAAAGGAAGAGTAGCAATACTCATATCAGATAAAATTGACTCTAAGATAAAGGCTGTGAAAAAAGACAAAGAAGGACACTACAAAATGATAAAAGAATAACAATTATAAATATATATATGCCCAATATATAAGCATCCAACTCTAGGAAGGCAACCCAAAGCAAATGCTAACAAGCACCGAAAATAGGAGCACCAAAATACTAAGGCAAATGCTAACAAGTGTGAAAGGGGAAAGGAAAACTAACACAATAATAGTGGGAGACTTTAATACTCCAGTCACACCTATGGATAGGTCAAATAAACAGAAAATTAACAAGGAAATACAAACTTTAAATGATACAATAGTCCCGTTAGATCTAATTGATATCTATAGGACTTTTCACCACAAAACAATGAATTTCACATTTTTCTCAAGTACACATGGAACCTTCTCCAGGATAGATCACATACTGGGCCATAAATCTAGCCTTGGTAAATTCAAAACCTTGAATTCATTCCAAACATCTTTTCTGACCACAATGCAGTTAAGATTAGATATCAATTACAGAAGAAAAACTATTAAAAATTCCAACATATGGCAGCTAAACAACAATCTTCTGAATGACCAGCAAATCACAGAAGAAATAAAAAAAGAAATCAAAATACACATAATTAAAACACAATAACCCCAAACTTACAGGACATTGTAAAAACAGTGCTAAGGGGAAGGTTCATAGCAATACAGGCTTACCTCAAGAAGTGAGAAAAAAATTCAAAAAAGTAACCTAACTCTACACCTAAAGCAACTAGAAAAGGAAAAAATGAAAAACCCCAGAAGTTATTAGAGGGAAAGAAATCTTAAAAGTTAGGGAAAAAATAAATGCAAAGGAAACAAAAGAGACCATAGCAAAATCGACAAAGACAAAAGCTGGTTCTTTGAGAAGAGAAATAAAATTGACAAACAGTTAGCCAGACTCGTCAAGAAACAAATGGAGAAGAATCAAATCAACAGAATTAGAAATGAAAATGGAGAAATCACAGCAGACAACACAGAAATGCAAGTGATCATAAAAGACTATTATCTACAACTATATGCTAATTAAATGTACAACTTGGAAGAGCTGGACAAATTCTTAGAAAAGTATTACTATCCAAAATTGAACCAGGAAGAAATAGAAAATCTTAACAGACACATCACAAGCATGAAAATCGAAACTGTAATCAGAAATCTTCTGGCAAACAAAAGCCCAGGACCAGACAGCTTCACAGCTGAATTCTACCAAAAATTTAGAGAAGAGCTAATACCTATCTTACTCAAACTCTTCCAGAAAATTTCAGAGGAATGTAAACTCCAAACTCATTTCATGAGACCACCATCACCCTAATACCAAAACCAGACAAAGATGACACACAATAAAGAAAACTACAGGCCAATATCACTGATGAACACGGATGCAAAAATCCCCAACAAAATTCTAGCAAACAGAATGCAACAAGATATTAGAAAGATCATACATCATGACTGAGTTGGTTTAACCCCAGGGATGCAAAGATTCTTCATTTTCTGCAAATCAATCACTGTAATACACCACATTAACAAATTGAAAGATTAAAGACATATGATTATCTGAATAGATGCAGAGAAATCCTTTGACAAAATTCAACACCCATTTATGATTTAAAAAAGAAAACCCAGAAGGCAGGAGTAGAAGGAACATACCTCAACATAATAAAAGCTATATATGACAAGCCCACAGCAAACATTATCCTCAATGGTGAAAAGTTAGACTGTTTCCCCTAAAGTCAGGAATAAGACAAGGGTGCCCACTCTCACCACTACTATTCAACATAGTTTTGGAAGTTTTGGCCACAGCAATCAGAGCAGAAAAAGAAATAAAAGGAATCCAGATTGGAAAAGAAGAAGTAAAACTCTCACTGTTTGCAGATGACATGGTCCTCTACATAGAAAACGCTAAAGATTCCACCAGAAAATTACTAAAGCTAATCAATGAATACATTAAATTTGAAGGATATAAAATTAACACAGATAAATCCCTTGCATTTCTATACACTAGCAATGAAAAAACAGAAAGAGAAATTAAGGAACAGTTCCATTCATCACTGCAACAAAATGGACAAAATAATTAGGAATATATCTACCTAATGAAACAAAAGACCTATATATAGAAAAATAGAAAATACTGATGAAAGAAATCAAAGAAGACGCAAATAGATGGAGAAATATACCGTGTTCATGGATTGGAAGAATCAATATAGTGAAAATAACTATACTACCCGAAGAAATCTATGGATTCAATACAATCCCAATCAAGCTACCAACGGTATTTTTCACAGAAGTAGAACAAATAATTTCACAATTGTATGGAAATACAAAAACTTTGGATAGCGAAAGCAATCTTGAGAAAGAAGAATGGAACTGGAGGAATATACTACAGACCTACAGTCATCAGGACAGTATGGTACTGCCACAGAGACAAAAATATAGATCAATGGAACAAAACAGAAAGCCCAGAGATAAATCCATGCACCTATGGACACCTTATCTTTGACAAAGGAGGCAAGAATATACAATGGAGTAAAGACAACCTCTTTAACAAGTGGTGCTGGGAAAGCTGATCAACCACTTGTGAAAAAATGAAACTAGAACACTTTCTAACACATACACAAAAATAAACTCAAAATGGGCTAAAGATCTAAACATAAAATCAGACACTATAAAACTCCTAGAGGAAAACATAGGCAAAACACTCTCCAAATTAAACCACAGCAGGATCCTCTACTACCCACCTCCCAGAGTAATGGAAATAAAACCAAAAATAAACAAATGGGACCTAATTAAATTTACAATCTTTTTTAAACGATGGAAACTATAAACAAGGTGAAAGACAGCCTTCAGAATGGGAGAAAATAATAGCAAATGAAGCAACTGACAAAGAATTAATCTCAAAATATACAAGCAACTCCTGCAGCTCACATCCAGAAAAATAAATGACCCAATTAGAAAAAGGGCCAAAGAACTAAACAGACATTTCTCCAAGGAAGACATGCAGATGGCTAACAAACACATGAAAAGATGCTCAACATTATTCATTTTCAGAGAAATGAAAATCAAAACCACAATGAGGTAACATCTCATGCTGGTCAGAATGGCTGCTATCCAAAAATCTACAAACAATAAATAATGGAGAGGATATGGAGAGAAAAGAACCTTATTACACTGTTGGTGTGGATGCTAATTAGTACAGTCACTATGGAAAGCAGTGTGGTATTCCCTAAAAAACTGAAATAAACCTGCCATATGACCCAGCAATCCTACTGCTGGGCATACATACCAAGGAAACCAGAATTGAAAGAGACACGTGTATCCCAATATTCATCACAGCACTATTTATAATAGCCAGGATATGGAGGCAACCTAGATGTCCAGCAACAGACGAATGGAAATGAAAGCTGTGATACATTTACACAATGGACTATTACTCAGCCATTAAAAAGAATACATTTGAATCAGTTCTAATGAGGTGGATGAAACTGGGGCCTATTATAAAATGAAGTAAGTCAGAAAGAAAAACACCAATACAGTATACTAACGCATATATATGGAATTTAGAAAGATGACAACAGTAACCCTATATGCGGGGCAGCGAAAGAGAAACACATGTATATAAAGTCTTCTGGTCTCTGTGGGAGAGAGCTGGGGTGGGATGATCTGAGAGAATAGCAAATAAACATGTATATTATCGTATGAGAAATAGACCACCAGTAAGGTGCGATGCATGAGACAGGGTGTTCAGGGCTGGTGCACTGGGATGACCGTGAGGGATGCGATGGGGAGGGAGGTGGGAGGAGGGTTCAGGATGGCGAACACATGTATATCCATGGCTGATTAATATCAATGTGTGGTAAAACCACTCCAATATTGTAAAGTAATTAGCCTCCAATTAAAATAAATAATTTTTAAAAAGAATTTTCCTGTAATGCAACAGACACGGGAGAAAAGGGTTCAATCCTTGGGTTGGGAAGATCCCCTAGTAAAGGGGATGGCAACCTCCTTCAGTATTCTTTATTGAAGAATTTCATGGACAGAGGAGCCTGGCAGGCTACAGTCCACATAGTCCCAAAGAATCAGACATGACTGAAGTGACAGAATATGCATGCAGTAGACAACTAAAATGTCTTTGGGCTTCCCTGTTGGCTCAGACAGTGAACAATCTGTAAGAGACCTGGGTTATATCCTTGCATCAGGAAAATCACTTACAGAAGGTGATCACAACCCACTGCAATATTCTTGTCTGTAGAATTCTATGGATAGAGGAGGCTGGTGGGCTACAGTATATGGGGTTGCAAAGAGTCAGCTATAACTGGGTAACTAACACACCAACTTTGTAGTAAGTATCCTACAAATACTGACTCTGGCTTGAAGAACAGGTCCTGCAGCTGCAGTATATTGCAACTTCACCCTGGAGCGTGCATCTGGCCATTACTAGCACATTATTCAGTGGACTTCTGCCAGAGTTACTAAACTTGCCCACTGGAGTAAGAGTTCCTGGGCTTGAGCTGGTGCCCTAAGCAGGACTGTCACCGCTACTGAAATTGCACTATAGAGCTCACCTCCCAAAACCATTGTGCCCATATTCTCTTGCAAATGTGTTGCAACTAGTGAGTTTGCACTCCAGGACATATGTCCCGAGACACCTGAGGCTGCATTCCTGAGCACACCTCCTGTCACTAATGACCTGTCACTCTAGAGCAGGAATTCCACAAATACTGAGGAGCATTTATGACCACACTTACCATCACTATCAGGACCATGCTCTAGAACAGACATAACACTTCTACTAAATTTGCACTCTGGAGAATGTGGCCCTGAAATACTGAGTCCATGTTATAGATAACCCATGGTCCTACTTATGAGCTTGCACTCTGAAAAACAGGACCTTCTAGCAATCAGCCTGTGGTCCAGGGTAGGTCTGCCATAAATATTGTGCTTGCACACTGAGTTCGCAAATTCCACAACCAAATTCCTACTCTAGAGTAAGAAGGCCACAATTACTGAGATCACACTCTGAAGCCCATGATCATAACTACTAAACTACTAACATGCATTCTAACTGATGTGTACCCCCAACTGTGGTACACAGTTAGGAACCCCTTCAGCGTTCAACTTGTAGCTTGAGTCTAGTCACTACTGAGCTTGCTGTCTATAGCAGGAATGATGCAATTACTAAGCTCGCACCTTGGAACATGTGTTCTGCAATTACTGACTGCACGTTTTAGAGTAAGATCTTGCCACAAATACTGAGATTGCCCTCTGTAGCACCATTTCAACCACTACAGATACTGCATGCTAGAGCATATCTGCCACAACTACTGATCTTGCTCTCTGGAGCATTAGTCCAAAGGCCACTGAAATTGGGTTTGGAACACACATCTTTCCACTACTGAGCCTGTCTTATAGATCAGGCATGTTACAATTACACAGCAGATACTCTAGAGAAAGGTTCCTGCCTCTGCTGAGCAAACATTTTAGATAATTTGTGCTGCAACTACTGACCTTGCACTCAGGAATACATGTTCTGCCACTACTGAAGCTATGCTGTACATGCCCTGACTTCTCTACAGCAGTCATACCTCAATTACTGAGTTTACACAATGAAATATACATCTTGGCATGCTAGAGTGCATGCTCTATTCAACCAGCACTCCAACTTCTGAACCTTTGTTCTAATGTCAATGTGCCCCTTCTTCTGATCTTTCACTTCAGAATATACATCCCACCATCACTGAGCCCATGCTATAGAGCAGTCAGGCCATAATACTGAGATTATAACATGGAATAAATGGCTTCCCATTAATGTACTGATACACTTGAGCCTGCATTCTGCAACTGTTAAATTTGGATTCTAGGAGATAAATCCAGCCCTACTAAGCTGATGTTCTAGAGCATATGTTGAGGAACTACTCCTTGCCCTCAAGCTGGCATGTTGACACTACTGATTTTGTAACTTGTGTTTCACACCAATGAACCCACATTCTATATCATGCATCATGTCACTATGAAACCTGCACTCTAACCATGTGTGCTGCAATTATTAAAATTGAATGGTAGAGCAATTGTACTGAGACTACTGATCTAGGGTTCTAGAACACATCTTACCACTGCTGAGCCTGCACTGGAGACTTGGGTCCCATCATTACTGAGCTCATGCTCTGGAGAAGGTATACCACAACTAATGAAATTGAACCTTGGAGCAAGTGTTCTGCCATTAGTGAGTCTTCATTTTCAGGTATGCACACTGCTAGTATTCTGCTTGTAATCTGGAATACAAGTTCCACCACTGCTGAGCTGGTGCTTAAGAACAGTCAAGCCACAACTACTGAGATTACTCTCTGGAATGCAGGTCTTGCACCTACTGAACCTATGCTCTAATTCACATGCACCCCAACTGCTATGCCCTCACTCTATAGCATAATTACTCCACTAGTGAGTTTGCACTCTGGATCATACACCTCTTGTCTATATCCTGCTACTTAGAAAACACTTACCACTACTCAGCTTGAATTCTGGAGCACACTCTCTGACAATATGATATGCAATTCAAAGCACCAATCTGATCTCTAATCTTGAAATCTAAGGTCACCAATCTGCCACTATTATGTTTGTCCCCGAGAGCAGGTATGGTAGAGCTACTGAACTTGCACTGTAGAGCTTGCCACTGCTAACTTCCCATTCTAGAGCAACTCTATGGCCGCTACTGAGCATACACTCCAGGGTGTACGTCTTGAGACTACTGAGCCTACATCCTATAGCATGTGTCTCGCCACTACCGGACATGTGCTCTAAAGTAGGTGCACCACAACTACTAAGCTTGAAGCCAGAGGCATATATCTCACAACTACTGTGCCCAAGCTCCAGCACAGGTGTTCCACATATTCGGAGCAGCACACGGAAACATGCATTGCAGCACTATTGGGACCACACTCTAGACTAGGACTTTTGTTTACTACTGAGCTTGCTCTCTGGAGCAGCAACATGCCACTACTGAGCCCACATACTAGAATTAGGATCCTGAAACTACAGAACTTGCATTCTGAAGCATGCATAACACCAATACTGACCCTATTCTCTGGTGCATCTGTGCCCCAACTACTGAAGTTGCACTCAAGAGGACACACCCTGCCATCACTGAGACTGTGCCCTAGAGCAGTTGTGCTGAACCACTGAGCCTGCATTTGTGAGAAAGCATTATGCTACTTCTGGGCCATCTCTTTAGGGCACACATGCTTCAACTACTGAGCTTACACTATGGAATATACATCTTTCCACTACTGAACTCATGATCTATCTCTCACATGCCACCCAATTACTCAAACAAGGTTCTAGAATAGGCATGCCCTCACTGTGGCCCAATGACTGACCTTGACGTCTGCAACATGTCTCCCACCCCTACTGTTTCCTCATTCTAAAACACACATCCCACCAATAAAAGCCTACAGAGTAGAACAGGAAAGCCCCTGAAGCACACATGCTGTCACTACTGAGGACACATTCTAGAGCATGTGTGCCACCACTGCTGAGCTTACACTCTGGTGTGTGTGTCCTAAACCAAAGGGATCTGTGTTCTAGAGTGGACATGTACAACTACCCAGTTTGTATTCTGAAGCAAGCATCTTTCTATCAGTGAGCCACATTTTAGGGGGTGGAACATGCCACTTGAGACTGTACTCTAAAGAACACTTTCTACAACTAAAGAAGTCTCACATTGGAGCATGTGTCCTGCCACTACTAGTCTGAAATCTAGAGCACATTTGCTGCCATTACTAAATTTACACACTGAAGCACATTTTCTGATACTATTGAGTCACATTATTAAGCCGGCCTTCCATAGCTACTGAACATGCATTCTACAGTCTGCCTCCATGACTACTGTTCTTGTGTTCCAGTGTGATTCTGCCTCAACTATGAAACATGCACTTTATAGTATGTGTCTGGTTACTACTAAGCCAGTATTCTAGACTCATGCTGAGCTTTGCCTTCTAGAGTTTATGACACCACTATAGAATAGTGGCCACTTGCAGCTAATGAGCTTATATTCTGGAGAAAGCATCCAAACAATAGTGAGCCCATGTAATGCTGCCTTGTTCCTCCACTACTACATTCACACTATAGAGTAAGCATGCCACAGCTACTTAGACTATGCTATAAAGAGGTGAACCACAACAACTGAATTCTTAATCCAGAGTATGTGTCCTGTTCTATGAATACTGCATTCTAGAGCATGTATCTAGGCACTGCTGAGCCCAGGATTTAGACTAGATACGTGGTATCTCCTGAACTTTCACTGTAGAGTATACATCCCACCACTATGGAACACTTGTCTTGCCACTACTTAGACCACATTCTAGACTTGTGTTTCCCCACACCTGTGCCTGCACTAGTATGGTATTAGACCTTACACACTGTAGTGCTCAATAGCCACTACTGGGTACATGTTCTAGAGAAGACCTGTGGGAAATAATGAGCTAGCACTCTGAAGTTCCATGTCCTGCCACTATTGAGCACATACTCTAGAGCAGGTGTGCCACAGGTATTGAACTTGCATTGTGGAGCACACAAACTTTCATAAATGAAGCCACACTTGAGTTTGCATGCCACAACTTCTGAGTTTTCACTCTGGAGCATTGGCCCCACCACTACTGATCCCATGTTCAAGAGCATGGATCCAACTGTTAGCCCGTGTCAAAGAACAGGTTGTCACAATTACTGAGTTGCACTTTTAAGAACTGGACCACTTCTGCTAAGCCTATGTCCTAGAAAACGTATGATGCAACTACAGAGTTTGCACCCCAGGGCATACATGACTTTCTACTGAGCCCAATTTCCAGTACACATGTCTCACCTATACTTGGCCAATACTCTAAGGCAGACATGACACAACTACTTACTCTGCATTCAGGAGTAAGTGTATCCCCACTGCTAAGCCTAGCCAAGGCTATGGTTTGTTCAGGAGTCATGTATGGTTGTGAGAGTTGGAATATAAAGAAAGTTGAGTGCCAAAAAGTTGATGCTTTGGAACTGTGGTGTTGGCAGAAGACTCTTGAGAGTCTCTTGTACAGCTAAGAGATCAAAGCAGTCCATCCTAAAGGAAATATTCATTGGAAGGACCGATTCTGAAGTTGAAATTCCAATACTTTGGCCACTTGATGTGAAGAAATGACTCATTGGAAAGACCCTGATGTTGGGAAAGATTGAAGGCAGGAGGAGAAGGGGACAATAGGGAATGAGATGGTGTGTGGCATCACCAACTCAATGGACATGAATTGAGCAAGCTCCAGGAGTTGGTGATGGACAGGGAAGCCTAGTATGATGCACCCAAGGGATTGCAAAGATTCAGACAGGACAGAATGACTGAACTGAACTGAACTGAACTGAACTGAACTACTAAGCTTGTGCTCTAGAGTATATATTCCACAAATACTGATAATTATCTGAAGCAAGCATCACATCACTAGAACAGGCATACCACCACAACTGAGGTGGCACTACAGAGGACATGTCCCTGAAATACTGAATCCATGCTCTTGAGCACTCATACTTCAACTTTGGAACCTGCACTCTGAGGCACGTGTTCTGCCACTACTGAGCTTGTGCTCTACTGAACTCTTGCCACAACTACTGAGCCGGCGTTCTAGAACACATGACTGCAACTACTGAGCTGCATATAGAATTGGTTTCCCACAACTACTGAGCATGTACTCTAAACATGAGTTCCATAACACATGAGCTTGGGCCCTACACCAACTGTCCTGAGACTACTGAGCCCCATTTTGGAACACACCATTACTAAGCCTCCATTGTGATTTGTGGTTCTGCTATTACTGAGCCGATGTTCTAGAGTAGGCCTGCAGGAACTACTGAGCTTACACCCTGGATACAAGTATACTAACTTTCTGAAATCATGCTTTGGAGCATGTGTGCCACAACTACTGATTTGCATTCTGGAGCACAGGTCCTGCCAATATTGACTTAAACTCCTAGAACAGGCATGGAAAACTACTGAGTTTGTACTTGGAAGCATGCATCCTGCCACTAGTGACCTTGGGTTCTAGAGCAGGCACCATAACCCTAGTGAGAAACCACTCTACAGCTCGCATTTTGCAACTATTATGCTTGAACTCTGGAACATAGTTCCCATCACTACTGATCCTGTGCTCTGGCGCATCCACTGCAAGTATTCAGATTGTACCCAGGAACTGTGCAGTCCTGAGGCTACTAGAAACACTGGACTATCATCAGAAACACTGGGCTGGAGGAAGCACAATCTGGAATCAAGATTGCTGGGAGAAATATCAATAACCTCAGATATGCAGATGCCACCATCGTTATGGCAGAAAGTGAAGAAGAACTAAAGAACCTCTTGATGAAAGTGAAAGAAGAGGATGAAAAAGTTGGCTTAGAGCTCAACATTCAGAAAGCTAATATCATAGCATGTGGTCCCATTATTTCCTGACAAATAGATGGGGAAACAGTGGCTGACTTTATTTTTCTGGACTCCAAAATCACTACAGATGGTGATTGCAACCATGAAATTATAAGACTCTTACTCCTTGGAAGGAAAGTTGTGACCAACCTAGACAGCGTTTTAAAAAGCATAGATTACTTTGTCAACAAAGGTCTGTCTAGTCAAGGCTGTGGTTTTTCCACAGCCTTGTCATGTATGGGTGTGAGAATTGGACTGCGAAGGAAGCTGAGCACCAAAAAATTGATGCTTTTGAACTGTGGTGTTGGAGAAGGTTCTTGAGAGTCCCTTGGACTGCAAAGAGATACAACCAGTCCTTCCTAAAGGAGATCAGTCCTGGGTTTTCATTGGAAGGGCTGATGCTGAAGCTGAAACTCCAATACTTTGGCCACCTGATACAAAGAGTTGACTCATTTGAAAAGGCCCTCATGTTGGGAAAGATTGAGGGCAGGAGGAGAAGGGGACAACAGAGGATGAAGTGGTTGGATGGCTTCACTGACTCAATGGACATGGGTTTGGGTGGGCTCTGGGAGTTGGAGGCCTGACGCGTGTGTTTCATGGGGTCACAAAGAGATAGACATGACTGAGAGACTGAACTGAACTGAACTGAGACTACTACAGCCAAGTTTGAGAATATGCATCTTGCCACTGCTGAGCCCTATTCCTAAAGCTGGGTTGCCACAAATAATGAACAGGCACTCTGAAGCAATCATCCCACCAGCACTAAAGCCAATATTTTGGAGCATAAGTACTGAGACTACTGACCATGTACTCTGAAACATATTTATTGCTAATACTGAGTCAGTGGTGTCAAAACTAGAGCTGTCGTGTCAAAACTAGAGCATGTACTATGGAACATGCCTGGCATACTGAGCCAATGCTGTAGTTCATGCATGTCATACATAGTGAGGCCCCACCCTACAGTAGGCATGCCCCACTACTGAGCTTGGACAATTAAGCAAGCATATTGCCACCTCTGATCCTATCTACAAAGAAAAGTTACCATAACTAGTTGGCTTTCACTCTGGAGGATGTATCTTGCCACTGATGAGCCCATGTTCTAGAGGATGTATCTCATCGCTATTGAGACCACATTCTATACCAGGCATCCTGGTAGAGATGAGACTTTGAACTCAAGAGCACATGTACCACCACTAAGTGCCCTTGCTATAGAGGATCCTTGTTGTGACTACTAATTACACTATATTACACTATAGAATACGAGTTCTGCCACTTTTGAAACCACACTCTCAAGGAGGCATTCCATACCCACTTAACTTGCATTATGGGGCCCACCAGTTGTCACTGTTGAGGCAACATTCTACAGCACAAGTGGCATAAGTAATGAATATGCTCTCTGAATCTCCAGTCACACCACAACTGATCCCACATTCTAGTTCACAATATTGAGCCTGCAATCTTGAGTAAGCATCCTACCAGCAATGTGCCTAAATTCAGGATCCCATATTAAAACTTCCAAGCAATAATTAGGGATTTGCTTCCCACCACTATTTATCTTGCATTTCATAGCAAGTGTCCCAGCACTCTGAGAGCCTGTTTACACTCTGAATCACATGACGCAACACACTGACCTCTGCAATATAAGCTCCCTGACTAATGAACTTGGTCTCCAGAGCAGGCATGGTTCAAGTACTGAGCTTGCACTCTGGAGCATGTGTCCTGCCACTACTGAGCTTCTGTTTTAGAATAAGCACCATAGCAATACAGAGAAGTCACTCTATAAATCCTATTTCCACTAATGAACATACACTCTGGAGCAGTTTCCACTACTAGAGATTCTGAGCTTTAGTGCATCTGTACTGCAAGTATCAAGATTGTACTCTGGAAAAAACATCCTGAGACTACTGAATCCAAGTTATAAAACATTCATCTTGCTACTACTGAGCCCAGTTTCTACAGCTGGCCTGTTGCAACCACTGAGCATGCACTCTAAAGCTTATATTTCATCATTGCTGATCTTTAAGTCTAGAGGAAACATTCTGTCACTAAAAGCCCACACTTTAGAGTATTAATGTCCCAAGAACTGAATGTGAACCCTGGAACATACATGCTGACACTATTGAGGCCACATTCTAGAGGACGTGTGCCACAACTACTGACTTTGCACTCTGAAGTATGTGTCCTGACACAACTGAGCTTGTGCTCTAGAGCAGGAATGCAGACTACACAGCTTGCAATCTAGAGTAAGTGCCTCACAACCAATGAGCCACATTTTAAAGGAAGCAATCTGCCAATGAGCCTGCATTCTAGAGCACACATGCCACCACCAGTAAGCTTGCACTCTGTCAGGACGAGAAGTCCTAAAACTTCTAGTCTGAAATAGAGAGTGCACTTGCTGCAAATATGAAATTTCCACAATGGACCACAATTTCTGCTCTATTGAGTCAAAATCTTAATCAGCCTTGCAACATATGTTGAACTTGGACTTTACAGCCTCCTCCCATAACTAGAGTCTGCAAGGGCAGTCTCCAGGACAAGACTGTCTCTACTGTGGATCATGCATTCTGGAGCAGGTGTCCAGCCACTACTGAGCAGCATTCTACTGTCATGTTTTGTGACTCGAGCATGCATTCTAGAGCATATGATGCCACTACTGAGTCTATGCTCAATAGTGGCCATGCCTTAACTAACGAACTTCTTGTTCTGGAGAACATATCTAAACACTAGTGAGCCCAGGTCTATAGTTTTCTTCCTTTACTATTGATCCCACGCTGCAGAAACAGAATGTCACAACCACTTAGAACACTCTATAGAAAAGATGAGCTACAACAAACTGAGCTTATAATCTGGGTTGTGTTCTGCATACAGATCCTGCATTCTAGATCATGAATCCTGAAACTATTGGCCTGGAGTTTAGGAGTAGTGTGTATCATCTAGAATTTTTATGGTAGAGTACATTTCCCAGCACTATCAATCTGTGTTCTATCACTAATTGATTTTCTAGATGTTCACTACTCCTGGGTCTGCACTATAGAGCAAGTGTGCTACTGTTAGAACTTGCATACTGCAGCACTTGATAGACACTACCTAGCCGAGTTGTATCAAAGTTCAGTTCAGTTCAGTTCAGTCACTCAGTCTTGTCCGACTTTTTGCAACCCCCTGGCAGCACGCCAGGCCTCCCTGTCCATCACCAGCTCCCAAAGTTTACTGAAACTCATGCCCGTTGAGTCGGTGATGCCATCCAGCCATCTCATCCTCTGTCTTCCCCTTCTCCCCCTGCCCCCAATCCCTCCCAGCATCAGGGCTTTTGCCAACGAGTCAACTCTTTGCATGAGGTGGCCAAAGTACTGGAGTTTCAGCTTTAGCATCAGTCCTTCCAATGAACACCCGACTGATCTCCTTTAGGATGGGCTTGTTGGACCTCCTTATTGTAGTGAAAGCCTGCTGCAAATAATGAGCCTGCACTCTGGAATCCACATCTCACCATTAATGAGCATGTACTCTAGAGCAGGCATACTGGAAACTGCACTCTGGATCAATTGTTTGCCACTACTGACACCACATTCTACAGCAAGTGATGGTAACTACTGAATTTGTACCCTGGAGCACACATCTTGCCTGTAGCTAATCAACATTCTTGAATTTGTGTTCTGCAGCAGATAGCTTTCGTTGAATATTGTCTTGATTTGTGCCCTCCAAAGGAGCAGATTTAACTCTGGAACCAAAGATGGGTGTCAGTGACTCAGGGCTTAGTGCAGATTTTTATTAAAGTGAAAATGATAGAAAAAGATTCTGACATAGACATCAGAAGTGGGTAGGAGAGCTCCCACCTCACTAATTTAACCAGGGCCTTGTATTCTTCTCAACTGTTTGCCGAGAAAAGACAAAAACAATACCTCAAGGTTGTAATAGTTCTACAAGATCCTTTCCTGAGATAACTTTGGCACAAGATTGGGTAGTGGGCAATATTTCGGGATGTGATATACTGTTTCTGTGTAATCCAGAGTATGAGTCTTGAGAAACAGGTTCCCAGGAAAGACTTGTTACAATTATAATCATTAACATAGAGCTTTAAAAAAAAAGCGTTATCTTAAATAAGACATTGTGCTGTGTGGTCATCAGTTCCATACCTAAACAAAGGCCAGTTCTTGGGCAAGATTCAATGTTGCACAAGGCTTAAGGAAGCATGCATGATAATATTCGCCTCCTCCTTAAATGGTCTTGGACTTCTTGCCTAAACTTTCACTCAGTCACAACTACTAACCTTGCATTCTGGAGCAACTATCTCACATTACAGAATTTGCATTTTTGATCGTACACAATACTTCTTAGATCCAGCCCTCAAGCGGGCATGCTCCTAGTACTGAACTTGCTTTCTGGGGCAAGGGTCTCACCATTACTGATGCCACATTGTAAAGCATGCATCCATCCACCATTAGCCCATTCCTGAAGGTGAGATGCCAATACTGAACTAGTACTCTTAAGAACTGTAATATCTCTACTGAACCTGTGCTGTAAAGAACATGCATGGTAACTATTGAGATTGCACTCCAGGGAATACATGCCATTCCACTGAGCCACTTCTTAGAGCACACAACTCAATTTTACTTAGCTAATAGGTATACCACAGCTATGGAGCATGAACTCAGGAGTATGCATTCCATCACTAATGAGCCTATGCTCTAGAGTATGATGTGAGGTGAAGTGAAGTGAAGTGAAAATCACTCAGTCATGTTCAACTCTGCGACCACATGGACTATACAATCCATGGTATTCTCCAGGCCTGAACACTGGACTGAGTAGCCTTTCCCTTCTTCAGGGGATCTTCCCAAGCCAGGGATCAAATCTAGGTCTCCTGCATTGCAGGTGGATTCTTTACCAGCTGAGCCACAAGGAAGCCCATTCTAGAGTATACATTCCATAAATACAGAGTATCATCTCAAGAATGCATCCCTCCCCACCAAAAAAGAAAAAAAAGAATGCATCCTCACTAGTGGGACAACAAGAAGAATGGTATACCATAACTACTGTGGTTGGCCTATAGAGTGTATGTCCATAAAATGCTGAATTTATGCCTTAGGGCACTTGTGCCACAGATCTGTGGTTTGTGCTTTGAGACACATATTCTGTAACTGCTGAACATCACTACCAGGATGATGCTCTAGAACAGGCATAACGCTACTCCTTAAGCTTGGATTCTGGAGCCCGTATCCCTGAAATACTAAGCATATATGCATTTGAGCACAAATCCACAACCTCTGAGCTTGCACTCTTAGTATATATTCTGCCATAAAGGAGACTGTGGTCCAGAGTATGTATGTCACAACTACTGTGTTTGACTCTGAGCATGCATCTGCCACTTCTGACTCCCTAGTGCAGAACAGGCATGCCAAAATTTCTAGCTTGTGTCCAATATGTTCATAAACTACTATACTACTAAAATGCATTCTAGTTCAGATGTGCTGCAACTATTCAGCTTGCACTCGAGAATGACTTTCATGAATACTGAATTTCTCTCAAGAGAAGGCATGCTGCACGTATTGAGCTCTCAATCCGGAGCATGGGTCATACTACTTACTATTAATCTCATGTTCTAGGGCAAGCCCTTGCCACAAGTAATGAACTTGCACTCTGCAGCAACCTTCCCACCATTATAGATATGAATATTATGGCACGCTTGCCATAATTAGAGATACCTTCAAGAAAATTTGAAATACCAAGGGGATATTTCTTGAAAGATGGGCTCATTAAAGCACATAAATGATAGGGACCTAAGAGAAGCAGAAGATATTAAGAAGAGGTGGCAAGAAGAAACAGAAAACTAAACAAAAAATATCTTTACGAGCCAGATCATCATGATGGTGTGATCACTCACCTAGAGCTAGACATTCTGGATTGTGAAGTCAAGTGTGCCTTAGGAAGTATCACTACAAACAAAGTTAGTGGAGGTGATGGAATTCCAGGTGAGCTATTTCAAATCCTAAAAGATGATGCTGTGAAAGTGCTGCCCTCAATATGTCAGCAAATTTAGAAAACTCAGCACTGGTCACAGGACTTGAAAAGATCAGTTATCATTCAAATCCCAAAGAAAGACAATGCCAAAGAATACTCAAACTACTGCACAATTGCACTCTTCTCACATGCTAGGAAAGTAATTCTCCAAGCTAGGCTTCAGCCATATGTGAACCGTGCACTTCCAGATGCTCAAGCTGATTTTAGAAAAGGTAGAGGATCCAGAGATCAAATTATCAACATCTACTGGATCATCCAAAAAAACACACAAACAAACAAACAAACAAAAAAAAGAGTTCCAGAAGAATATCTATTTCTGCTTTATTGACTATGGCAAAGTCTTTGACTGTATGAATCTCAATAAACTGTGGAAAATTCTGAAGGAGATGGGAATACCAGGCTACCTGACCTACCTCTTGAGAAGCCTATATGCAGGTCAGGAAGCAACAGTTAGAACTGTACACGGAACAACAGACTGGTTCCAAATAGGAAAAGGAGTACATCAAGGCAGTCTATTGTCACCCTGCTTCTTTAACTTATAAACAGAGTACATCATGAGAAATGTTAGGCAGATGAAGCACAATCTAGAATCAAGATTGCTGGGAGAAATATCAGTAACCTCAGATATGCAGAAATTGAAGAATTAAAGAGCCTCTTGATGAAACTGAAAGAGGAGAGTGGAAAAAGTTGACTTAAAGCTTAGCATTCAGAAAACTAAGATCACAGCATCTGGTTCCAACACTTCATAGCAAATAGATAGGTAAACAGTAGAAACAGTGGCTGTTTCTACTGACAGTCACTGATGGTGATTGCAGCCATGAAATTAAAATACTACTCCTTGGAAGGAAAGTTATGACCAACCTACACTTCATATTAAAAAGCAGAGACATGACTTTGTCAACAAAGGCCTGTCTAGTCAAGGCTCTGGTTTTTACAGTGGTCATGTATGGATGTGAGGATTGGACTATAAAGAAAGCTGAGCACCCAAGGATTGATGTTTTTGAACTCTTCGTTCCAGTTACGTATTGCTGAGTCCTTGGACTGCAAGGAGATCAACCAGTCCATCCTAAGGAGATCAGTCCTGGGTGTTCATTGGAAGGACTGATGCAAGCTGAAACTCCAATACTTTGGCCACCTGATGAAAGCTGACTCATTTGGAAAAGACCTGATGCTGGGAAAGATTGAGCAGGAGGAAGGGGCAACAGAGGATGAGATGGTTGGATGGCATCACTGACTCAATGGACATGAGTTTGGGTACTCTGGAGTTGGTGATGGACAGAGGCCTGGCATGCTGTTCATGGGGTTGCAAAGAGCGGACTCAGCTGAGCAACTGAACTGAACTGAACTACACAATTGTTCTTGCTTTCTGGGTATTTTTTCTTCACATTACTGAACCTGGATTCTAGAACACAGGTTTTCCATACCCTTCATTCTAATAGCATGTCAATGACTAAGCGTGCATTCTACAGCAAACCTCCTTCTCTAAATGAAGGAGTAAATGTTGAGTAAATGTTGTAGAAATACACTGCAACTACTGACTTTTTCTCTGGAACATACTCAATATGTGCCACCACTGAGATTATGTTCTAGAAACAAGTGCTTCAATACTGAGTTTACGTTATAGAAAACATGCTGGTATGTCCATACTCTTTTAACCTGTACAACTCCTAAACATTTGCTCCAGCGCCAATGTATTCTGAGCTTACACTCTAGAGCAAAGATTCCTCCATTAATGAGCCATCATGTTATTAGAATATCCATGCTATAACCAGTGTATTTACTCTGAATACATAACCCACCCTGAGCCCATAATTTAGAGCAGTCACAACTTCATCCAATATATTTGAAATATATGTTGTAACTCATGTATCTATGCACTTGTGCCTGCATTTCTCAAGAGTTAAGTTTGCAGCTTTATGGGATGTATCTGACCTTGCTGAGCTGGTGTTCTAGAATACATGTTGAGGAACTACTGATCCACTGCTCTAGGCGGCATGCTTCAGTACAGGGCTTCATACATGTGTCTTGCATTAATGAGCCCACCTCTGTACTAATTCCTGCCATTCCTGAGCCTGTACTCTAAACATGCATGCTGCAACTAGTGAGATTAAGGCCTGGTAATGCCAAATCTATTGAGCCCAGTTTCTGAAATGTGCATCTTACACTCCTGGGCCCAAATTCAAAGTCTGTTCAATCACTACTGGGCTCATGCTCTAGAGAATTTTAAGTTGCACTCTAGCAATCGTCCCACCATTACTGAGCCTTCATTTTATGGTATATGTGCTGCAACTCTGTGCTTGTAGCCTGAAATGCAAGTCTTGCTAGTACTGAACACAATGCATAGGAATTGTTTTGCCACCACTACTGAGTTCACTCTGAAATGCAGGTCTTTTTTTATTTTTTTTTTATTTATTTTTTTTTTTTTTAATATTATTTTATTAGTTGGAGGCCAATCACTTTACAACATTTCAGTGGGTTTTGTCATACATTGACATGAATCAGCCATATAGTTACATGTATTCCCCATCCCGATCCCCCCCCCCACCACCCACCCCACCCGACTCCTCAGGGTCCTCCCCGTGCACCAGGCCCCAGCACATGACTCATGCATACCACCAGGGCTGGTGGTCTGTTTCACCAAAGATAATATACATGCTGTTCTTTCAAACCATACCACCCACACTTCTCCCCAGAGTTCAAAAGTCTGTTCTGTACTTCTGTGTCTCTTTTTCTGTTTTGCATATAGGGTTATCACTACCATCTTTCTAAATTCCATATATATGTGTTAGTATGCTGTAATGTTCTTTATCTTTCTGGCTTACTTCACTCTGTATAATGGGCTCCAGTTTCATCCATCTCATTAGAACTGATTCAAATGAATTCTTTTTAACGGCTGAGTAATATTCCATGGTGTATATGTACCACAGCTTCCTTATCCATTCATCTGCTGATGGGCATCTAGGTTGCTTCCATGTCCTGGCTATTATAAACAGTGCTGCGATGAACATTGGGGTGCACGTGTCTCTTTCAGATCTGGATTCCTCAGTGTGTATGCCCAGAAGTGGTATTGCTGGGTCATATGGCAGTTCTATTTCCAGTTTTTTAAGAAATCTCCACACTGTTTTCCATAGTGGCTGTACTAGTTTGCATTCCCACCAACAGTGTAAGAGGGTTCCTTTTCTCCACCCTCTCCAGCATTTATTGCTTGTAGACTTTTGGATAGCAGCCATCCTGACTGGCGTGTAATGGTACCTCATTGTGGTTTTGATTTGCATTTCTCTGATGATGAGTGATGTTGAGCATCTTTTCATGTGTTTGTTAGCCATCTGAAATGCAGGTCTTGTAACTACTGAGCAGATACTCTTGATTCATGTGTGCCCTCACTAGTGACTTTGCACTCTGGACCATGCATCCCACCACCAGTGATGCTGAACTCTAGAACACAAATACCATTACTCAGTTTACATTCTGGGTTTACACCTTGCCACTATAATGTGATCTAAAGAATGATTGTCAGAACTAAGCTTGAACTCTGGAGCCAGGTTTCTGCCAATATTAAGCTTATTTTCTAGAGCAAGCATGATGGTGCTGAACTTGCACTATAGAGCTTACCTTCTGGCAGTACTGAGTTTCCAACTTCACCAGGCATGTGCTTTGGTACAATTGAAGCTTAAACTCAGGCATACATCTCACAGCTACTACCAATTCTGTTGCAGATGGACTGCAAATTCTGAGAACACTGCACATCCCATTACTATTGAGACAACATTGTAGAGGTTAAAACTACTGAGCTTACACTCTGGAGTACATCTCAATTCTGTGCCCATGCTCTTGAGCATCTGTGATCAAACTTCTCAGTTCAAACAATGGAGCAGGCATCATGCCACTATGACCTGCACTGAGGCTGAATCCTGCAACCACAGAGCTTGAATTCTGAAGTGTAAAACTGCCAATAGTGATCTTGTCCTCTGGTGTACCTGAGTTCCACTATTTAACCTGCACTCAAGAGGATATGTACTGAGATCATGTTCTAGAGCAGGGTGATAGAAATACTGAGTTTGCTCTCTGGAACACAAATACACACCACTGAGCCTGTACTATTAAGTATCAAAGGTAAAATTTCTGAGCTTGCACTCTGGAGTAGGCATAGTGTTTTCTCACCCTGGATGTATAACAGATGTACTGCAACTAGAGTTTAGATCCTGGAACATGCAGCTCATCTGAGTTCTCACTGTACAAACACTGCTGCAACTATTAAGATGCACAATGGAGCACACTGATCTAGCATTCTAGATGACGTTGACCACAAATACTATTGCTACCAAAATATTATATGCTCTCTGAGATGTCCCATACAACCCTATCCTCTAGAACACACATGCTGCAACTACTGATCTGGAACTCTGAGCACATCCCACCACTATTGAGCTTGGGCTATAAATCCCAGTTTGAACTAGTCTTTAGTGCAGATCTGGTCACACTGAGTACAAGTTCATAACCTATCCTGTGACTTTTGAGGCTGCATGCCAGAGTACATGCCATAACTGCTATTGAACCTAGAGCACACAATCCATCACTGTAAGCCTACTATATAGAGGATACTTCCTGCAAGTAGTAAATTTGCACTCTATAAATTCTGTACTGAATGCACTGTATAGCACATATTTGAGCAATAAACTTGCATTCAGGGCATGCTTACCATTCCTAAGTTTGTATAGCATACCTTGAGAATCTACACCCTGTTCTCAAGCTGTCATGCCACAATAACTAAGTTTATCCTCTAGACATGTTCCACACTACTGAGCATTCTATAGTATGAATCCTGAACTACTGGATTCACATCTGTTCATCCTTCTGCAACTACTGATTTTGACTCCAATAAAATATTGATCGTACTGAGCTCTTATTCTAAAGCAGGCAGGTTGCCATTACTCCATTACTAAGCCCATAGAGCAGATAAGCCAACTTCAGCTTGTACTATGTGATAGATGGTTGCGCTATAGAGCTCATGCTGTGCACACATGGCACAACCTCTTAGCCTCAGCTCTAGAATAGGCATATGACTACTGAGCTTGCACTCTCTGGTATCAATTCCATAGTGCAGGCCACTAGTTGAATCATGTGCCCTAAAATGTTGGATCAACTGTGGTGGAATGCCTTCTCCAGAGTGCCAACTCAGTAGCTGTGACTTGTCTGCTCTAGAACATAGACTCAGAAAGATGCCTGTTTTAAAATGTGAGCTCAGTACCATCAAAACACTTACTCCAGAGATTCACCCTGGAGCTTGTGTGAGTGAATGACTGACCTTGCACTCTAGAGGATATGTCCACTATTAATCTCTCTTTCTAGGACATATCTTGCCACAAATCCCACTCTCAGGAATGTCCCATGAACTGAGTGGCACTGAGGAACAAACAAATCCTACCACTAATGAGACTGCATTCTAGAGTGCCTGTGCCATAATGTGGACTATGGGTTCAAACACAACTAAGTCTGAACTCTAGAGCAGGCATGCACAACTACTCAGTTTACACCCTGGAGCAAGTTCCTTACCAATTAGTCCAGGTTTTGGAGGAATAAAGCCATAGAAGCCTATTCTCTGAAGCACATGTCACAATTTGCTGCCCTGGAACGTGTGTCCTACACTTCTCAATATTAGAGCACTTGCAAATGCTCTAATAGAAACTAGTGCTCTATTTATTTAACTTGGAGCATGATTTCTGACACAATTGAGTTGCACTCTCAAGCAGGGTGCCACAGCTACTGAAGTTTCAGTATATCTGTCTCCCATTATACTTGAGTCTGCATACTCATGTGTGGCTCCCTCAACTACTGATTATGCCACCTGGAGCATGGATCCAAACACTACTGAGGCTTCATTCTACAATCATGTTTTATCTCTCAGCAGTGGCATTCTAGAACACATGATGCCTCTACTGAGTATATGCTCTATAGTGACTGTGCCAAAACTAATGAGCTGTTCTGGAGAATGTATCCAAACATTAGTGAGTTCAAGTTCTACAGCTTTCTGCCTCTACTTCAGAGCAGATAAAATATTCCACAACTCTTTAAATCATGTTATAGAGGAGGTAAGCCATGAAAAATTGAAATGCTACTGTAGAACATGTCTTGCCTAGGGATCTTGCTCTGGAGCTTGTATCAGGGAACTGAGCCAGAGATTTAGAGTAAGTGTGTCACATCTGCTGAGCTTTCTCAGTGGAGCAAATATTCCACCTCTATTGACCCTGTGTCTTGCTACTACTTTGCCCACATTGTACAGTCAAGTTCCACCACTTCTGAGCCTGCTATTGAGCAAATGTGTTACTATTAGAACTTGCACACTGTGGCATTTTAAGCATTACTGAGCCTATGTTCTAAAGCAGACCTGCCACAAATAACAAGCTTGCACTCTGGGTTATCCACCACTATTGAACATGTATTCCAGAACAGGGTTACTGTGTACTGAACTTGCATTCTGGATCACACATCTGCACTAAACACCACATTCTAGAGCAGGCAATCATAACTACTAAAGTTACAGTTTGGAGCATACATCCTTCCACTAATGAACCACACTGTAGAATTTGTGTGTGTCTAAGCTTACACTCATGAGTATTCATCACCACTACTCATTCTTGCATTTATGAGTATACATCATTTTATGCTGAGCAACACTTGATGAGGCATGTCCCCACTTTGAGTTTGTACTCTGGAGAATTTGTGCTGTATCTAGCACATGTTCTAGAGCATGCATCCAACCACTATTATACTTATAAAAGGGCAGTACCTACTAAGCCTGCACTCTTCTCACTATTGCCACTTCTATTGGGCTTGCATTCCAGAGAACATATGTCGCAACAACTGTGTTCAAACCACAGGGATACATGCCATTCTAGTAAGCCCACTTCCCAGGCACATATCTCACCATTACTCAGCTGATAGTCTAAAACACATGCCACAACTACTGAGAAGTATGCACACCACTATTGATTGTGTTCTAGGATATACCTTCCACAAATACTGAGCAGCATCTGAAGCATATCCCTCACTAATGGGATCAGCACTAAATACATGTACCACAATGAATGAGGCTGCACTGTAGAGCACATGCCCTGAAATTGTGAATCTATGCTCTAAAGCACTTATCACAATTTATGAGTTCTGCAGTCTGAAGAATGTGTTCTGCTAGTACTTAACTTGAGTTCTACTGAATGCTTTACAACTACTGAGCCTGTACTCAGGAGGATGTGCCCATCAGTCTCTGAGACTGAGTTCTAGAGCAGGTGCACTAAAAGTACTGAGCTGTCACTCTGGAACACAACTGATCCAGTGCTATTAAGTACCTGTGGCATTTTGAGTTTGTTCTCCAGAGAAGATATCATTCCTCCTGACCCCCATGTTCTAAAGCAGATATGCAACCACTGAGCTTGCAGTCTGGAATATGTCACTCTTTCTGAGACCTGACTCTAGAGCAGCAATGTAGCAACTCTCACTTGCATGCACCTCCCACAAACACTGATCCTATACTTAGCATGTCACAACTACTAAGCTTGCATTCAGCATGCATTCTGCCACCATGGAATCATGCTCAAAGCAGGCATTCCATAACTAATGAGCTCACACAGGGCCTGCCTGTAGTCACTTAAGAGCTTTGCATTCTAGAACATGCACTATACAACTAACAAGGGTATACTCTGAGCTCAAGTCCCAACTTTCTGCTGTTCCTCTGTCCCTTTCCAACTTCCGTTCTTGCATTCCTGAGCACATGCCTGCAAATGAGCCCTAAGGCACATACACTCTAAAACCTATACTCTAGAGACGAAATGCACCAAAAACTGAGTGTGAACTCTGCAGCAGTCTGGGGCTACATTCTAGAGCGTGCATACAACTACTGAACTTGCATTCTGTACTATGGGCTGACATAACTGAGCCTGTGCTATAAGGAGTCAAACAACTATTCAGTTTGCGCTCTGGAGCAAGAACCTTTCCACCTATGAAACTGAACTTTGGACATATCTTGCCATATGAGTTTGCTCCCTAGAACACAAATGCCACAACTAATGAACTTGCACACTGAAATATACCCCACCACCACTAGTATGAAATCTAGAACAGACTTTGCAATTATGAAACTTCCACAGTGGACCACACTTTCTGATACTACTGAGTCACAGTTTCAATCAGCCTTGCAACAGATTGAACTTGGCAGCTTCCTTCCAAAACTACAGAGCCTGCATTCCAGGGGAGCCTGCCTCAACTACTGATCATGCACTCTTTACATCCAAAATTCAGCCCCAATTCTACAGTTGTGCTTTACAAGTGCTGAGCTTTCATTTTAAATCATGTGAAACAGAGATGGCACTTCCCTACCCATCTGGTCAGACCCACAACTGAGCGTCACTCATTTATGCCTGTACCAAATAGACCATGTGTGACTGACGGCTGGAGTCCTGGGCCTGCAGTGGAGTTAGCAGAGAGAAGTGGCATAAGCATTAGCTGGCTGAAGTGCTGTTTAGCTCAGAGGCTTTCAGTCCACTTTGCAGCTTTCCAAGTTCCTGATGAGGCTACAAAATCTCCACAGAGAAAGTCATTAGGTAGATAAACCCAAAACTGAGCTTCCAAGCATGTTTTTGTTTTTTTTTTAAGAGATGATGAATATTAAACCACCCAACGGATGTGGTAGAGTTGATATATTTTCTGCTTTGTCATTTTACTCTGATAGAAACTTTTGTTACTTAACTCTGTATAACTTATTTAAAGTACTGTAAATGAGTCAAAACTGTTAAATATGTATTTAGTTTCTTCTACTTTAAGTAGTTAATTAAAGACTATATTTCTTTTAAAAGTAGATACAATATGAAAACACTACTGTCATGTGGCCATGCTAAAAATATGTTTTGTCTGGAGAATGAAAAACATTAGTGAGCCTATTCTACATCCTTCTTCCTCCACTATTAAGCCTATGCTGGAAAATTGCCACAATACAGACCACGCTAAGGAAGTGAGTCCCAGACCTTTCAGTCTGGGGTATATGTCCCACCAGAATGGTGTTCAACACCATGTGTCCAGACATTACTGAGAATATGCCGTTATGAGTCTCACTCAGAGCATATGTCTTACTCTAAACTGTTGATATGCTAAATCAGGCATGTCAAAGCTACTGAGCCTCTACTCAGATGTAAGCATCCACAACTAACAAGCCTGTTCTACAGTACACATTCCAATGCTGAGCAATATCTAAAGCATCCATCTGCTTAGATCTGTAGATCTGTGAAACCAGTCTACACAAGAGATACACTTGCCTCACAGGCTGCCTGCAGAAGGACACACAGGTACATCCCACACCTGCTCTCCTGCCATTCTGCACTGCCAGGAGTGCAAGTGAATATGCAGCTCACACCTGTGTCTGCTAGGATTGTTCTTACAGGATATGGTTTCTCCAGGAGTCCTGCTGATCAACTTTTCAGCTGGATCTGACAGGAGGGGCCCACAGGCTGTTTCAAAGCCCCACACCTGGTGCCCTGGGCGAATCCTCCACCATCAACCCACCTGGTCCAAACACACAATAACACAGTAGAAATGGGACGTGTTTTCTCTTTGGTCTGCACACTTGAAAGTCACGCTGAATTATCACCATTCTCCTTTTTCCCACCCTGGACAGGATCACTGCAGAGAATCGTCTAAATGACCCTCAGTCTGGGAGGCCTTCCTCCTCTTCTGCGCAGTTCCTCTCCTGACGCCTTCATCTGTCGTCCCTGGGCCACACACACACACAGATCCACATTAACAAGGTGACACAAGCCCTTATGTATACACACATTAGCAGGGGACACCAGCGCAAACAGAGAATACAGCTCTCTCGGTAGCTGAAGACACCTGTGCCAGCAATGGGAGATGGCATCAATAGGCACCATGTCCTGCCTTGGCCCAGTCCACCTCATCCTGCAGCTCTTCTGTATTTTCCCAAGCTGCCAGCCAGTTCCAGCGTGGCCTGCATGGTGGCGTGAAGGCGAGTGGTGGATGAAATTCAAACAAGTCAGCACCTAAGTGGACTGGCAGCCCAGGAGGCCCTTCCAGTCATGCTATCCAGGAGCAGTGGTGGAGGGAAGACAATCGAAAACTCTGAGCAGCAGAAGGCAGATGATTGACCAAGGATGATTCTGACAAACAGGCGTTATTCACCCTGCCGAGCAGAATCACTGATGACTCTGGCACTGCAACCACAGCTGCTTGAGGAGACTTGCTTCACTCACGGCCACACTGAGTCCCAAGCCTCCAGTCTCAAGCGTCACCTACATGCATTACCCAAACCCAGGCTCTGCAGCCAGCTTGCATGAGCCTGAGGATCCCCATCTGGGAAAGGACAGTGCCCCAGGCTCTACAGTCCCCTCAGGGCTCCGCTGCAGACCCCTTCACCACCTGTGTTTCTGTCAGCTACCTCTCATGGCACAAATTTCCTCCCTGGGTAGTACTTCAGGATTGTCCCACGTCCTGGCCAATGATCTGGTGACAATAAGCAAGGTCAGCCGGGATGATAGGCCCTAACCTCCGTGAGAAGCCAAGAGCTCCAACATCAATCGACAACTGTGCACAGGCCCAAACCAAACCCACCTCAGCAATCCTGTTCGATTCTGGGCAGTTGTGGCCTGACAGCCAATTGAGAAAGTTAAGGTTCCTGGTGTCCAGCCTGTGGCTGGGTGCTCCCTTCAAAGTCCCAGAACCAGTGGACTGGTGTGGAAGTGCCCTATATCCTGTAGGAAGACAGTGGAGACAGGCGGATCAGCTGAAGCAAACCAGCCCCACCCCACACCTGCCCCTAGCACACCTATACTCACCATCCTGGGAGCCACGTTTACCAGTGATGTCAAAGTAATGCTCATAACAATCATCGTGTTCCAGAAATGCAGGTTGTCCCGAAGGAGAAGATCAGCTTGCAGCGGGACCGTGGATGGCTCTACACCTGCCAGCACAGGGAGGAGGAAAATGTGCAACCTTCGAGGGCCTCAGTTTGCCTCCCAGATGGACATTAACAGCCTGACACCTCTCCAAAGTCTCACAGAACAGGCCCATGGAAAACACCATCCCCAACTCCCCGTCAGTGCCAAACCCACCCCTCAGCCTCCCTCACTGACCTTCAAGTGGATCACGTAGCTAAGAAAATCTTCATCCTGGGCTGATTATGGACACTTGAGGGTGGTTAATCTGATTTAGGTCAAGGAGCCTTTCAGGCCACATGTTGGACCAAGAAGACACAAGAACAACAGCCCTAGTTTGGGCTGGAAGAAGGACATGAGGATGGTTAGCTGTGTTACACAAACGTTTATCATTTGTTAACAAGGCATTATTCTACAAATTATACAAAGAACTCATGTATCCCAGTATCAGGGGAAAAAAATCAAAAAATGGGCAAATCTAAATAGACATTTCTCCAAAGAAGACCTACAGGTCACTAAGTAAACAGATGAAAAAAGCTCATCATCACTAATTATTAGAAAAATGTAAAGCAAAATTACAATGAGGCTTTACTTCACCCCCTCCAACTGGTCATCATCACAAGTTCTATAAACAATAATTCCTGGAGAGGGTGTGGAAAACAGGGAACTCTCTTGCAGTGTCAGTGTGCATGTAAATTGGTACTGCCATGATGATAAACAATGTGATAGCTCCTTAAAAAAAAAACAAACAAAAAAACTAAAAATAGAATTACCATATGACCCACCACTCCTACTCCTGGGCCTACTCCAGGAGAAAACCTTAATTCCAAAAGATACATGCACCCTGATGTTCACTGCAGCACTGTTTGCCATAGCCAAGATGTGCAAAATTTTTTAATCATACCAAACATGGAAACAAACAAACAAACAAAAAACCTTGATGCAAACAGCCTCTGAGTTTAGTTCAGTTCAGTCGCTCAGTCGTGTCTGATTCTTTGTGACCCCATGAATTGCAACACTCCAGGCCTCCCTGTCCATCACCAATTCCCGGAACTCACTAAAGCCCATGTCCATCGAGTGGGTAATGCCATCCAGCCATCTCATCCTCTGTCGTTCCCTTCTCCTCCTGACCCCTATCCCTCCCAGCATCAGGGTCTTTTCCAATGAGTCAACCTTTCGCATGAGGTGGCCAAAGTATTCAGTTTCAGTTCAGCATCAGTCCTTCCAATGAACACCCTCTAAACAGGGGGTCAAATTACTGGGTATTTATAAAAGTAGAGACTTAAAGATAAGTAAACAAAGCAAGAATCAAGTATCAAACCCAAGTTTTTTATTAGCATTCTCGTAGCAGAAAAGATGATTTTATACTGAAAGAACTATCATGCCCTCATCTTTTTATCTTCCCATCCCAGGAGCTCAGAATTCTGTGCCAAAGGTAAAGTGAAATCATGAGTGATTTTTTTTTTCTTTGTTTGTATTTTTCTGGGAAATTTACATTTTCTGTTCTGAGCATGTATTAACTTTTAATTAAGTTACACAGCATAATTTTCGACATGTAAAGAATACATCTGGGTTTTATCAATTACATTCATAAGCATACTTTTCTTTCTCCATGAGAGGGCAGCAAAAGCACAGTAAATATATATTCATGCAGATGCATACACATGAGAGACTACATGTGGATTTTATAAATTACATTCATAAGCATTCATCTATTTCTCCATGAAAGGGCAGCATAAAGACAATAAATATTTATTCATGCCCACATATACTCTGGAGAGTTCCTTGGACAGCAAGGAGATTAAACCAGTCAATACTAAAGGAAATCAGTTCTGAATACTCCTGAATACCCCACGTCAAAGAGCAAAGAAGCTCCAGCAAGATGGCAGCATGGGCGAAATCTCATTTAGAATAAAACTCCATAATTGCCAGAGATGTTCAGAGGGATCAAACAAATCTTGGTACATCAGGACCCAGATACCCAACTGAGACTGAGACAGAACTGTGAGTGTCTATGGGTAAGCAGTGGACTGCTGTGGGAGCAGGGACTCTGGGTGCAGCAGACATAACTATGTCATAAGCCATCTTGGAGGATGTTGCCATTAGTCCCACCATAGAGCCACCAGAACTTACATAGGACTGGGAAACAGACTCTTGGAAGGCATAAACTGAACCTTGTGGGCACCAGCGCTCAGGAGAAAGGATAAGTGCCCCTCAAGAGACTAACCCAGACTTGTTTATGAAAGTCAAGGAGTCTCAGGCAGGCATGGGTCGGTGGTGGCCTGCTGCAGGGTTGAGGGAACTGAGTCTACCAGTGTGTGCATGGGACCATTGAATGATGTCTCTGCTATCTTCATTACCTCCACCATAGTTTTGTCTTATGTCAAATAACAGGGAGGGAATACAGCCCCACCCAGTAACAGAAAATTGGATTAAAGATTTACTGAGCATGGCCCCACCCTTCAGAACAAGATCAAATTTCCCCCTCAGTCAGTCTCTCTCATCAGGAAGCTTCTATAATCCTCTTATTCTTCTCCATGAGAGTGCAGACAGAATGAAAACCACAATCATGGAAAACTAACCAATCTGATCACATGGGCCTCAGTCTTGTCTAGCTCAGTGAAACTGTGAACCATGCCATGTAGGGCCACCCAAGATAGATGGCTCATGGTGGAGATTTCTGATAAAATGTGGTTCACTGGAGAAACAAAAGGCAAACCCTTTCAGTATTCTTGACTTGAGAGCTCCATGAACAGTATGAAAAGAGAAAAAGATGGAATACTGCAAGATGAACTCCTCAAGTTGGTAGGTGCCCAATATGCTTCTGGAGATAGTGGAGAACTAACACCATAAAGAATGAAGAGGCAGAGCCAAAGGTCATCCACAAATGACCACCTGTGGATGTGAATGGTGATGGGAGTAATGTCTGATGCTGTAAAAAGCAACGCTGCATAGGATCCTGCGGTGTTAGGTCCATGAATCAAGGCAAATTGGAAGTGGTCAAAGAGGAGATGGCAAGGGCAAAGACTGACATTTTAGGAATCAGCAAACTAAAGTGGACTGGAATGGGTAAATTTAAATCAGATGTCCATTATATCTACTACTGTGGGAAAGAATCCCTTAGAAGAAATGGAGTAGCCACCATAGTCAACAAGAGTCTGAAATACAGTACTTGGATGCAATCTCAAATATGGAAGAATGATATCTGTTCATTTTAAAGGCAAACCATTCAACATCACATTTAATCCAAGTCTATGCAACCTGTAATGCTGAAGAAGCTGAAGTTGTATAGTTCTATGAAGACCTCCAAGACCTTCTAGAACTAATATTCCAAAAAAGATGTCCTTTGCATTATAGGGGACTAGAATGTCAAGTAGGAACTCAAGAAATACCTGGAGTAACTGGCAAATTTGGCCTTGGAGTACAAAATAAAGAATGGTGAAGGCTAAGAGAGTTTTCTCAAGAGGACATATGGGTCATAACAAACACACTTTTCCAACTACACAAAAGAAGACTCTACCAGATGATCAATACCAAAATGAGATTGAATATATTCTTTGCAGCAAAATATGAATAAGTTCTATACAGTCAGTAAAAACAACACTGGGAGCTAAATATGTCTCAGATCATGAACTCCTTATTGACAAAATCAGACTTAATTTGAAGAAAGTAAGACCATTCAGGTATCACTTAAATTAAATCCCATACAATTATACAGCGGAAGTGAGAAATAGATTCAAGGGATAATATCTGATAGACAGAGTGCCTGAAGAACTATGGACAGAGTTTCATGACATTGTACAGGAGTCAGGGATCAAGACCTCCCCCCACCAAAAAAAAAAAAAAAAGAATTGCAAAAAGGCAAAATGGATGTCTGAGGAGGCCTTATAAAAATCTGTGAAAAGAAAATAAGTGAAAGGCAAAGGAGAATAGGAAATATAAATGCATTTGAATACAGAGTTCCAAAGAATAACAAGGAGAGATGAGAAAGCCTTCCTCAGTGATCAATGCAAAGACATAAAAGGAAACAATAGAATGGGAAAGACTAGCGATGTCTTCAAGAAAATGGCAGATACCAGGGGAGCATTTCATGCAAAGATGGGCACAAAAAAGGACAGAAATGGTATGAACCTAACAGAAGCAGAAGATATTACTAGTGGACTTTTTTGATTTCTCAGTTGTGATATTATGTTGCAGTTTAACTTTCATAACACTGATAATAGAGCAAATAAGGTATATTTCCTGAGGTGTCTTCCTTCATTCAATTGCATTTACTTGTGAAAGTTTCCTTCTTGATTGTGTGGTTTACTCTTGTTTCTGTTTCAGTGTGCAAACTCTAGCCATTTTGCAAGTGTAGGTGTCATTTGAGCCCGGCCGCCTTGTAAGTAGTCAGTATGAGAGGAAACCCCCCAAAAGCTTGTGTCTCCACCCTTGTCCGTTTTGTTGTAGTTCATAACTCTTGTTTGACTAAGCTGATCTACAGAGCTGCCTTTGTCGTAGCTGCACTGATTCTTGCTCCCTTACATGGATACACAGAAGCATTCAGCAGTGGTTATTTCCCCGACCTCTCAGAAAGTGTGTAGTACATCACTCTTGCTAAGTCTGTCCCTGTGGATTATGTATTGGACAGTCATTTGTAGAAATCCATAAAATTCAACCTTCCAATGTAAGCCTTCTTGTCACCCATTTCCTTTGCTAAGCAACAGTGTATTTCCAGCACTGGGTGTCCATTTCACTTTGATTAAAGATACATCCAGAGGTCTTCACACTGAGTGAAAGAGGGTCAACTCAAGAAACATCATGGCATGAAACACAGAGGTTGGATTTAAAAAAAATGCACAGCAGTGAGGACCAACACAAAGGTGACATGGACAACAAACCTGGCAACAAACTTATGGGTAGTAAAGGAACCTGGTGAATGGAAGGAATACAGCTGGAGCTTGGGATTAATTTCTTCCCACCGATGCATATAAAATACAGAATCCACATAAACCTACTTCAGCAAGAATGGTAGATGCAACATGTTCTAATAGCATGTAGGCGAAAACAAGCACAGCTGAATACATCTAGTATCTCAGTGCCACAGAACAAGAGATATGAAATCTAAACTGCCGTGAGACTTCAAGTCTGAGCAATGAAAAAGACCACCATGGAAAACGGCCCATACTAGAAATGATAGATTATCATTAGTCAGGGGGATCCTTTTAAAAAAGTGGGTTCATATCACTAGGAGGAGCCAGTGTGTGAATCACTGTCCAAGTGCCTTTACACACAAAATGAAATAAAGAAAGGAAGGAAGGAAGGAAGGAAGGAAGAAACAGAAAGTATGACATGGTCTCTCCACTCCTAGGACACTTCAGAAATACACGGATTTTGAAAATCACACACCCCAGAGCATGCACTATGGCAGCATTCCCAATGCCCAGAGATAAAAGTAAAGAAAGAATGCAAGGATGGAGAGATGAATGGATCAAGGAATGGGATAGGAGTTCACAGTGAAATATGACTCAAGCATTGAAACAAGGAAACAATGTCATTGCCAGAGGTACAGATAAGTGTGGTGATAATCAGAGTCAATGAAGAAGGGCAGATTAGAGACAGGCCATATGGTTAACCATTCCAGTGGGACAGAAAATATTTCGAGCAGTGAGTGTCCTGAGCAAGGTGAATTGGACACCCAGTTCTGGGAAGTCACTGATGCTTTGGGGGATTGGTGAGAGGCAGGCTTACACTAGAAGGCTTAAATTCACCGATTCTCATAAATATCTTTGAAACAAATAATCTGCAGGGACCAATATAGCAAACATGATGTACTACACCCTTTCTGAGGGCAGGTCAGAGGAAATAAACACTGCTAAATACCTCTGTGTATCCGTGTAAGGGAGCAAGAACCAGTTTGGCCATAACAAAGGCAACCCTGTACATGAAATTAGTCAAACAAGAGACATGAACTACAGTAAAACCAAGAAGGAATGAGACAGAAACTTTGCAGGGGCTTCCTCTATCTCATTATACTTTCATTTACAAGTGGAAACGGAGCACACTTCTAAAGACGCAGTTACCATAGTAACAAGAGGAGAACCTGAATAAATCCTGCCACCTTGTGGCCTCTTTGAGAAACAGAAAACTTCAAAGGGGCTGATGGACACTGACTACTCACAAGGCGGCTGGGCTCTAAATAACACCTACCCTTACAAAATGGCCAGAGGTGGCACACCAAAATAAAAACAAGAACACACCACATGATCAGAAAGGAAACATCAACAGGTAAATACATGTCAATGCTTAGAGAGAAGCTTCTGGAAATGTGCCTCTTTGCTCTGTTATCAGTGATATGAAAAGTTAAACTGCAACACGATATCACTATTGAAAAAATAGAAAGACTACTATCCAAAACTATACAGACAAGAAAGAGTAGAGCAACGTTAGTAAAGAGGACCCTTATATGCCAGGAGTGGGAGGTAAGAGGTTGGAGCCTTTATGAGCATGACTGTCAAAGGGCCTTGGAAACACAAGATGAGACAGATGATGTCATGTGGTGGTTCCACTCCCAGAGGATCTGAGAAACCAACAGATCATGGAAAACACATGCCCACGCCCACACCCCTACAAACATGCACTGCAGCAGCATTCACAATGCCCAAGAGATAAAAAGGAAAGAAAATCACTGGTTACAGATGAAAAGAGAAAGAAATGGGACAGAGATACACAAAGAAATACGACTCTGACATTAGGAAATGCAACAAGAACCAAAAAAACGTGATTTTCAGGGATACACAGAAATGTAGAGTAAATTGGAGCAAGTAAAAGAGGACAGATTAAAGAGATATCACATCATATACCTTCCAGAGATGATTAAAGAAAACATTGATGGTGATGAGTACTGATACAAAAGTGAAATGGAGTGACACTCCTGGTAAGAAAAGTACTGTTAGCAAAGGGTATCTGTGGATGAGAGGCTGAAAGATGAAGCCTGGAATAAACTTACAGCCACAAATACCTATGCAGTTCATAATCCTCATGGATCTCTAGTATCAAGAAACATGTGCTCAACATGTGCAAATGATATGACTCTTATGGCAGAAAGCAAAGAGGAACTAAAGAGCCTCTTGATGAAAGTGAAAGAGGAGAGTGAAAAAGGTAGCTGAAAACTCACCTTTTGAAAAACTAAGATCATGGCATCCAGTCGCATCACTTCATGGCAAATAGTTGGGGAAACAATGGAAAAGCGGTAGGCTTTATTTTCTTGGGCTTCAAAATCACTGCAGTTGGTGACTGCAGACATGAAATCAAGACCCTCGCTCCTTGAAAGAAAAGCTATGACCAACCTAGACAGCATATTAAACGGCAGAGAGACATTACTCTGCCAACAAAATTCTCTCTAGTCAAAGCGATGATTCTTCCAGTAGGCATGTATGGAGTTGAGAGTTGGACTGTAAAGAAAGCAGAGCACCAAAGAATCAAGGATTTTGAATGATGGTGTTAGAGAAGATTCTTGAGAGCTCCTTGGATTGCAAGGAGATCAAATCAGGAAATCAAGGCAAGAGGAGAAGTGAATGACAGAGGATAAGATGGTTGAATAGCATCACCAACTCAATGAACAGTAGTTTGCACAAGCTCTGGGAGTTGGTGATGGACAGGGAAGCCTAGCACACTGCAGTCCATGAGGTCGCACAAAGAGTAGGACATGACTAGCAACTGAACTGAACTGGCTTCCAATATAAGTGATAGCATATGGTAATTGTCTTTTTCTGTCTGACTTATTTCATTTACTATGATAGTCTCTTTGTTGTTGTGTAGTCACTGAGTCATGCCTGACTCTTTTGCAGCCACATGCCCTGTAACCCACTGGGCTTCTTTGTCCATGGGCTTTCCCAGGCAAAAATCCTCGAGTGGGTAGCCAGTCCCTTCTCCTGGAGATCTTCCCAACCCAGGGATCAAACCTGGGCCTCCTGCATTGCAGGAAGATTTTTACAACTGAGACACCTAGGAAGCCCATGATAATCTCTAGGTCCATCCACATTGCTGTATTGTTTCTTTTCTTTTTTTTTTTCTTTTTGGCTGGGTAGTATTCCATTAAATAGGCACCAAGTCATCTATGTCCATTCACCTCTCACTGGACTTTAAGTTGTTTCCATGTCTTGGCTATTGTGTGTAGTTCTGCTGTGAACACAGGGGTGCATGTATCTTTTTAATTACAGTTTTGTCCGGGTATATTCCCAGGAATGGGATGCTAGGTCATATAGTAATTCTGTATTTAGTTTTTTGAGAAACCTCTTTACTGTTCTCCATAGTGACTGCACAAATTTACATTTCCACCAACAGGGTTGGATGATATCATTTTCTTCACATCCTCTCCAGTAATTTTAGTTATGTATTTTTGAAATCAACTTTTTATTTTAGCAGTACTAGGATGTTTTTCCTTCTTTATTCTTCATAAGGTTGAATTGTTGTGTTATGTCCCATTGTAAGGATATAAAACAGTTTATTGTACATAGTCTCTGCTTGGGTTTTCTTCTCCCTATTTGTCCCCATTGTGAGTTAAGTTATAAAACTCATTGGGTATGTGTGTTTCACTGACATGTTTGTAATTTCTCTGCTCATTTCCTTGGGATAAATTTGTTACAGAATATTTGTACAGAGAGGATTCCGGTGGCATTTCGGCTTGTATGTGAAATGTAGTTCTCACTGCTGGCTCATTGACATGGTGTCTCACAGAAGTCCCATCTGAAGCTCTCCCCATCTTAGCAACTACCTTATATAGTCTGTACCATCATACTCCTGTGGACCACCTGTGATTCAAGACTCAACAGAAAGGGAGCAGTTTTCCGTGAGCTAAGGGTATGCTTCCTAATGTGTTTCTTGTCTGTCCTGACTCAGCCCCCTCATGTGGACACCACAGCTGCTAACACCTGCATGTTTAGGTTGCCATCACTTTAAGAAAAAATGTCATTAACTACAGGTGAAATGGGTTGGGTACCATTTCTGGGTGACAAGAGAAAGTGATGAGGGGTGACATACCTGAAGCAGACACACAGATCTTAAAAGTGGACTCTTAGGGTCCTTGGAGGAAATGCACTCCCTTCTGGCATAGGGCCAGGAGACACAGAGGAGAGAAGGTGAAGGGAGCATGCCACCATCATCAACAGAGTTGCCACCATGGCATCCATGACCTAGCAACTGAGAATGCTGGTGGTACATACCATGAATATGGAATGTGGCAACTACAAGTCTGAAGAGAGGGCCTTGGCCTCCCAGGCCATCCCCACTGGCCATGACAGTAATAGCCCCTCTCCCCCTGGAGAAAGGAGCCTGCCACTCTGAGCAGAATTTGATGGAGAGGGATTCTTTGTCTGCTGGCAGTTCTGTGCCTCTGAACTCACTGTCTTCGATCCCAGAGGCTTCTTCTGGTAGAGTCCAGTTAGTAGACCCTCTGGCTTGTTTGTTGTCTTTGTCTTATGGCTAAAGAGATATGGGTTATAGTATCACTGTTTTTAAGCATACAATTCAGTGGCATTAAGGATATTCACAGTGTTGGGCAACTATTATCACCCCCCCTCTCCCCAGACTACAACTTTTGTCTGTTTAGCACTACTTACTCCCTCCTGCCTTCCCCAGACCCTGGTAACTGCTCTCTTATTTTCTGTGCCTGTGAAATGACCAGTCTGGGTCCTATGAAAAGTTAAGCCATACAGTATTTGTCTCTCTATACCTGGCTTATTTCCCTCAGCGTTGTTAGTCTCCAGGGTTCATCCTTTTTGTAATGTGTCTAAATTTCCTTCCATTTGAAGACTGATAAATGCCCTTTCATATGGATTGACCACATTTTGTCTACATGTTTGTTCTTCCACAGATGGAGAATTGGGCTACTCACACATCTTAGCAATTGTGAATAATGTTACAAACATTGGCATACCAGTGTATGTTCTGGTGTGTACCTACCCAGAAGAGATATTCCTGTCAAAGACATAGTGCGTTTTGAGGAATCATGGTACTCTTTTTCACAACAGCTGTACCAGTTCAAGGTCAAGCCAGCAAAACACAAAAGTTCTGGTTTCTCCACATCCTGGCCAATACTTGCTACTTTCAGTGATTTTTTATAAGAACCATCCTATTGAGTGTGAAGTAGTATTTAACAGGTGTGAGATGTCTTTAGCCAGGTCAATTGAAAAGAATACAGAAGACTCTAACACAGATACTGAAAATAGAAAGATATCTGCCATAGTAACAACATTACTAGAACTAAACTTGCAAAACACAGTCCTTTGTTTCCCTCATATTTAACTTTCCATTCTACAAATACTGATTAGGCAGCTTCTCTAGGCCAGGCTTCAGTTTTCAGGGTATTTCCTGTCTGCATCCTTTGCACACATGGTTCTAAAAGAAGGGTCCCCTAAACCAGGGATCCCCAGCCTCTGGGACTGATTGATGATCTCAGCTGCAGCTGGTATAATAATAATGGAAATAATACTGCACAGTAAATATAATGCATTTGAATCATCACCCGCATGAAACCATGCCTGGTGTCACAAAGTTTTGGGACCACTGCTGTAAACATCATGGGGCAGGATGTTTTTTCCATGTGCTAAATACTCTCACACCTACACAGCTATGGAGGCTTATGGTGAATGGATTGCCTTACTGCCCACTCGGTGTGAGTGTATTTTTCTACCAGAATTAATCCTCCATTGCTTCAGATATATTAATGAAGTCTTTTTTCTTTCAACGGATCAGGTTTATCTCTGTTGAACAGCCAGATATCATCAAAAGAAACATTCTGAGATCATAAACACAGTGAGTGAAAGAAGCCTATTAAACAGGAATGCCTACTGCATGATTTCTCCCTTGAAAATAAGGCAGAATGTTTGGGGAATTTTGGGGATGTTTGGGCAGAATATTGAGATGAGAAAATATAAAGACAGATAAGGAAATGGAGATAATATATGTATTTCTTCACGGAGTGTATGGGCCTCTTGAAAGTTCTTTCAGCTCTCCACGTAGATTATTACATGCTCTTTCCTATTAATGTGTATCTGATTCTTCCTAACACAGATAGCTTTCAAAGCTCCTTAGCTCCTCTAACCCAATTCAAAATGTCTCTTACATACTGACCATCTAGACTTCCAATTCTATTCACATCCCTGATTATATTATGCATACTCTTTCCTAATATGCTCTTAATATTTGATATATTGTGAATATCTTCCTCCTCTGACTGGTCACATTTTCTTTTAATGGCAAGTAGAATGGCCATAATAAAAAAGACTAAATGTACCAAACTGTTGGAGAAGATTAAAAATGGAATCTTCATGCATGGCTGGTGTGGATATAAAATGGTACAGCCCTTTGGGGAAACAGTTTAGGACTTTCTAAGAAGTGAAACATATGTTTGCTGTATCACCCACTAAATCCCAGTTGTAGATATCTTCATGAGGAAAATGAGAACATACGCCCATCCCAGGTTTTGAATAAAAGGGGTTGTAGCAGAGCCAATCCTGATGTCCAAACACTGATGAGTGAGTCAACAAACTGGTGCATCCCTACAAGTGGATATGACTCTGGGTTTCAAAGCTGCCCAGTACTTACAAATGCTACAACATGGATGAACCTTGAACAGAGGCAGACACATGATATATCACACCTTTTACTAGTCCAGTTCTATTCTGAATGTGGGCATATAGTTCCCTCATATGAAACTAGCATCCATTACTTAACCAAGCTCTCTTGTTGGACTCAAACTTATTTCCCGTTTGTCAATATTACAAATGCAGCTGTATCAACCATCTTGGTGATGAAAGGTTTACAGCCAGTCTTAGTTATGTCCTTGAACAAATGTCCAGCAGTGGAACTGTATGTTTGAAGGTTTTTGTACATTTAAAGCTTTGAGTAAATGCTACTCGATGGCCCTTGACAAAGTGTGCCAAGTCAGCACTCCCACCAGTGCAGCCTCCAGTGTCTCTATTTTCAAAGATAGCACTTCTTTACAACACAGCTCTTCCCTCTTCACATAGTATCTTCCCTTTGACTATAACCACAGGGGGCTCTTCCATGTATGAGGGTCCCACTCTCTTGAGGCCCTGTATTCATTGGCAGTTCCTGTGAAAATAAGGTCACCCTGCCATTGATTCCCAATAACCAAGCACCAATTGACAGGGTTCATTGTAGCCACCATTGGCTGGATCCTCAGCAACATGGCCATGGGCCTAGAGTGGCGAGTGTGGCACATCAACGATGCCTCACTCTTCCCTTGCAACTTGACCTCCATGGGGATGTGGAGAGTCTGTGTATTCCAACATACCAACACCATCAACAGAGCCATTGAGTGTCACCATTACTGCTATCTTGATTCTTACCTCCCTCTGGATATCTGTTTTGTGCAAAGTATTCTCCTGCTCACCAGCTTTCTAGGGTTTGGGGCCAAAGTCTTCTTCACCTCTGTGTTTTGGCACAGGTACCTGAGATTTCCATGGAAGAACAACACCTTCAGTCCTTTCGTTATTGCAGGAATACTGAACACAGTGGTCATGTTTGTGTCATGATCGCCTGGAATTACTATGTGTGATACGAAGAGAACAATTTCTAACACTATACACAAAAATAAACTCAAAATAGATTAAAGGTCCAAATGTAAGGCTAGAAACTATAAAACTCCTAGAGGAAAACATAGGCAAGACAATCTCTGACATAACTCACAGCAGGATCTTCTATGACCCACCCCACAGAGTGAAGGAAACAAAAGTAAAAATAAGCAAATGAGACCTAATTAAACTTGAAAGCTTCTGCACAACAAAGGAAACTATAAGCAAAGTGAAAAGGCAGCCTTCAGAATGGGAGAAAATAAAAGCAAGTGAAGCAACTAACAAAGCAACTAACAAACAATTAAACAAATATACAAGCAGCTCATGCAGCTCAATACTAGAAAAATAAATGGACAAATCAAAAGATGGGTCAAAGAAAGAAACAGATATTTCTCCAAAGAAAACATAACGATGGCTAACAAACACATGAAAAGATACTCAATATCATTATCAGAGAAATGCAAATGAAAAACACAATGAGGTACCATCTCACACCAGTCAGAATGGCTGATATCAAAAAGTCTACAAACAATAAATGCTGGAGAGGATGCGGATAAAAGGGAACGCTCTTACACTGTTGGTGGGAATGCAAACTAGTATAGCCCCTATGAAGAACTGTGTGGAGATTCCTTAAAAAACTAGAAATAGAACTGCCCTGTAACCCAGCAATCTCACTGCTGGACATATACACAGAGGAAACCAAGATTGAAAAAGACACATGTACCCAAATGTTCATCGCAGCATTGTTTACAATACCTAGAACATGGAAGCAAGCTGGATGTCCTTTGGCAGACAAATGGATAAGAAAGCTGTGGTACATATACGCAATGGAATACTACTCAGCTATTAAAACGAACACATTTGAATCCATTCTAATGGGATGGATAAAACTGGAACCTATTATACAGAGTGAAGTAAGTCAAAGAAAAACACCAATAGAGTATATTAATTCATGTATATGGAACTTAGAAAGATGTTAACAATGACCGTATATGCGAGACAGCAAAATAGACAGAGATAAAAATAACAGACTTTTAGACTCTGTGTAAGAAGGAAGGCCAGGATGAGATGATTTGACAGACTAGCACTGAAACATGTATATTATCATATGTGAAATAGATCACCTGTCCAACTTCAATGCATGAACAGGGCACAAAAAGCTGATGCACTAGGAAGACCCTGAGGGATGGGATGGGGAGGGAGGTGAGAGGGAGTTCAGAATGGGGAACACATGTACACCCACGGCTATGCAAGTCAATGTATGGCAAAAACCACCACAATACTGTAAATTAATTAACCTCCAATTAAAATGAAATAATTTAAAATAAAATGACCCATATATATATATGCTCTCTACAAGAAACCCACTTCAGACCTATAGGCACATATAGACTGAAAGTGAAAGGATGGGAAAATATATTCCATGCAAACCGGAAGCAAAAGAAAGATGGAGTAGCAATCCTCATATCAGACAAAATAGACCTGAAACTAGAGAAGATTACAAGAGATAAGGAAGAACACTACATAATGATCAAGGGGTCAATCCAAGATGAAGACATAACAATTGTAAATATTTATCCCCCCCCCCCTCCGCAACATATGATCAAGTCAATACAGAAGACAAACACGACAGATCACAATAGAGGCCTTTAACACCACATTCACACCAATGGATAAGTCATCAAAACAGAAAATTAATAAGGAAACACATGTAAGATACATGAGAAGAGATGGATCTCATTGATATCTTCAGGACGTGCCATCAGGACATATCAAATGGAGGAGAATAAACCTTCTATTCGAGTGCACATGGAACATTCTCCAGGATAGACCACATCTTGAGTCACAAATAAAACTCCAGTAAAATTTTTAAAATTGAAATTCTATCAAATATCTTCTCTGACCACAACACCATGAGACTAGATATCAATTATAAGAATAACAGTGTAAGAAACACAGAGATGGAGATTAAACAATACATTTCTAAATAACCCAGAGGTTACTAAAGAAATCAAAGGGGAAATCAAATATTTTGTTGAAAAAAAATGGCAATGAAAACACAACAACTGAAAAGCTATGGGATGCAGCAAAAGCATTTCTAAGAAGGACGTTGATAGCAATTCAATCCTAACTCAAGAAACAAGAAAAGCATTGAATAGACAATCTTAATTCACACCTATATCTGGAAAAGAAGAGCAAAAAAAGAAAGAAAGAAAAATTTAAAACAAAAAGTAGTCGAAGGAAAGAAATCATAAAGATCTGAGCAGAAATAAAAGAAAACAAATGAAAGAAACAATATAGATTAGTAAAACTAAATGTCAGTTCTTTGAGAAGATAAACACAATTGACAAACTTTAGCCAGACTTATCAAGAAAAAGAGAGAAGAATCAAATCAACAAACTTAGAAATGAAAAAGGAGAGATTACAACAGCCAATGTAGAAATACAGAGTATTATATGAGACTATTATGGACAACTCTATGTCAATAAAATGGATAACCTGGAAGAAATGAACAGATTCCTAGAAAAGCTCATTCTTCCAATACTGGAACAGGAAGAAATAGAAATTATGAACCACCCAATTACAAGCTCAAAATCAAAGCTGTGATCGAAAATTTCCCAAAAGACAAAAGCCCAAGAGCAGATGACTACAGGTGAATTCTTTCAAGCATTTAGAGATGAGCAAATGCCTATCTTTCTAAAATTCTTTTTTAAAAAATTACAGAGGAAGGAACACTTCCAAATTCATTCTACGAGGCCACCATCACACTGATACCAAAACCAGACAAAGACAATACCAAAAAAGAAAAATCCAGGCCAATGTCACAGGTGAACATAGTTGCAAAAAATCCTCAACAAAATTTTAGCACACAAAATACAACAAAAGATTAAAAAGCGTATACACCATAATCAAGTTGGATTTACTCCAGGGATGCAAGGATTCTTCAATAATCACAAATAAATCAATGTGACAGGCCATATTAACCAAATGAAAGATAAAAATCATATGAAAACCTAAACAGGTGCAGAAAAGGCCATTAAATTTAAAAATTTTAAATTACTAAATTATAAACAAATAAAGTTTAAAAAGAAATAAACTAAAAAAAAGAAAAAAAAAATTGAAATGATTCAAAAGTCCATCAACTGGTGATTAAATAAATAAAACATACAATGCAATATAATTCAGCCATCAAATGAATGAAGTTATTATACATGCTATAACATGTGATAGCTCTGAAATGATTATGCTAATTAAAATAAGTCGAGAACAATAGACTGCCTATTGCATTATTCCATTCATGGAATGAATATGTCCCAGATTAGGCAATTCTCTAAAAAAGAAAATAGGGGAGTGAATTCTAGGGCCCAGATGAAGGGGGAAGTGGTAAACAGTTAAGATTCTATAAGTATCATTGTAGAGTATTTTTCTTTTTTTTTCTTTTTTTTATTAGTTGGAGGCTAATTATTTTACTTAGTATTAAACCTTCCTTATTGCTGCAAATGACATTATTTCATTCCTTATATGGCTGAGTAGCATTTGATAAGTCTTCCTTGGTGTCTCAGTGGCAAAGAATCTGCCTGTAAAGAAGATGTGGGTTCAATCCCTAGGTAAGGAAAATCACTTGGAAAAGGAAATGGAAACCCACTGGAGTATTCCTGCCTGGAAAATTCCATGAACAGAGGAGCCTGGAGCAGTGGAGTCCATAGTGTCACAAAGAGTGGGACATGACTTAGTGACTGAACAACAATGAGTGTCCTGTAGTACATATATACCATATCTTATCCATTCATCTATCATCTGATGGATATTTAGGTTTCTTCCATGACTTGACAAATGGTGATCTTCCTAAAACATTGGGGCACATGTGTATTTTTAATTAACATTGTGGGCTTTTAAAATATATATATCTCTGGGGGAGAACGTGAGGGTGGGATGTTTTGAAAGAACAGCATGTATATTATCTATGGTGAAACGGACCACCAGCCCAGGTGGGATACATGAGTCAGGTGCTCGGGCCTGGTGCACTGGGAGGACCCTGAGGAGTCGGGTGGGGAGGGAGGTGGGAGGGGGGATCGGGATGTGGAATACGTGTAACTATATGGCTGATTCATGTCAATGTATGACAAAACCCACTGAAATGTTGTAAAGTGATTGGCCTCCAACTAATAAAATAATATTAAAAAAAAAAAAAAAAAAACTCAAAAAAAAAAAAAAAAAAAAAAAACGAAAAAAAATAAAATATATATATCCAAGAATGACATAGCTGGGTCATATGTTATTACATTTTTAGTTTTTGAGAAATATCCATAGTGAAGAACACCAATATTTTACTCCTAAGAACTAACTTTTAGTAAACAAATTTGAGTTTTTGAGGCTGTTAGATGCTAACATCATATCTTGAGGTGTGATAAACACTACTATGAGGTAGATGCCCTAAGGGCAACTACTTTGTGTGCCTTTTTAGCAAATGGCACTGCCCCCCAACACATGACATGGCTCCACAGCTAAATTCCCACCTATGCAGTCACACACAGAAACACTAAGTTCTCTTCCTCTTCTCCCATTGGGAAGTACATCTTTGGAGCTCAGTGTGGACCCAGTTCTTCCCTATAGTTTAAGGATAACTGAACCTTCTATTTCCACCTGCAACTCCACAGGACCCATCTCCCTCCCTCTTCACACACTTATCCCTTCCCTGCCCTCTCTGCCCTACACTATCTATCAGAGAGCTCAGAGATACACATAATTCCACATCAGGTTTATTTTCATTATTAATGTATGCTATTGGTATAAGATTCAGCATCTGTACTGTTGGCCTCTTCTCAGTGGCAAGACCCCCGAAGATTTCTGAGGTCTCTAGCCATGCTCTGAAGTCACTGGCTGTCCATTGGACTAGCTGGAACATCAGGGGTCTCCATGATCCCTTGGACCTCCTCCAGTTCATTCTGATTCAGCTCTTCATTCACCTTGGAACACTGGCTACAGAGTTTTGAGCCTGTTATTATTATTTTTTTTTAAGATTCTCTGAGGTGGAAACTTTTTAAAATCTTTCTTGGTCAGATTTACTTGAATGTGCTTATTCACCCTCATGGTTACCCTGGCCACCTTTAGAAAACAAAAGAGGAATGCAAAATGGTATTGGTTTGGAGAAGAGGGTGAAGATGGTTGGAATTGATGGCTTCCTCAGACAACCATTTTGCCTTTTTGCATTTCTTTTCCATGGGGATGGTCTTGATCCCTGTCTCCTGTACAATGTCACGAAACTCCATCCATAGTTCATCAGGCTCTATGTCTATCAGATCTAGTCCCATAAATCTATTTCTCACTTCCACGGTATATTCATAAGGAATTGATTTAGGTCATACCTGAATGGCCTAGTGGTTATCCTAACCTTCTTCAGTTTAAGTCTGAATTTGGCAATAAGGAGTTCATGATCTGAGCCACAGTCAGCTCCTGGTCTTGTTTTTGCTGACTGTATAGTGCTTTTCCATCTTTGGCTGCAAAGAATATAATCAATCTGATTTCAGTGTTGACCATCTGATGATGTCTACATGTACAGTCATCTCTTGTGTTGTTGGAAGAGGGTGTTTGCTATGACCAGTGCATTCTCTTGGCAAAACTCTATTAGCCTTTGCCCTGTTCATTACATACTCCAAGGCCAAATTTGCCTGTTACTCCAGGTGTTTCTTGACTTTCTAATTTTACATTCCAGTCCCCTATAATGAAAAGGACATCTTTTTTGGGTGTTAGTTCTAAAAGGTCTTGTAGGTCTTCATAGAACCATTCAGCCTCAGCTTATTCAGCATTACTGGTTGGGGCATAGGCTTGGATTACCGTGATATTGAACAGTTTGCCTTGGATATGAACAGAGATCATTCTGTCATTTTTGAGCTTGCATCCAAGTACTGCATTTTGGACCCTTTTGTTGACTATGATGGCTAATCCATTTGTTCTAAGGGATTCCTGCCCACAGTACTAGATATAATGGTCATCTGAGTTAAATTCACCCATTCCATTCCATTTTAGTTCGCTGATTCCTTGCGTTTCGATATTCACTCTTGCCATCTCCTGTTTGATCACTTCCAATTTACTTTGATTCGTGGACCTAACATTCCAGGTTCTTATGAAATATTGCTCTTTACAGGAATGTAAAAGGTCAGTTTTCACTCCAATCCCAAAGAAAGGCAATGTCAAAGAATACTCAAACTACAGCACAATTACACTCATCTCACATGCTAGTAAAGTGATTCTTAAAATTCTCCAAGCCAGGTTTCAGGAATATGTGAACTGTGAACAACCAGGTGTTCAAGCTGGTTTTAGGTAAAGCAGAGGAACCAGAAATAAAATTGCCAACATTCAATGGATCATCAAAAATGCAAGAGAGTTCCATAAAAACATCTACTTCTGCCTTATTGACTCTGCCAAACCCTTTGATGGTGTTGATCACAAGAAACTGTGGAAAACTCTGAAACAGATGGGAATACCAGACCACTTGACCTGCCTCTTGAGAATCCTATATTCAGGTCAGGAAGCAAAAGTTAGAACTGGACATGGAATTACTGATTGGCTCCTAATAGGAAAAGGAGTACGTCAAGGCTGTATATTGTAACCCTAATTATTTATCTTACATACAGAGTACATCATGAAAAACGCTGGGCTGGAAGAAGCACAAGCTGGAATCAAGATTGCCAGGAGAAATATCAATAACTTCAGATATGCAGATGACACCACCCTTACAACAGAAAGTGAAGAAGAACTTAAGGGCCTCTTGATGAAAGTGAAAGAGGAGAGTGAAAAAGTTGACTTAAAGCTCAACGTTCAGGAAATGAAGATCATGGCATCTGGTCCCATCACTTCGTGGCAAATAGATGGGTAAACAGTGGAAACAGTGTCAGACTTTATATTTTGGGGCTCCAAGATCTCTGCAGATGGAGATTGCAGCCATTAAATTAAAAGACATTTACTCCTTGGAAGGAAAGTAATGACCAACTTAGACTGTGTATTAAAAAACAGAGACATGAATTTGTCAACAAAGGTCCATCTAGTCAAGGCTATGGTTTTTCCAGTAGTCATATATGAATGTGAGAGTTGGACTATAAAGGAAGATGAGCTCAGAAGAATTGATGCTTTTGAACTTTGGTGTTGGAGAAGACTCTTGAAAATCTCTTAGACTGCAAGGAGATCCAAGCAGTACATCCTAAAGGAGATCAGTCCTGGGTATTCACTGGAGGGACTGATGTTGAAGCTGAAACTCAAATATTTTGGCCACATGATATGGAGAGCTGACCCATTGGAAAGACCCTGATGCTGGGGAAGATTGAGGGCAGGAGGAGAAGGGGATGACAGAGGATGAAATTGCTTGGTGGCATCACCTACTCAATGGACGTGGGTTTGGGTGGAGTCCAGAGGTTGGTGACAGAGAGGAAGACCTCTTCATGGGGTCACAAAGTGTTGGACACGACTGAGTGACTGAACTGATCCAGCATTGCAGGCATCATTTACCACCTGAGCCAGGAGGGAAACGAAGATATTTTAGTTGTTTTTTGTTTGGGTGGGCAGTTAATTTAGTTGTCTCTAACTCTTTGAGACCCTATGGACTCTAGCTCACCGGGCACTTCAATCCACGAGACTCTGCAGGAAAGAATACTGGGGTAGGTTGCCTGCTCTCCTTCAGGATTTTCCCAGTCTAGAGACCAAACCCACATCTCTCCTATACACTGAAATATAGACAAATTCTTTTTCTGATGAGTCAATGGGGAAGCTCATAAAGAAGTTAGGCTCAGTGTGGTAGTGTATATGCTACAGAGTATAAGTCCAGTAGTTGGGGCATGCCTGCTCAAGAGCAGATTCTTAGAGTGGCTTGAGGTGTGCTATGGAAAAAATCTCAGTAATGCTGGGAAGCATGCTCCTTAGTTCAAGCTTGGACATTTAGTCACACAGGCTCCAGATTGAGGTGTCATTACTGGAAGGATTCTAGTTTAAGATGGCAAGCTCAGTGTTTCAAATGAAAGCACAATAAAATGAGATTAGTATTGGTGAAAAATGAACCCCAAAGTGTATGTTCATTAGTTGGGACACATGTGATCAAGAATGTGGGCTTAGTAATAGCAACTGGCTGGCAATACAGAGCAAGTTAAGTAGCTGTGGAGTGCCTTCTCTAGAGTGTAGTCTCAAAAGTGGCAGAACTCAAGCTCCAGAGTGCAATCTTAGTAATTGTGGCAAGTGTCCTCTCAACCACAGATACTTAGTGATGAGACCTGTGCTCCAGTGCTTAAGACCACCAACTAGTATGGCATGATTGGTCTAGAGTGTGGTCTCAAGAGTGATGAGATGTGTCCTCAGGAATTCAGGCTCAATGGTGCCAAGATAGTTTCTCCCGAGTGAAAACTCACTTGTTATGGCACTTGGGTTTTATAACACAAGAACAATAGTGGCAGGATGTGTGCTCTAAAGTCCAAGCTCAGTAGTGGGGTCACGCCCACTCCAGAACATGGCCTTAATATATAATTGATGAATGAACTACAGCATTAACTCAGTAATTCCAAGGCATGGTTATCATGCTGTAAGTTTAGTAGATATAGTACCACAGTTCCAGAGCATAGGTTCAGTTTCACTAGGACATGTATATTTAAGTATGTGCTCAGTAGTTGCAGTACTTATACTCTAAAATATTGTCTCACTAGTGGTGAAATGATTGCCTCACTATTGGTGAGATGATTGCCTAAGTGTGCAAGCTGCATACCTGCTGCACGTTGCTCTAGACATTGCCTCAGTAGAAGCAAGTTGCCTATTTTAAGACTCAGGTCAGTAGTCTCAGGACTTTTGTTCCAGAGTACAATCTCAATATATGGGTATGGATGCACTAGAGTATGGTGTCAGTATGAGAGAGTCATTTCCTAGGCAGTTTGATAAGAAGTCTAGGGGACCCCAAGGAGAGAGGGGTCTGAAATTCTCAAGGAGAAAGAAAGGACAAGCATTTTTGTCCCTCTACATTCCTTAGGATTATATAACAGTAATGTATCCAGCTTGAGGACAGTCTCTGGAAAAAATCTAGCTAATCATATTATCTTAAGGTGTAAATTATGGGAGTAGGTCTAGTGAGGTCTTTACAGCCTCCAGACATTCTTTTGATTCACTGTAATAACTAGCTTCAGTTCAGTTCAGTTCAGTTCAGTCGCTCAGTCTTGTCTGACTCTTTGTGACCCCATGAAGCACAGCACGCCAGGCCTCCCTGTCCATCACCAACACCCGGAGTTTGCTCAAACTCACTAGAGAGTATATAACTCCATGGCTAACATTGGGCCTATGTCAGAAGCTTTCTCTATCTCCTTTATATTTTAATAAAACTTTATTGCACAAAAGTTATGAGCGATCAAGCCTCATCTCTGACCCCAGATTGAATTCTTCTCCTCTAGAGGCTAAGAATCCTAGTGTCTTTATGTGGTTCAGCAACAACATTTCAGGGTCACAGTGTGACATTAGAGCCTTCCCTTGGGAAAGGTCTTTTGTTTTTCTTTGTATTCCTGGTATTCCCATGGTTTGGGTTGCTATGTCATGTAAGTCTCTTCAGGGAATTCAATTCCAATCCTTACCCTAAGAACGAACAAAGCAGCCTGTGCCTCTATACCCAGTCCCCACTTGCTGCCGAAGGATGAAGGCATATTAGTCACTTCTCCACTGGTAGTTGTCATTTGATGCAAACTCTGTGGTAACATTTGTTTTCAGTTATGCTGCTCTGTAAGATTCCAAAGCTCCCCACTTACCTCACCCATGAGAGAGTTTTCTATTATGTGGAAACCTCCTTCACGACTCCTTCCCCAGAATAGGTTTGTGTTCATAAATTCATTTCCTCTCCTTTTGTCTTTATCTGAAAAGATTGGATTGCCATTTTGAGTATCTGGGATCTTCTGCCAGCATTCAGAAGTTGTTTTGTGAAAGTTACTCCACAAGCAGATGATCTTTTGATATATTTGTGCGAGAGAAAGTGGTCTCCCCTACTTTTCCTCTGCCATGTCAAGCATGACTATTAATTTCAGGCCCCAACAGTGACAAGGTGCCTGTCTTAGAAGATGGGTCTGATAGTCTTGGCATAATCACTCCAAATGTCAACCTCATTAGTCTCACCATGCATGTTTAGATCACAGTATCAGAAGTGGCAAGATGAATGTCATAGAATATGGGCTCATTAATGCCAGATGCATGTTACAGAGATGAAGAATTGTAGTTGGAGCATGCTACCTCTAAAGTAGGGTTTCAGTAGTTTGTTGACATGTGCTCTTGAAAACCAGCACAGTAGAACATGGATGAATCCCCTAGAGTGCAAACTTAGGAGTTGCAGAATATAGGCTCAATTTGTAAATGCATTACTGGTAAAGCAGTGTTTTATTGTGTACCCTCAGTCATTGTGGCCTGACAGCTCAATATGGGTCCAGTGCTATTAGGATATGTATTCCAGGGTGTAAGCATAGGGCTTGCAGTCTGTATGCTCCAATAAAATGATGGCTCAGTTATAGCAGGACAAGTTGTTCCAGACTACAAACTCAGATGTGGTGACATTTTAATGCTAGAACAATGGTTCAGTAGTTTCTGTATAAGTTTAAAAGTACAAGTTTCTTGTATAAGTTTAAAAATGCATGGACTTCATACCTGGAAGATGTGTATTCAATAGCATAAGCTCAATAAATGAGGTATGATTGCTCTAGAGCATGAACTCAGTGGTGGCAGAACATGTATTCCAGATTGTGTGGTCAGTAGTTTCAGCAGGTATGGTGTAAAACAGGCTCAGTAGAGTCAGGAGCCTTACCCTAGAGTGTATGCCCTGTAATTGTGACATGCCTGCTCTAAAATGCAAGTTCAACAATGAATAAATGTGTATTGTAGAATACAGGCTCAGTAGTGTTGAGACAGATGCTCCAAAGAGCAAGGTGAGTAGCTACAACATCCATGTTCTGCAGAATGTTATCTATAATGATGGAAAGGATGCTCCAGAATGCAATATCAGTATTTGTGGAAAAAGCCTTATCTTGAATGTGGGGTCAGTTTTAGAAGAACATGTCCTCCAAATTGCAAATTCTGTTCTTGAAGCATTCCTACTTTAGAGAGCAAATTCAGTCTTTAGTCAAAAGTTCAGTTCTTGATTCACAGTCTTTAGTTCAGATACTTTAGTCATAAGTCTCATTCTTCAGAGTGCAAACTAAAGAGCTGTGGAACACTAGAGCTAAAATACATGTTAGTAGTTTATAAACTCCTGCTTCAGAGTGTAAGCCCAGTGATTGCTGTATGTCTACTCTAGTGGGGGATCAGTTGTGGCAGATACGAGCTTCAGACAACAAGCATGGTAGTTGTGGCATACATACTCTTCAACGCAGGCTCATTAGTGGCAGAACATGTGTTCCAGGATAACATTTCAGAAGTCACAGCATGAATGCTGTATAGCATGAACTCAGTATTTTGAAAAATGCATGCTTCAGAGCACAAACTTAGTAGTAGTATTATCATCGTCCTAGTATTCCAGGTTTTCATGATCCAGAGTGCTGCTCAATATTCGTGAAGAGCCAATGAAAAGTGTGCAGGGTGAGTAATGGCATGATTTCTATTCAGGAATGCAGAACAAATCATTTCAGGACATGTGCCCTGGGATGGGAACTCAGTAATTGCAACACATGTGCATTAGAATGAGGGCTCAGGAGTGATGGGAGGCAGGTTCTATTGTGCAAGCTTCTTAGCTATGGCACATCTGCTCTAAATCCTAGGCTCCAGTCTAGGTTGTGTGCTCCAGGGTTTAAGTTCGGGAACTTCAGAAACATGCATCAGATCAGGTGCTAGTAAGTGGCAGGATGTGTTCTTCAGGTGTTCTTTCAGCCACTGGAGCACTTGTGCTTAGAGTCAGGCTTGGTAGTTGTTGGATGCTTACTATAGAGTTAGTGTGCTATTCACCCAGGCATGTCTGACCCTTTTCATCCCAATATATTGTAGCCCATCAGGCTACTCTGTCCATGGAATTCCTGAGACAATAATTCTGGACTGATTAGTCACTAACTTCTCCAGGCGATCTTCCTGTGACTTAGGAATTGAACCCATGTTTCCTGCATTTTTTCAGGCAGAGTTTTTACCATCTGAGCCACCAGGCAAGCTCAAAGACACATTAGTTGTTTTCTGCATACATGCTCAGCAACTTTAGACATGTCTGTCTCTTTGAGACACAGTGGGCTGTAACAGACCAGGTTCTTCTGTCTATGAGATTCTCTAGGAAAGAATACTGAAATGGGTGACCATGCCCTTTTCCAGGGAATATTCCCCTTCTAGGACACAAAGACCTATTCTCCTGTGTCTCTTGGTTTGCAGGAAAATTATTTCCCTATTGAGTCACAGGGAACACATATATAAATTGGGCTCAGTAGTGATGGAACATGTGCTTCAGAGTATAAATTTGGTAGTTGCACAGCAACTGCTCAAGAGGAGGTCTCAGAGTTCCTTGATGCACGCTATGGAACAAAGTCTTAGTTGTGTGAAGCATTCTCTTAAATGCAAGTTTGGAAGTAATGGCACATGGGTTCCAAATTTTGAACTTATTGCTGGCAGGATGCTTTCTCAAGATTGCAAGCTTATAGTTGTAAATCGATACACTAGGACACGAGATCAGTAGTGGCAGGACACAAGCTCCTGAGTGCATGTTCATTACTTGCAGAATATATGCTCTATAATGGAAACACATGCAGTAGTGGCAAATAATAGGTGCTATACTTCAAGTTAGGTAGGTGTGGAATGCCTTCTCTAGAGTGCAGGTTGGATAGTGGCAGAACACATGCTTCAGAGTGCAAAATAGGTAGTTGTTATGTCAGTAGTTGTGAGGTCTAGAATGGTTTCTCAGTAGCGCTGTTTATGGTGTGTGCTGTAGAGCACAAGTTCAGTAGTTGTGGAAGGTATGGTCAGAGTGCAAGCTCAGTAGCTGTGCATGCCAGCTCTAGGGTTTAGGGTGAGTATTGGCATGATGCTGTAAAATGTAAACTCAGTAGTTGTGGCAAACCTATTCAAAAACATATGTTCAGTAGTAGTGGGACATTTTATCCAGGGAGCAAGCTCAGTAGCTGTGCAGACCTGCTCTAAAATATGGGCTCAGTAGTAGTAGATGTTAGAAAGCAGGCTCAGTAGTGGCATGTTTTGTGTTTTGGACAGGGACTCAGAAGTCCTGGGACTTTTGATCCAGAGTATAATTTCACTATATTCTTATAGTGGAGGCTCACTATTGAAGGGAAACCTGATCTGTATGCAAGCTCAGAAGTTGCAGTACATGATTGCAAGAACAAAGTCTCTCTAGTGTTGACAAGTGTTCAGCTGTATAAGGTCAGTAGTGACAGAACACATGCTTCAAAGTGCAAGGTCAGAAGTGGCAGTGCTAGTGTTCTAGAGCATAGATTCAGTATTTCAGGTATATGTGGTCTATAGTGTAACCTCAGTGTTTGTCATATAACTTGTTCTAGAGTTGGTTCATTACGGAAAGGATACAGGCTTCACATGCTGCTCAGTATTTGTGGTGAGTATACTCTAAAGCAAAATCTCAGACATGGCAGGAGGCATACTCCTGAGTGCAGGCTCAGTGGTTTTGACAAGCCTGCTTTAGAGTATTAGCCAAGTAGAGATAAGGTGTGTGATCTGGAAAGGGGAGTCAGGAGAATGGCATGTATGCACTGGAGTGCAAGCTCGGTGGTTACAACACACCTTCATAAGCTCTGTAGAGTTGGGACAAATGCTTCAGGGTGCAAGCTTGGTAGTTGTGACATTCATGCTCTTGAGCATGGGCTAACTGTGGTTGGGTGCAGGCTGTAGAGTTTGGATTATTAGAGGACGGATACATGATCCACAGTGAAAACTCAGTAGTGGGGTTACTCCCGCTTGAGAATTGGGTCTCAGTTTTGCCAATGTGCATGTTGAATAAGTAGTGGCAGGGTGCATGCTCTAGAGAGCAAGCTAAGTAGTTGTAGCACACAAATTCTTATGCATAAATACAATAATGTCAGGAAGTATGTTCCAGAGTGAATATTCAGCAGTTATGATCGCCTGCTCTGGAATGTAGTATTGCTAGTGTGTGATCCAGAATGCAAGTTCAGCACTTATAGCACTCCTACTCTAGAGTACATCCTCAGCAGTGGTGGGGCTAAAGCTGCATAGTGCTTCGTTATTTCCTGAAGGCCTTCTCTAGAACTTGAGCTCAGTAGTCACTCGAGTGCTGCAGTGGATAAGATCCAATAGTAGAACACTTACTCAGTTGTGGAGTTCAGAATTGGTGGCACATGACTCTAGAATGGGAGTAAGTAGTGGCAAGATCCAGCTCTGTAGTGCTGGGGCCTGAATTCCGTGCTAAATGCTTAATAAATATGACAGACCAGTTCAAAGTCTTGGGCCAAATAGTGGCCAAAAATATGTTTTAAAAACTGGATCCTCAGTAAGAGTATACATATTTCAGATTGCAAGCTCAGTTGTGGCTCACTATCCCATAGTGTCATCTAGAGTGTTGTGGCTTGCATGTTCTGAATAACAGACTCAGTAGTGGTGGAACAAAGGTGTAGAAGGAGTGCTCACTACAAAAACCCTTTAGTTGGTGCACATCAACTACAGAATGTAGACTCAGTAGTGGCATCATATGTGCTAGTTTGCAAGCCAATCTAGTATTGACAAAACATGACTCTAGACTGTGGGCTCGAGTGATCAAACACAAGCTTCAAAGTATGTAACCAGTATTTAAGGCAGGATCAAATTAGAATTCAGGCTCAGTTATTGTGTTAGGCATGCAGTGTAGTTCAAGTTCAGTAGCTGTGGCATGCCTGCTTGAGAGTGATACTCAATATTGTCAGAAAGAGTGTTCCGGTGTGCAAGTTTAGTAACTGCAGCAAGTATGCTCTAGATTTAAGATTATTAGTGGTGAGACACATGCTCCAGCTTGCAAGCTCTAGTGATGGCACATGTGTTTTAGAATACATGCCATAATGGGGCACTGGATCCTCTAAAACATGGGATCACTGATGGACAGATACATGCTGCTGAGCACGAACTGAATAGTTGTGAATGCTTTCTCAGGAAAGTAGGCTCTGTTGTGTCAGGACTCATACTCCAGATTACAAGCTAAGTAGTTTGCACAGGTGCTCTAAAATGTGTGCCCTATAGTGCAGGATGTGTGCCCTACAGTAGAGTTCATGGAGTATTCCTGCTCTAAAATGTTGGGTTTCATTGGCAGGTTGTGTGTTCTAGAATGAGGCATCAGTCGTGGTGGCACAGATGTTCTAGACTGTGGCCTCAGTAATGGCAGTGTATGTGCTCTACAGGGCACACTCAGTTCCTCGGGCATTCCTGCTGTAGAGGGTGGGTTTTTAGTTGCATAATGTGCACTCTAGAATGAGGGATCAGTAGCGGGGGAATGTGTTCTAGAGGGCAAGGGAAGTCGTTGGACACACAAGAGCTCCAGACTGCAGTCTCAGTAGTGGTGAGATGCATGTCTGAGAGTTAAAGCTCAGTAGAAAAGGCATACCTAGACTAGAGCAGAGAAAGAGTAGTTGTGCTAATTGTGATATGTGTTTACTGGATCATGAGTTCAGTAGTTGCAAAACATGAGTTCAATATTGCAAATTCTGTAGTTTTAATATGTGTGCCCAAAAATGTTGACTCAGAAATGGGGGTGGAGGGTGGTGCTTTTTCCAGAAAGCCAGATCAGTAGTTTTTGGCTCATTTGATCTAGAACATGGGATCAGTAATGGTAACATGCATGTTCTAGAATGAAGACCCAGTACTTCAAGGCCTTTGTTTCAGGGTCCAAACTCTGTGTTGTAGCAAAAGTGCTAAGAACTTGGGCCCAGTAGTTGAAGGAGTCATACTATAAAAGCAGGGATCCATATTGGTTGGACACATCTTGCAGAGTGCAAACTCAATAGTTGTGGAATAATTGCTTACTATTGCAGGGTCCAGGAGGTTCTTGATGTTGCATGGAACACATTACAACTGAGTAGTGGCTGGGAGCATGCTCCAGAGTGCAAGTTTATTTTTTCCAGCATCAAGACTCCTGATTGTGGGCTCATTAGTGGCAAGCATCAGCTCAAGTGTGCAAGCACAACAGTTACCAATGACAGCAGTAGCACATGGATCAATAGTGTCAAGATAAGATATCTAGCAGGCACACTCAGTAGTTGCAGCAGATGAGATGTAGATTGCATGCTCAGTGGTGGCTATAGGGGGCACTATATTGCAATCTCAGGATTTGTGGAATGGTAGAATATGTGCTCAATAGTGGTGGAACACATGCTCCAGAGTGTTATCTGGAAGTTGCAGAAGGCATCCTCCATATAGCTAGCACGCAGCTGTGGAATGTGAACTCCAGAGTTCAAGATATGAGTAATTACAGAAGGTGTGTGCCACTATTGAAGGGTGTGACCTCAATAGTAGCAGGATATATGCTATAGACAGAGAGCTCAGTGTTGCAAAATGTGCATAAGAGGACACGTTTACTAATAGTGGAAACCATGCTTTATAGCCTAGACTCAGTAGTGGTAGACATTCTCCGGATTTCAAGATCAGTAGTTTTATCATGCATTATCTAGAGAACAGGTTTAGTATTGAAAGAACATGCACTTTAGAGTGCAAACTCAAAAGCTGCATCACTAATGCTCTAGAACATCGATTCAGTATGTCAGTGTCATGCACTGTATTGTGCATCCTAGATTGCTGTTTTATACCTATTGTAGAGGTGGTCACACTAGTGAAGGGATTTATGCCTCAGGATCTGTGGAAGATATATTACAGAGAAAAGGCTCAATAGCTGTTGTATATGCATTCATTGTTTCAGATTAGTAGTTATGGAGTGTATGCTGTAGAGTACAAGCCTTGTTGTGATAGGGTATTTGCTCCAAAAGACATCTTGGTGCTTGTGGCCTATTTGGTCTTCAGTGTGGGATAATTGTTTCTGGGATGCATGCTCCAGAGTGCAAGTTAGTAGTTGCAGATCTGGGTAAAAGAATGAGAGTTCAGTAATGATCAGACACATGTTTCAGGCTGTAAACTCAGTAGCTGCAGTACAGCTGCTCTAGAGTGCAGGGTCAGTAGTGGCATGATGCTTACTCCAGAGTGCAAGCTCAAAAACTGTGTCAAGTTAATTCAATATCACAGCTTTAGTAGTATAAGTATGTGTGTCCTAGAGTGCAAGTTTCATATTTCTGTTGCACCTGATCTAAAATACAAACTCTTTAGGGGAAGAGCATATTTTCCCAAGTGCAACCTCAGTAGTTGTGGCACAATTATACTAGAGCATGGTATCAGTACTGATGGCAAGCATGCTTCATAATACAAAGTCTTCAGTTGTGGATGCCAGCTCTAGTGGGTGGAGTCAGCAGTTTCATCATGCTTGCTTCAGAGAGTAAGCTCATAATTTGCAGAATCAGTGGTCCAAAGAATGGGCACAGTTTTGCAGTTATGCATACATCAGAGTGAAAACTCAGTTATTGTGGGAGGTGTCCTCTAGACTAATATCTGGTGATAGGATGCAGATTCTTGAGTGCTGTTCAGAACTTGTGGAATATCTGGACAAGAACATTGGCACAGTAGCTGTAAGATGCATGCTCCTAAGTTCAAGCTCAGTAGTTGTATCATATCTACTTTAGAGCAGATGCTTATTAGTAGGGAGGTGCATATTCAAGAATGTGGGCTAGTATTCTCATGGCCTGTGCCTTGGTGGGGAAAATTTGTACTTGAGACATACATGCTCTAGAATGGTAGTTCCGTATGCAGTAAGCAGGTTCTATAGCACAAGTTCAGTAACCCTGTCATGTCTGTTCCAGGGGGCAAGCCCATGGTGGCGACAGAGTATCTTATTAGTGACAAGTGTGCTTTAGATCACATGATGTAGTGGCAGGGTGTGCACTCCAGAATGTAAGTTAAGTCGTGGTATGTGTGCTTCAGAGAACAGAAAACATAGTGGTTGGATACATCACCCAGAGTGAGAACTAACTAGTGGGGTCATGCCGACTATAGAGCAGGACTCAGAAGTTGAACTAGATCTAGCTCACTCACAGGTGAACTAGAGTGAACTAGATCAATTGTTCCAAATCCAGATAGCAAGCCCAGTAGTTGCCTCCTACATACGATGAAACAAAGGCTAATTGGTGGCAAGACACTTACTCCAGAGTGCAAGTTCTTTAGCTGAGGCATGTCTTGTCCAGAGCGCAAGTCCAGTAGTTGTGGAACATGACACTTTAATGTGGGATCCACAGTGGTAAGACACCTGTTCTAGAATCCAAGCCTGGAAATTTCAGCACAATTGCTCTAAAGTTCAATCTCATTAGCTGCAGCATACATACTTCAAGCAAAGGCTAAGGAGTGGTAGGATGCATGGAATAGAATGTGGGCACATTGATTTCTGACAGAGTTCAAGATCAGTAGTTCAAGCATAAAGTTCTAGGGTAGGAATTTAGTAGTTCCTAGACAGTTGCTCTTGAAAGCCATCTAAGTGGGGCTGGTATCGATAAATACCCTAGAGTGAAAACTTAGCAGTTGGGAATGTGAGTTCAAGTGCATGGATACATCAGTGGCAAAACGTGTATTTTGTTGTGTAATTTCAGTAGTTGTGGTCTTTCAACTCTAAATACAGGCCTGAGACTATTGGGATACATATTCTAGAGTGCAAGAACAGAGGTTGAAGCATGAATGCTTTCTGTGTGTGTGTGTGAAAGTATTATTTATTTATTTATTCATTTTTATTTTAATTGGAGACTAACTACAATGTTGTGGGGTCTCTCTTTTTTTTTTTTTTTGCCATACATTCATATGAATAAGCCATGGGTGTACATGTGTTCCCCATCCTGATCCTACCTCCCAACCTGCCTCCCCATCTCATATCTCAGGGTCATCCCAGTGCACCAGCCTGAGCACCCTGCCTCATGCACCGAACGTGGACTGGCAATCTATTTCACATACGGTAATACACATGTTTCACTGCTATTCTCTCAAATCACCCCACCCTCTCCTTCTCCCAAGGAGTCCAACAGTCTGTTCTTTACATCTGTGTCTCTTTTGCTGTCTCACATATAGGATCATCATTACCATCTTTCTAAATGCCATATATATGTGTTAACATACTGTATTGGTATTTTTCTTTCTGACTTACTTCACTCTGTATAAGACTCCAGTTTCATCCACTTCATTAGAACTGATTCAAATGCATTCTTTTTAATAGCTGAATAATAGTACATTGTGTATATGTATCACAACTTTCTTATCCATTCATCTGATGATGGACATCTAGGTTTCTTCCATGTCCTGACTATTGTAAACAGTGCTGTGGTGAACATTTTGATGAACATGTGATGAACACATGTCTCTTCAATTCTGGTTTCCTCGGTGTGTATGCCTACTCCAAAGAGGACTTTGGCAAGCTCTACTTTGCAAGTTCAGTAATTGTGACACGAGTGTTCTATAATGGAGATTGTAAAGTGGCAGGATGTGTGCTCCACAGTCAACCCTCACTTCATGAGCATACCTTTCCCTGGAGAGTTGTCTTTTAGTGGTGGGTTCTGTGCTCTAGAAAGAGGAACCAGTCATGGTGGGCATGTGCACCAGAGTGGAAAGGAATTCGTTGGGCCACATGAGCTCAAGAATGCAGTCTCAGTAGTGGCAAGATGCATGCCTGAGATGTAAGCCCTGTAGTAGAGACATGCATAAAAATGGAACTGAGGATGAGTAGTTCTAGCACAAGAGCACTAGAGCAGGAGGTCATTAGTGACAAGACAATTATCCATAGAGCAAGTTGAGTATTTGGAGTATGTGTGCATTAAAATGTTGACAGAGCAGTGAAGGGATGCTTTCTCCAGAGTGAAAGGTCAGTGATTTGTCTTGTAGCTGTAGTATGTGGTCTCAGAAAAGGTGAGATGCATCTTCTAGAATGGAGGATCAGGACTGTCAGTCTTTCCTCTGCAGCCCAAACATATATTTGCACCAAAGGTGCTTAGAGCACTATTTCAGTATGCATAAATTAGAAGGTGAACCCAGCAGTATGACAAGTGTCACAGATTGGAAATTCAATAGTTATGGATTGTCAACTCAAGAATGGGTCTAATAAGTCCCCAATGTACTATGAAACACAACCCAGTAGTATCCAGAAACATGCTCCTGAGTGGAGCTTATTTCTGGCGTGTAGGCTCCAGAGTGTGGGCTCATTACTGGCAGGCACATGCTCAAGAATGCAAGCATAAAGTCTTCAATGACTGCAGTGGAACACTGATCTGTAGAGGTGGGACAAGAGCTCCAAATTGAAAGTTCACTACTTGCCGGAGGTTAGCTCTAGAATGAAGGTTCAGTATTGCCTACTGGCTGTTTTTATACTGCAATCTCAATAGTTGTGGAATGTCTGTTCTAGAACACATACTTAATAGTGGTGGAACACCTTCTCCATAGTGAAATCTTAATAGGTACAGGAAGCATCCTTTATACATGGGCATGCAGTGGTTAGATGTGGGCTTCAAAGGTCAACAGTAGTTCTTATGACACATGCTCTGGAATGCAGCCTCAATAGTGGCAGGAAGTTTCCCATAAACTTAAGCACAGTATGGCAAGTTGTGTGCTCCAGAGTGCAAGCTCACAAAGTGTGGAACCTGGGTTTTGTACCCCAGGTTCAGTAGTGGTGGTACTTGTGCTCTGGAATTCAACATCAGTAATTAGGCCATGTGTACTCTAGAGTGCAGGCTCAAGACATGTGCTCCACAGAGTTATCTCAGTAGTTGCGGCCTATGTGTTCTGAGGTATGGAATCAGTGTTTGTGGGATTCATACTCCAGTGGGCAAGTTAGTAGTTGTGACTCTGGTGCTGTAGAGTTAAACTGCACTAGTAGTGATCCTCATGTGTCAGACTGTAAATGCAGAAGTTGCAGTATACCAACTTTAAAGTGTCGAGTCAGTAGTGATGCCTACACCAGAGGTTAGAGATTGTGCCATGTTTTTCAAAAGGTTCAGTAGTGTAGGTACATGTGTTCTAGAGGGTAAATTCCATGTTTCTGGTGCACCTGCTCTAACACACAATCTCAGTAGTGGCAGAGCATCTCCTCTTCTGTTCAAACTCTGTAGTTGTGGCACACTTATTTTAAAACATTTACCCAATACTAATGAGGTTCATGTTCAAGGATCCTGGCTCAGTAGTTTCATGGTGGGTGTCCTGGAGGTTAAGTTCAGTAGCTGCAAAAATCACGTTCTAGAATCAGAGCATAGTAGCGGTAGAAGGCAAGTTCTATAATGCAAGTTTAGTAGCTCAGCCATGCATGTTTGAGAGGGAAGATAACAGGCTGCAGAGTTCAAGTGTAGTAGTGGCAAATGTGTTAAGGATCTCCTACAATAGTGGTGGGTTATGTGCTCTAGAATACATGCTGAGTAGTGGCCTGCATATTCTAGAGTCCAAGATCATTACCAGTGGGATGCATTATACAGAGTGCAAAATCACTACTGGCAACACACCTACTGATAGAGTCGGGGCTCAGTTGTTGTGGTTCCTGTGAACTAGAGCATCAGTTTGATAATCACAAGATTTGCATTTCATAGAGTAATCTCAGTAGCTGTGGCATGAGAGCAGTGGCAGAAGTACTGTTGCATAAAGCAAGCACAGTAGTTCCAGCACACCTGCTATAAAGTAGAAGGCTCAACAGTGCTGGACATTTACTCCAGAGTACAAACTCTCTACTGTGGCATGCCTTCTCCAGTGCACAAGCACTGGAACAATAGAACATGATATTTAAATGAAGGCTTTACAGTATAAGATGCTTGTCCTGTATTCAGACCCACTAGTCTGAACACAACAGCTCTAGAGTTCAAAATCACTACTTCCAAGATATTTGTAGAGAGTAGAGTAGCAAGATGCATGGCATAGAATGTGGAATTATTAATGCCTGACACATCCTATGCATAGGATGCTCAGTAGTTGTGGCATGCCTGCTCTAATATAGTGGTACTGTAGATCCTTGATATGTGCTTCTTGAAAACCAGCTCGGTAGGAATATTAAGTATCCCTTATGTGCAAACTAAGCAGTCAGGGAATGCAAGCTCAAGTACATGAATACATTAGTGTCAAAACACAGATTTTTTTGTGGATTCTAAGTATTGTGGACAGCTTCTTTGGTGACTCAGGTGGTAATGAATCTGCCTGCAATGCAGGAGACCTGGGTTAAACCCCTGGGTTGGATAGATCCCCTAGAGGAGAGCATGATGACACAGTCCAATATTGTTGCCTGGAGAATCCTCAAGGACAGAGAAGTCTAGTGGGATACAGTCCATGGGTTGCGAAGAGTCTGACACAACTGAAAGACTAGGCACATGGCACAGAAGGCTCTAAAACATGGACCCAGTGGTGTTGGGATATGTATTCAAGTGCAAGCACAGAGGTTGCGTCATGTAAGTTGTAATAAAATGATGGCTCACTAATGGCGGGACACTTGCTCCAGACTGATAGCTCAGAATTTCGGTAGGTGGACTTGAGAGCAAAGGTTCAGAAACTGTGGTAATTATGAAATAGAGCATGGCTCCATATTTGCAAGACATGCATAACATACTATGCACTCAGTAGATGAGGAACAACTGCTGTAGAGCCTTTGATCAGTAGTGATAGAACATTTATACCAGAATGCAAGGACAGGAGTTATAGTTTGTATGCTTTAAAACTTTGACTCAGTGGAGGCAGGAATCTTTCTCCAGAGTTCAGGCTCAGTAGTTATGACTTGTATACTCTAGGACAAATATTTAGTAGCAGCAAGATGTGTTCTAGAGCTCAGATTCAGCAGTGCCAGGACAAATGACCCAGGGGGCAAGATCAATATGTGTGGAAGGCATACTCTGGAGTGTAGTATTTGAAGTGGTAAGAAGGGTGCTACAGCTGGCAATGTCAGTATTTTTTTTGCAAGGATCAGCTCTAAAAAGTGGGGTCACTAGTATCATAACTTGTGCTCCAGATTATAAGTTTAGTTCCTGAAGCATGTCTACTCTAGATAGCAAGTTCAGTAGTCACCAGTCTTGTGCTCCACAGTGGAACTTGAAAGTTGCAGCACACCTCAACTGAAATACATGTTAGAGGTTTTGTAGTTTATGAGCTTATGCTTCAGAGTGCAAACTCAGTAATTGTGGCATACCTATACCATGGGGTATACTCACTGGGGTATATCGACCAGTGGGCTCAGTAGTGGTAGATGAGAGCTCCAGAATGCAAGTACATTTGTTCCTGCATGCATATTCTGGACCACAGGCTCATTAGTGGCAGTATATTGATTGCATGCTTGCAGAGTGTAAGCTCAGAAAGTGGTGCATGGGTGCTCCATAGCATGTGCTGAATATTTCAGGAATGCATGCTCCAGACTGTATTCTGAGTACTACTCAGTTTTATGCTTGTTTTATGCTTGTTCTAGAGAGGGGTCCTGGGAATGACAAAACTAATATAGAGTTATGCTCAATATTTGTGAAACACCTGCTCTATAATTCAAGGTCAACATTAGCTGCATGTATTCTCATGAATGCAGGTTCAATCATCTTGGGACATACGACCTGAAGTGCAAGTTCAGTAGTTTCAACATGTCAATATATGTGCACTAGAATCTGGGCTCAGCAGTGGTGGGGAATGGATTGTATAGTGTAAGTTCTATGGCTGTGGCACTCCTGCTTTGGAGCATAAGCTCAGTTCTAGGAATGTGTGCTCCAGGGTACAAGTTTAGAAACTGGCAAACCTGCTTCAGATCAGTTCCTAGTAGTGGCAGAATGTGTGCTGCAGTTGCAGTCTCAATATCTGTGGCTCTCATGAACACAGGTTCAATCTCTGTGTTGGGAGGATCCCCTGGAGAAGGAAATAGCAATCCACTCCAGTATTCTTGCCTGAAGAATTCCATGGATGGAGTAGCCTGGTAGGCTACAGTTCACAGGGTTGACTGAATAACTTCACTTTCACTTTCATGCTTAGAATCAGGCTAAATAGCTGTGGGACATTTAGTAATGTGTTGGTGTGTTAGTCACTCAGTCATATTTGACCCTTTGTTATCTCTTGGATTGTAAATGACCAGACTCTTCTGTATATGGAATTCTCCAGGCAAGAGTAATGGAGTGGGTAGCCATTCCATTCTCTGAGTGATCTTCCTGATCCAGGGATTAAACCCAAGTCTTCTGCATTGCAGGCATATATATTACTGTTAAAACCATCAGGGAAGCCCAAAAACACATTAGTTGTTGTGTGAGTGCTCAGTCCCTTCAGTCATGTCTGACTCTTTGTGACTCTATGGACTCTAGCCTGTCAGGCTCCTCTGTCTATGAGATTCTCCCCAAAAGAACACTGAAGGTGATTGCTGTTTCAACCTCCAGGAGATCTTCCTGACCCAAGGATTGAATCCAAGCTTCCTGTATTACAGGCATGTTTATTACTGTCTAGACACCAGGGAAGACCAAAGACACATTAGTTGTTTGTGGTCTGTGATCTCAGTCACTTCAAACATGTCTGACTCTTTGTGACTCTATGGACTGCAGTAGGTGTGCATGCTGCTGTGCAGCAAGTGTACATGCTGACTTTAAGGCTTGGAGCCAGTATTGGCAGGACACTCCAAAATGCAAGCTCACTATTTGTGACAAATGTGCCTGAAGCAGGAGCTTAGTAGTGCTGCAAGCTTAGTAGTTTTTGCAGGCCTATTTCAGAACATGGTCCCAGTAATAGCAGAGTTAGATATCAGAATATAGGCTAAGTAGTGGCATGATGTGTGTGTTGAGTCAGAGCTCAGTAGTCTTCAGATATTTGATCCAGAGTACAAGTTCACTGATTGTCTAACCCATGCTTAGAGTATAGGCTCACTATTTGTGGGAAACCTGATCTGTATGGAAGCTAAGTAGTTGTGGGACATGTGTTCTAGAGAACCGGCTCTATAGTTCTGACATGTATTTTGTAGTGTGCAAGATCAGTAGTGGCGGAAAAGATGCTTCAGAGTGCAGAATCAGAATTTTTCATACTAGTGTTGTAGAGCAGGGATTCAAAATTTCAGGGACATACACAACACAGCACAACATCAGTATTTGTGTTATGCCTGTGTTCTGGAGAACATGTGTTGCGACTACTGAGCATGCACTTGATAGTATACACGCCATTCTACCTAGATGATTTTCCAGAGAATACATCTCAGCTGACCCTACTTGTGAAAAATACATGCCACAGATGCTGCTTAGTATTTGTGCAAGGTATTCTCTAGATCACAGGATTAGTAGGGTGGAACAGGTGCTCCTGAGGACAGATTAGGTAGAGGTAGCCTGCCTATAGCATATCAGCTGAATAGAGATGAGATATATTCTCTGGAATATCATCTAGGTAGAATAGCATGTATGCAATCAAGTGCATACTCAGTAGTTGCAGCACATGTTCTCCAGAACACAGCCTCAGTAGACATGAGGCCAGTGCTTCAGAGGGAAAGCTTTGTAGTGTGGCATTTATACTATTGAGCACAGATTAATAGTTGTTGGAGGAATGCCATAGAACATCGGATCAGTGTTGGATCCCCTAGTGGGGGATTAATAGAGTGTGTGCTCTAGAGTGCAATTTCAATAATTGTATCACATGTGCTCTAGAGTGCAGGAAGATTGCATTTTCTAAAAAGCAAGCTCATTGGTGACTCACTGTTTCCCATGCTTATAAAGTGAGTAGCTGTGTATGACTGCTTTAGGTATCAGTCTCCCATTTTAGGACCCATACTCCAGTTTGCAAGTTAGTACTTGTGGCACAGGTACTCTTAATGGAGTCTCAGTAGTGGCAGTATATGAATTCCACAGTAAACCCTCAGTTGATGGGGGTATTCCTGCTCTACAACATGGGCTTTTATTGATGGGAGGTGGGTTTTCAGTGCGGATGTGTGCTCCAAAAGGAGGGGTCAGTAATGATGGATACAAGCTTTAGAATGTAAGGTAAGTCTGTGGTCCACACAAACTCTAGAGTGCAGTCTCAGTAGTGGTGAGATGCATACCTCAGTGTGCAAGATTAATAATGAAAGCATGCCTACTCTAGAGCTAAGAAACAGTAGTTGAGGTGCCCATGCACAAGAGGATGAGTTCAGTAGTAGCAAGTGGTGAGTTACACATGTGCAAAAAGTTGGAGCCCTTGTCCCTTGAGAGTTTGGTTAAGAAGTGGAGGGATGTTTTCTCCAAGTGTAAAATCAGTATCTGTGGCTCACCTGCTCTAGAAAATTGGCTCAGTAGGCAAGATGCATGTTCTAGAATGCTGGCTCCATACTTTCACAATCTTTGTTCCAGAGTCAAAACTCAGTAGTTCCCCTAACTGTACTTAGAGCTCAGACACAAGAGTTGCAGGATTCATACTATAGAATGTGAGTTTAGTAGACATGGTGCACCTAATGCAGAGTACAAGATTTGCAGTTGTGGAATGCCAGGTCCATAGTGAAGTCCAGGAAGTCCTCAATATTTTCTTGGAACACAACTCAGTAGTGGCCAGAATTATGCCCCTGAGTGCAAAAATATTGTTTGTGGCATCAAGGGTCCAGAGTGTGGGCCCATTTGTGGCAGTCACTGTCTCAAGAATTCAAACAAAGGAGTTGTCAATGTCCGCACTGCAACGTGAGTCAGTAGTGATGAGACAGGAGCTCTAGTGTGAAATCTCGTTACTTGCAGAAGACACGTCTAGAATACAGGTTTAGTTATGACTCTTGATGGGCCCTATATTGAAATCTCAGTAGTTGTGGAAGGTTGTGAAATGTGGACTCAATAATGTTGTGACACATGCTACAGACTGCAAGTTTAGTAGTTGCATACTCTATATACATACATGTATTTGTGGGATGTGCTCTGGTGTTTAAGATCAGTAGTTATGCACAGGTGCTCTGAAATGAGGCCTCAATAGTGCAAAAAATGCAGGCTATGGAGCTCTAATTTGTAAGGTACTGCACATGCTTCAGAATGCACACACACTAGAGGAAGCCAGGTTTTAGGCTAGGGTTGGGAATGGTGGAACATGTTCTTCAGATTTCAAGATCAATAGTCTTGGCATGCTTGCTTTAGAGACTCAGTACTGGCAGAATACATGTTTCAGAGTGCAGCTCAGAAGTTGTGACACTAGTGCTCTAGAACATCTATTCAGTATTTCAGGAATATATGCTCTATAGTGCAACTTCAGTAATTGTGGTGTACCTATTCTAAATCTGGTCCCACTAGAGAAAGGACACATGCTACACATGTGCTCAGTATTTGTGGAATGTATGCTCAAGGGCACGGGCTTGGCAGATGTGGAATATTAGCACTAGAGTTCAAGATCTGTAGCCATATCATGCATACTCGAGAGTGCAGACTCAGTTTTGGTAGGACACATGATCCACAAAGACATCTCAGCAGTTTTGGACAAAATGCTCTGGATTGGGGAATCACTGCAATGCATGCTGCATAGCACAAGATAGTAGTTGCATGTCTGGGGTTCTAAAATGAGAGTTTGGTAGAGGGGGGTGAATATTTCAGACTATTAACTGGGTAGTTGCAGACACTACTTGCTCTATTATACTGGGTCAGTAGTTGCATCATACCTACTCCAGAGTGTAAGCCCAGAAAATGTACCATGTTTACTCAATTGCCCAAGCTCATTAGTATAGGTATTTGTGTTTCATAGTGCAAACTCAGTGTTTCTGGTGCACCTGTTCTAAAACACAATCTCAACTGCAGCAGGGTATATGATCCTGGGTCCAAGCTCAGTAGTTACAGCACAGTTGCAAGGCAGCATGATTTCAATAATGATGGCATGAATGATTTAGATTGCACGTTCTGTAGTGGTAGCATGCCAGCCCTAATGTGTGGAGTCAGCAATGGCCTGTTGCCTTTTCCAGACTGTAAGTCCAGAATTTTCAGCACAGATCCTCCATTGCAAGGGCACAGAATTTGTTACAGACATTACAGAGATTAATCACAGTAGTTGCAGGAGGTCTATCTAGAGTGTGATTAAAATGTTGATTGGATGCATATTTTTGGGTGCTGGTCATAATTTGAAGGCTAGCTGCACTTGAACATGGGCATAGTAGTTGCATATGTATGCTTCTGAATTCGAGCTCAGTAGTTTATGCATACCTACTTTACATCATGTCCAGTAATTACAAGATGCATGTTTAAGACTGTGGGCTCAGTGGTCTCCTGCTGTGTTCCTAGAATGCAAGTTCAGTGGTTGCAGCACACATGGTCTAGATTGGGAGCACAAAAGTGACAGGAGGCAAACTCTATAGTGCATATTCAACACTCTTGCCATGTTTGCTTAAGAGGGCAAGTTCATGCATGCTCTAGATCTCGAGCTTTTAGTGCTCTAATAAACTAAGTATTGGCTCAGTAGTTGCAAGACGTGAATTCCACAGAGTAATCTTATTAGCTGTGATAACAGTTCTAAAGCGTGTGTCCATTGTGATGGGACTTCTATACCAAACACGAAGCACAGCTGTCATTACACACATTCTATAAAACCTAAACTCAGTATTGAGGAACAATGGCTCCAGAATCTTTAGCTGTGGCATACCTACTCCAGGGCAAGAGCCCAATAGTGCTAGAACATGATACTTGAATGTAGGCTCCACAGTGATAAGGTGACTGATTAATGGCACTCCAATACTCTTGCCTGGAAAATCCCATGGATGGAGGAGCCTGGTAGGCTGCAGTCCACGGGGTCACTAAGAGTCAGACACGACTGAGCAACTTCACTTTCAATTTTCACTTTCATTCATTGGAGAAGGAAATGGCGACCCACTCCAGTGTTCTTGCCTGGAGAATCCCAGGGATGGGGGAGCCTGGTGGGCTGCTGTCTATGGGGTCGCAGAGAGTTGGACACAACTGAAGTGTCTTAGCAGCAGCAGCAGCATACGTGAACCAAGGGCTGTGTCCTAATCTGTGGTTCTGAGGTGCCCTGATAGGGCTTATGGGAGAAATCCTGTTGGGGGGCTATACTGATCTGCTAACGTCAAGAGGCACCCAATGTCTTCTTTGGGGAATGACCAGAGATGGATGAAGCATGTAGACTGACCTCTCCAAGAGGTCAAACTTTTCAGTCTCATTGACCATTTCCTAACTTTTCGGGAATTAAAACTACTAACCTAATCTGTCGGATCATAGACTTTCAAGGGACTTGTGATCTGTGCTGTTACTATGTACTGTTACTTAGGTCACAAACTTAAAATGGTAGTAAGGATGTGCCTAGCCTTACCAGTTGAAATTTTGGAAGCTAGATGGAACTGTATTTCCAAGAATGTCTCTCAGACTAAAGGTTATTCAGATAGGAAGTATAGCAGGCTTCTTCCTTTGGTAATACTAGCTCTTAGTGGACCAGAGGAGGCTCTCCAGTGGCTTTTGTCCCAACTACTTACACATTCTTTCTGTGGAATCTGTGGAAATACTGGTGTGGTTTCACTGCGAAGCAACATACCAGTTTTCTATTTGCACCTGTCTCCTTAAGGTTAGGCTCAGAGATATGAGAAAAATTAAGAAAGGCAGAGAAAGACAAAATAATAGGCAGAAACTCTTGTAATGGCTGTCAGAACAATTCTTAAACAGCCTGAGAAAAATCACCAAAGGGACCCAGGTGAAAAGGGATGGACTGGCTATTACTATGGAAAGGAGGGACACCTCAAGAGGGACTTCCCTCAGGCATCTAAGACACCCCTGCCTCCAAGTCTGGTTTGCAAAGGGACCACATTGGAGGAGAAACTGCTCCCAGAGGCATAGGTTTTAGGGGTTGGACTCCCAAGACAATCAGGACTGAATGTGCCCAGGAGTCCGCACACAAGCTCCCATCCTAATTACATCTGAGGAACCCCAAGTATTAATAATGTGGGGAGCCTATCCGTTGATATTCTTTTGCACACTGAGACAAATTACTCCATGTTTTCTGAAGCTCCTGGTCCACATTCTCCCAAATCAGCTTCCATAATAGGACTGTCTGGACAAGCCGAACATTATTATATCTGTAGTCCTTCAAGCTTCAAGGGGACTGTGTTCTATTTTCACATGAGTTTCTGATTGTGTCAGAATCTCCCTCACCCCTTTGGGGAGGGATGTACTTAGCAAGGTCCATGTCTCTGTTTTCATGAATATGGATACCTCCTTTTCTCTCCATTTAATTGAACAAAATGTAAATCCAAGAGTGTGGGCTGATGGAAAATCTGTAGGTCGAGTACAAAATGCTATTCCTGTAGTTTCCAAGCTCAAACACCCACATTTATTTTCACAATAAAAGCAGTATCCACTGAAACCTGAGGTTAAGAAAAGGTTAAAACCTATCACTGAGAATTTAAAGGAACAGCAGCTATTAATTCCCTGTAACATTCCATGGAACACTCCTATTTTGTGTATCAGTTCGGTTCAGTCACTCAGTCGTGTCTGACTTGTGACCCCAAGAATCACAGTACGCCAGACCTCCCTGTCCATCACCAACTCCTGGAGTTTACTGAAACATGTGCATCAAGTCGGTGATGCCATCCAGCCATCTCATCTCTTGTTGTCCCCTTCTCCTCCTGCCCCAAATCCCTCCCAGCATCAGCGTCTTTTCCAATGAGTAAACTCTTCGCATGAGGTGGCCAAAGTATTGGAGTTTCAGCTTCAGCATCACTCCTACCAATGAACACCCCAGGACTGATGTCCTTTAGGATGGATTGGTTGGATTTCCTTGCAGTCCAAGGGACTCTCAAGTGTCTTCTCCAACAACACAGTTCAAAAGCATCAATTTTTCAGTGCTCAGCTTTCTTCACAGTCCAACTCTCACATCCATAGATGGTCACTGGAAAAAACATAGCCTTGACTAGACGTTTGTTGACAAAGTAATGTGTCTGTTTTTAATGTGCTATCTAGTTTGGTCATAACTTTCCTTCCAAAGAGTAAGCTTCTTTTAATTTCATGGCTTCAATCACCATCTGCAGTGATCTTGGAGCCTCCCTCAAAATAAAGTCTGACACTGTTTCCATCTATCTTTCTCCATCTATTTCCCATGAAGTGATGGGACCAGAAGCCATGATCTTAGTTTCCTGAAGGTTGAGCTTTAAGCCAACTTTTACACTCTCCTCTTTCACTTTCATCAAGAGGCTCATAAGTCCTTCTTCACTTTCTGTCATAAGGGTGGTGTTATCTATATATCTAAGGTTATTGATATTTCTCCTGGCAATCTTGATTCTAGCTTGTGCTTCTTCCAGACCAGCGTTTCTCATGATGTACTGTGCATATAAGTTAAATAAACAGGGTGACAATATAGAGACTTGACATAATCCTTTTCCTATTTGGAACCAGTCTGTTATTCCATGTCCAGTTCTAACTGTTGCTTCCTGACCTGCATATAGGTTTCTCATGAGGCAGGTCAAGTGGTCTGGTATTCCCATCTCTTTCAGAATTTTCCGCAGTTTATTGTAGTCCACACACTCAAAGGGTTTGCCATAATCAATCAAACAGAAATAGATGTTTTTCTGGAGCTCTCTTGCTTTTTTGATGATCCAGTGGATGTTGGCAATTCTAGTCTAATTTTAAATGGAGACTAGTTCAAGATTTATGAATATTAAATGAGGTTGTAGTTCCTTTACACCCCATGGTGCCTAATCCTTATATACTATTGTCTGAAATACCTGAAGAGCCAAATACTTATCAGTAATTGATTTAAAAGATGCCTTCAGTTCTGTGAATTCAGCAGAGGAAAGTCAGTTTCTATTTGCCTTTGAAGACTCTACTTAGCCAGCTTCTCAGTTAATCTGGATAGTTTTGTGCCAGGGATTTCATGACAGCAGCCACCTATTTGGGTGAAGTTTATCATGGAATCTACAAAACTTTGCTATCTCTGAGACAGTGGTTCTACCATATGATATTCTGCTCTGTGCTTATACACAGGAAGTTTGCTCACAAGCCTCAGAAGATTTCTTAAGCTTTCTGGCAGGCTGTGGTTATAAGACATCAAGTGAAAAGGCTCAGCTTTGTCAACAATCTGTTAGATATTTGGGCCTAATCATATCAGAACTCTGGGATGTATCTCCTGACTCAGCCTCTGAGTCAAGCAAGCCTCTCTTTGAGCCAAGAACCAACGTCCTGATAAAATCATTGGGATCTGAGGGCCAATTCCTTGAGCCACTCTGTGAAAAACCTTTCCACATAAATCTGTCTTCTCCCACAGCTGTCAAGTGCCAGGAATTGGTTCATGGGTACATCACACTTGAGTAAAGAGATGACACCCTGACCAGAACTAAGTCACATCATTTTATGTCTTTACTTTCTATGTTCTGACTTTGTATGTTTCAGATGGGCCTGATAATCTGTGTGAGCCTCCTTCTGCTGACTCCAAAAATCCTGAGTCTGCCATTTGATCCTCAAGACAATGCCTTCCTATCCTGGGCTCAGTCCTATGCTGCATTCCACATTTGGTCTAACTGCTGGGTCTGTGGAGCACTCCCTTCTTCATCGGCGGAAGTTTTCCCATGGTGGACATCTCCACTTCAAAGAAAATACTTTCTCCAAGTCTGTGAATACCTTCAACAGCAATCATATGTGATACCTCTTCTTCATCGAATGACATCCAACAAACCTAAAATGGACCGGTGCAACACTTTGTACTTTAACTATGGACATAGTATGACTTTTAATTTTGACTATATCTTGCCTTGACTATTTTGCCACACATAAGAAGGTAAATGTGTCTAGATCTGGTGTCTTTTTACCCGATGTTTTTTCTAATATTGGATGAGGTTATATGGTTAATCTTGAAAAGGGACATCTAATATCTAGTGCCCACTCATGCTGGGAACAAATAGAACCATCCACAGAAGTCAGTTGACAACTTAATTATAATGATTGGAAAAAATTGTGGGTTTTGCCTCAGAAAATATGCAACGTTTCATTCCTGTGTTTTCCAACCCCAATTCAGGTCCTTCCTTTATCTGGCCATGCACTGATTGGGACTGGATACCTCAGTCATGCTGGTTTGCTCCAAATGGGACCATCCGGATATGTGGCTCTTACCCATGGGTGTGGTTTCCTCCTGACTGGATAGGGAGATGTACCCTAGATCTACTCATGGCTTCATATTTTCAGAGCTTCCAGAGAAACCTGCCAATTTGCCACACTTTAGAACTCTCTGGGCAAGGTCTGCATTTCACTATCATGATTATTTCATTGCAATATTTGCTCCCTCTCTGGGAACTACAGAGGTTATGCTCGGAGTCGATGCTCTGACTAACTTTACTCAATAGGTTTTACACGAGTCTCAAAAAACTATTTCAGCTCTTAAAGCTGAACAAATGCAAATTAGAAAGGTAGTTTTACAAAATAGATTGGCCTTAGATATTCTGACATTGAACAAAGAGGAACTTGTGGCATTATTCATACCCAGTGCTGTACATGTCTACCCAATATGAGCATTAATGTTACTCACTTTATTAAACATGTGAACAAGATGAGTCAGGCTATGGATACTCCTGAAGCCTCAATTGCTTCACTTTGGAAGACATTAATTAGTTCATCATTGGGAAAAACTATCCTAGTTACAATAATTCTATTTGTTCTGTTTTTGATCTTTGCTCCCTGCATCTGTAACCCTGTAGCTGGATTCGTTTCTAGTTGCTTGAAGGCTTTTAAGTTACACATACTTGCTCGAACTCCTTTGACTGCAGTAGCTTCCTCCAACTACTACCTGGGGCCCCTGGATCAGAGACCCTCAATATGAAGTTTAGGATAATGTGCTGCCTCAACAATTTAATGACCACCTCCCTCAACAGCAGGAAGTATTTATGAAATGAACATGACACACCTTTTCCTGAGCAACATACTTCTCCTGAAAGAAATGGGGAGAATGAGTGGGTAACAGGCAGGAAGGCCCAAGGGGTCTCCAAATGGAGGAAATAGGCTGCAAGTGTCAGACAATTTTTCTATCTCTCTTTTAAGTGGCAGGAGGAAAGAAATAACACATGTCAGGTTTTGCTTTTTTTTTTTCCTCTTAAAATTCTGTGTTGCAATGATGATACCTGGTTTCACCTGAACTTAGCTTTTCTCAAACTTTGAGCTAACCAAATGTGTTTTTCTTATGGAAATGGTTTTCTTAAGTTGTGTTAATGAAACTATATATTTGCTTTGGAATTTGTCTTTCTTGAAAAAGTTTCCACCTAAGACTAACTCCACCCACCCCAAACCTTGGACTGACAATAACTCAACAAACTAGTATTCACAGTAATTGTTTTATGGATGGGGGATGACACACCTTGTGCTATCCTATCTCACAAATGCATATTGTGGGAGAGGGGCCTGGTGAAACTCTGTTAGACTTGAGGTATCTCTTGTATCTGATTAATGGCTTTGTAACAGACTTAAAACATCCGGCTAAAGACTAGCACTGGGGCACTCTTTCTACCCACTTCCGATGTCTATGCCAGAAGCTTTCTCAATCTCTTATATGCTTTAATAAAACTTTATTACACAAAAGCTCTGAGCGATCAAACCTTGTCACTGGCCAAAGATTGATTTCCTCTCCTACAGAGGCCAAGAATCTAGATGTCTTTTCAAGGTTTAGCAACAACCATTCAGAGGGTAGACTCTTTAAAAGCTCCTGGTGCCCTAGAATGTAAGAACAGTATGTGGCATATCTGCTCTAGAATATGACACAATAATATGAGAAAGCATTACTCAGTATGCAAGTTTAGTAACTGCATCAAGTGTGTCATATATTTCAGACTAGTACTGGTGGAATACATACTCTGGAATGCAAGTTCATTAATTTTTTAATGTGTGATCTAGAGTCCATAGCCACATGGAAGGTTGAGAACTCTAAAATATTGGCTCATTTGTGGACAGAAGGTTCCTCCTGTGTGCAAACTGAGTACGTTTGTATGCCCACTCTAGACAGCAGGCTCCAATGTGTCAGAGTCCATACTCTAGTTTAAAAGCTTAGAAGTTGTGGCCCAGATGCTCTAGAATGGGACCTCTGTAGTCCACAGATGCCTGTGCTCCAAATTATACACTTAGCTCATGGGGCATCCCTGTCTTAAAGTGCAAGCAATAAATACTGGAGAGGGTGTGGAGAAAAGGGAACCCTCTTACACTGTTGGAGGGAATGCAAACTAGTACAGCCACTATGGAGAACAGTCCTAAAAAACTGGAAATAGAACTGCCATATGATCCAGCAATCCCACTGCTGAGCATACATACCGAGGAAACCAGATCTGAAAGAAACACGTGCACCCCAATGTTCATCACAGCACTGTTTATAATAGCCAAGATATGGAAGCAACCTAGATGCCCATCAGCAGATGAATGGATAAGGAAGCTGTGGTACATATACACCATGGAATATTACTCAGCTATTAAAAATAATTTATTTGAATCCATTCTAATGAGATGGATGAAACTGGAGCCCATTATACAGAGTGAAGTAAGCCAGGAAGATAAAGGCAATACAGTATACTAATGCATATACATGGAATTTTAAAAAGATGGTGATGATAACCCTATATGCAGAACAGAAAAAGAGACACAGATGTACAGAACAGACTTTTGGACTCTGTGGGAGAAGGCGAGGGTGGGATGTTCTGAGAGAATAGCATTGAAACAAGTATACTATCAACGGGGAAAGATCACCGGCCCAGGTTGGATGCATGAGACAAATGCTCAGGGCTGGTGCACTGGGAAGACCCAGATGGATGGGATGGAGAGGGAGGCAGGAGGGGGGATCGGGATAGGAACATATGTAAATCCATGGCTGATTCATGTCAATGTGTGGCAAAACCCACTACAATATTGTAAAGTAATTAGCCTCCAACTAATAAAAATAAATGGAAAAAATTAAATTAAGTGCAGGCTTTTAGTGGCAGGCTGTGTGCTCTAAGTGAGGGATCAGTGGTATGACACATACTACAGAGTGTGAAGTAAGTCATTGGGTCACATGAGCTGTAGAGTGCAATCTCAATAGTGGTGAGATGCACACCTGAGAGTGCATATTTAGTAGTGAAGGCATGCCTATTCTATAACAGGGTAAGCCATTGTATCACATGTGCACTAGAGCTTTACCTCACTTTGGCAAATATTTCATATGGCAATGCTTTAAAAGTGATAGTCTCTAGATGAATGAGACAAGTGCTTGGGACTTGTGCACTGGGAAGACCCAGAGGGGTTGGGTAGAAAGGGAGGTGGGAGGGGGGATCGGGATGGGGAATACATGTAAATCCATGGCTGACTCATGTCAATGTATGACAAAAACCACTACAATATTGTAAAGTAATTAGCCTCCAACTAATAAAAATAAATGGAAAAAAAAAAAAAAAAGTGCTGGTCTTTAGCAAGTGCCTCAGGAGTGCGATGATGCCTTCCCTAGAGTGCCAGCTGTGAATTTGCAGCATGCATGCTCCACAGTATGGGCACAGTATTGTAGTTATGCACTGCAAAATGGAAAGCTCAGTCGTTGTGGGAGACCTTCTCTAGAGAGTGATCTGAGAGATGATGGGGTGTATATTCTTGAGTGCTGTTCAGAATTTGTGAACAGCATGCATTAGACCTGCCAGCTCCTGAAATCAAGGTTAGTAGTTTTGGCACTTTTAGAGAATGTGCCAAAATAGGGAGATGCATGAACAACAATGCATGCTCAGTAGTCTCATGGTGTGTTTCCTGGAAGTTCAGTTGTTGCAGCACACAAGCTTTAGAATTGGGTATCAGTAGTAGCATGAGGCAAACTCTATATTACAAGTTCAGTAGCTTTGCCATGCCATCTGGAGGGGGTTGGTCACTTGTTCTGGAGTTTAAGATTAGTAGTAACATGTGTGCTTAAGCTTGCATGCTGTAGAGTAATAGCAAAGTCCACTCTATAATGTATGCTGAGAAGCCACATGTGTGCTCTAGATCCCAGGGTCAATAGTGGTAACATGCAATGTCCAGAGTACAAATTCACTAGCAGAGGCACACTTCATAATAGAGCAGGGGTTCAGCATTTGTGAAAATGTGAACTAAGTATCAAAACAATAGTCACAAGGCCTCCATTCCATCGAGTAATCTTAGTAGTTTTGGCATAGCAGCTTTGAAGTACATTCTCACAAATGGTAGGACTTGTATTATAGACAGCAAGCACACTTGCATTCTAGAGGGGAAGCACACATACTATAAAAAGAAATCTCCAAGTGGCAAGACATTTGCTATAGAGGACAAACTCTAACATTGTAGCTTGCCTTCTCCAGAGCAGAGGCCCAATATTGATGAAACATGACACTTGAATATAGGCTCTACAGTGGTAACATGGCTGTTCTAGAAACTAAGGCAGTAGTCTTAGCACAGTTTCTCCAGAATGCAACCTCAGTTGCAACCTGCATGCTCAGAGCATAGGCTCCAGAGTGGCAGTGTACTTGGCATAAAACATGGGATCATTAATGCCTAATGCATCCTCCAGGAAACAGCTCAGTAGTTGCAGTATGCCTACTCTAGAGTAGGGGCACAGTAGTTTCTCTACATGTGTTCTAGAAAACCAGCTCAAAAAGCCCAGAATGAATTCCCTAGACCGCAAGTGGAGAACAGGCTCAAGTGCATGACAATTAAGTGGCAAATTACACATTTTGTTGTGTGCTTTAAGTAGTTGTGGCCTGACTATTCTAAAGCATGTGTCCAGTAGTGTGGGTATATGTATTGCAGGGTAGGCACAGAGGTTGCAGCCTGTATGCCCTAATTAAATGATAGCTCACTAATGCTGAGACATTTTCTCCAGGCTACAAGGTCAGAACTGACCACACAATGACTTGACAGCAAGGGAACAGTAGTTGCCGTAATGATTAACTAGAACATGTGCTTCATACTAGCAAGACATGTATTCCATTGTGTAAGCTCAGTAGATGAAGAATTACTGCTCCAGAAAGTGGCCTTAGTGATGACAGAAGATGCATTCCAGACTATTGTTAGAGAAATTAAATAGTCTTGGTTAGCCTTCAGAGGCAAAGCAAAGCAGGCCTCCAACTTTGCTTCTAACCTACTTGGACACTGCCTTGACTGCTGCTGTGGGAATCAACCACACCTGTTTTGAGTGTTAGAAGAGGAACAGTATAGATAGATAGGGATCAGATCTTGGACTCTGTTAAGTCCCTGAGGAAGTTCTGGCCAACAGTACCCTAGACTTATTAGCATTCCAAGATTTGCAGACCAAAGAAAGCATTATTGTAAAAACTTAACAAATAAATAAATACCAGAGTTACAGTTTTTCTTATAGATTGATTTGCATCCTAGGATTGTAAACTGGAATCCTGAACTGCAATCTTTGAAGTCTCATCCATGGAGCTGATGAGCTGTTTGGGACCTTTTCCCAACTGGGACTCCAGATATGCACTGGACTTGCCAACACTGTTTGAGTCTGGATTTAGGTCAAAATCCAATTTGGTGATGTATCCTCTGCTGTTTCTATTTCTCTTTTCTGTTAATGTTAGTAAATTGAAAGTGGATAATTCTCTAATAACTATTTGTGATATTTATTTGTATATATTGAGTGGTTCATTTTGTTTACAAATACTTTGAACCTGAGTTGAATGTGAAAACTTTCAGCAAAATGCTAATTGACATTATGAGCTTGAGAAACTAAAGAGATTTTGGACTATTAATGAATATGTTTGGTTCCATCCTGAGATGTTCTATATAAGAAAGCAAAAGCTTTTTAGAAATTGTCACTGCTACTTATGTGCATCAATCTGCAAAATGTTAATATAAAGGATAGTTCATGGTTTCCTAGGGAAAATTTGATGCGTAATTTTAGTATAAAAGTTATAAAAATAAAACTACATTTTATTTTTAAAAAATAAGGAAAGTATGTCTGAATTTTTATGGCTGTTTCTAAATGAATAAAGTGATTTTTTTTTCTATAAAAAGGGAGAGAAAAAGAGAAAGGCTTTATAAAAAGTTGATCCCAAGAAAAGTTTTGTGTAGAATACAAGTTTTCTTGAGGTGCTGAAACTACTCTTGATACTGGATTTTAAGTTTCTTTACATATAAATTAAACTCTTCTATGTTTAGTTTGAAACTTTTGTTACTTTGGCAAAGTAAGTATTATTTCATGATGATCTATGCAGATTATGGTATCTATGCAGAGAAAGCTCATTCTGCTTCTTTAAAAGTAATCCCTCACTGTGAAACTATTGCTATTGTGATGTCTTTATAATATGGCAATAGTCTACTCCCACATTGGGGAATTTAAAATTGGCAAGCAATATTGACTGCACTGCATAACATATTGACAGTTTTGACTGTAAATCAGTCAGGTCTGTTGGAAATCCAAGACAGCCACTTGGTTTTTCCCACCTCACTGACCACACTCATTTTTATTTGATGGGATAAAACTTTTCCTATGCAGCATTAGTCCCCTCATTATAAAAGATATTTATGTTTCACTAAAGATTATATTGTAGTTTTGTCGCTTCTGATACAGTTCCTTGTTGCTATAAGTTGTTAAAAGGACACTTTGTTTCTAAAGCTTATATCAGTAACAAGTCTTGGGATAATGATCAGATACTACCTGATATACAACCAAGAGATCAATACCTGATTATAGTCATTTAACTAAGTCAGATGAACTGCAGCATATTGGTCTATACCTAAATAAATTCTTGACTTAAATTCTTGTTTTTGATCTTACTAACAACTGCTAATGATATTATTTTCTGTCACATGTTTTAGAAAATTGCTGTCTCTTACATTACAAGGTATGCGACTATGCCACAGATAAAATGATGATATATAGTTTTGCATGAGATTAATTGTAATAATGTAACTCTAAATGTGGGAAGAAGCAGCAAGAATATTCTCCTGGACCAAGAGGCTAAAAACACAGGAATGGCCTGGGGATTTTGGGAATTCACAGGGCCTGATTAATAACAGCACATTAGTAGCCTATCAATGGAATCTCTACTAGACCTGGGAATGAGGCTTTCCAGCACCATGGGACACAATGACCATAAAGTTCTCCCAAAGCATGGTCAAATCTTTGTCTATTAAGAGGCCCAGTTGACTGGAACTGGACCTTGCAGACTGCCTCTGAAAAGATTAAGTCATGACCATCGCAGATGCTGAACTTCAACACCTCCTGAAAGGAATTCAGAGTGGATATCAGAAATTAGGCACTCATTCTGTGCGCTGGCAAAAGTGGACAAAACAGGCATTCAGAAAGCCAGATGTTTTCAGGTAAAGCACTTTCTCATAACTCAGTTCAGTTCAGTTCAGTTCAGTCACTCAGTTGTGTCCCACTCTTTGTGATCCCATGAATTGACGTCCGCCAGGCCTCCCTGTCCATTGCCAACTCCCAGAGTTTACTCAAACTCATGCCCATCAAGTCGGTGACACCATCCAGCCATCTCATCCTCTGTCGTCCCCTCTCCTCCTGCTCCCAATCCCTCCCAGCATCAGGGTCTTTTCCAATGTGTCAACTCTTCCCATGAGATGGCCAAAGTACTGGATTTCCCAATGGTAATACAAGACTAAATACTAAAGGCTAACCACCCAATGGTAATATCATCTGGCCAACACCCAACAAAACTTCATCTGTCCTATTTTTGGCTAATAGAAGCATAAAATTGTAGATTCTTGCAAAGGTGGTTAAATTATCTAGACTTGGATAACTACACAGAGTTACAGACAGACTGTGAGAAGGCTACGAAAGAACTGCTATATGGACCAACTCAAGTTTGAGCACCTTGATTATTGGAGTACTTCATCAATGACTGTGAAAGGACTGTTTCCCCTAAAACCTACAATATGTTCTACACTGTTACTTATAGAAGTAATAAGACAGCTGGTGTTATTTTGCCTTATTCCTATGCTCTTCAGCCTAAACAATTCTGGGGCTGATTGTTAGGGAAATTAAATAGTCTTCTTATGTCTGTAGCCTATAGTTTTCTGTAGCAAGACAAAGGCTTGTTTGGTCCTAGGTTTAACAAGAGTCCAAGTTTTACCACACAAGTAAACAGAATTAACATGAAACAAGACTTGCAATTAGGTCACAGATTGATGATGATATTGAAAGGCTGTTGCTGCACCATGAAAGAGCTGGGATTCTTGGCCTCCAGAGAAGAATTCAGTCCAGCGCCAGAGATGAGGCTTGATTGCTCAATGATTTTGTGTAATAAAGCTTTTTTAAAGTATGAAAGAGACAGAGAAATCTTCTGACATAGACATCAGAAGGGGGCAGAAAGAGTGCCCCCTGCTATCTAGTCTTTAGCCAAATGTTATATAGCTACTAGCAGTTTGCTAATTATAGAAAGAAGATGTCTCAAAACTCAGAGTGGCACCAGGCTGCTAACCCACAACATGAATTTTGACATACACTGGCACCAGGTGAACCATAAAATGATTGACATGAATCTTGAAGAAAGGTATGTTTCCAAGTAAATATATAGTTTCACTAAGATGGATTAGGACAGCAATGTATGAATAAACCGTACAGGTTTGTCAGGTCAGTTCTGAGTCTTAGGCGAACCGACTTGAAGAAAGACAATGTCTAGGGTAAATACATAGTTCATTAACATAGTTTAAGGCAAACATTTGCATAAGAAAAATGCATTGGTTAGCTCAAGATTTGAGAAAAATAAAGTTCAGGTGGAGCCAGGTGTCGTCGTGCAACTTCCTTTTAAATTTATTTAGAGAAGGGGGGAAAAAAATCTAACGTATGTCTGTTTCCTCCTGCCGCTTAAGAGAGAGAGAGAGAGAGAGAGGAAAAGAAAACAAGTTTGACACCTGCAGCCTATTTCCTACACTTGGAAAAAAAAATGTTTGACACCTGTAGCCTATTTCCTCCACTTGGAAACCCCTGGCCTTCCTGCCTCTCAATATCAGTTTGTGTTCTGGGATTTTAAGAAGGAACCCTAAACTGCTATCTCTGAAGTCTCACCCATGGAACAGATAGGGTGTCTGGAACCCTTTCCCAGTGGGACTCCAGACGTGCTGTGAAAAAGACTTCCTAGCTCTGTTTGAGTCTGGATATTAGACAAAATCCAATTTTGTGATGTAGCCTCTGTTGTTTCTATTTTTCTTTCCTTTTCATGTTAGTATATTGAAGGTAAGGTCGATAATTCTCTAGTAAATGTTTGTAATATTTATTTGTATACACTAAGTGGCTTATTTTGTTAATAATGATTCTGACCCTGAGATGAAAGTGAAAACTTTCAGCAAAACAACTGTGAGGTCAGGAGTTAGAATAGGTATGCTATGAAACTTTGACTCAATAGACACAGGAAGCTTGCTTCAGAGTGCATGCTCAGTAACTGTGACATGTCTGCTCTAGAATGAACACTCAGTAGTGACAAGAGATGTATTTTAGAACCCAAGCTCTGTAATGTTAGGGCTAATGCTGTAGAGGCCAAGATCAGTAGTTGGAGCAAACATGTTCTACAATGAGTTATCTGTAGTCATATTTGTGACAAGGGGGTGCTTTAGAACATGGAGTCAGTAGCAACTCCAGAGTAGCATGTCAGACACATGCTCCAGAATACAAGCTCAGTTATTGAAGCATGCCTGCTTTAGAGAGCAAGTTCAGATCCAAGCTGCATAATTGCCACAAATCTGAGCTGGAATACATTCTAATATTTCATAGTTTATGAATTCGTGCTTCAAAATGCAAGCTCAGTATTTCAGGGATGTGTACTTCCAAGTGCTAGCTCCTTTGTGGTGGCACATGTATTCTAAAGTGCAGATGCATATGAGAGTTTGTGTCCTCTAAAACGTGGGGTCTTTGTAGGAAAGGTACTTGCTTCTGAGTGCAAAATGAGAAGTTGTGCATGTCTGCTCTAGAGAGTAGACTCTGATGTGTCAGGACCCATACTCCAGCTTACAAATTCATTAGCTATGGAATAGCTCTCTAGAATTTGGCCTGAGAAGTGAAATGCATGCTCCATAGTCAGTTCATGGGGTATTCCTTCTCTAGAGTGTAGGTTTTTTTTTTGTTTTTTTTTTTTCCTAGAGTGGCAGGATCTATGCTTTAGAATGATGGGTCTGTCATCGTGGATCCTGCCTCAGAGTGGAAGGGAAATGGACTACACGAGGTCTGGAATGCAATCTCAGTAGTGGTGAGATTCACTCCTGAAGTATAAACTCAGTAGTCAGGGCATGAGTACTCTTGAACTGAGCATAAGTAGTTGTGGTATGAGTGCAGTAAAGCATGAGCTCAGTAGTGACATGACATGAACTTCAGAGTTCAAGATCAGTAGTTGGAGCAGGTGTGCCCTAAAATGATGATGCAGGAGTTATGGTATGCTTTGTCCAGAAGTTCAAGATCAGTAGTGTGCACAGTGGTGTAGTGGGTAATGTAAATATGCATGTTTTACAAAGTGGGCTCAGTACTGTAAATATTTTTGCTTCAGAGCCCAAAAAGTAGTTGTAGTAATTGTGCTTAGTGTGTGGCTCCAGAAGTTACAGGGTGCATACTATAGAAGGCGGGCTTAGCAGTGTGGGAAATGTGTTGCCAAGTGCAAGCTCACTAGTTGTGGAATGTCAATGAGAGAGCACAACCCAGGATGTTTTCAATATGTGCTATGGAACACAACTCACTATTTGCTGGAAGAATGCTTTGCCATGCAAACTTATTATTTCAAGCATGTAGCCTCCAGAGTGTGGGCTCATTAGTAACATGAAAATGCTCAAGAGTGCAAGCCTAGGAGTTGCCAATGTCTGCACTAGGACACTGATCAGTAGTGGTAGGACCTCCATAGCGCCTGCTCATTAGTTGTCAGGCATGCTCTAGGATGCAGACCCTGTGGTGGTTTCTCACAAGTATTCTACTAAAATATCAATAATTGTGAAATACTTGCTCTAGAGTATGGGTTGACTAATCCTGGAGGGCATGCTCCTGAGTGCAAACTTAATAGCTTCAATGTGTCTTCTATATAGTAGGCATATGGTGCTTGGAAGTGTGCTGCAGAGTCCAGGATCAGTATTTATGGCACACAGTTATGCTACACAGTTGGGTCTCAATAATGGTAGGACTCTTTCCATAGAATTCCAGCTCACTGTGGCAAAACATATGTGTCAGAGGGCAAGCTCATTATAGAGCACTTGCTATAGACCAGGTTCAGGAGAGCTGGCATATGTGCTCCAAATATTACTATCAGTAAGTTCAGCATGTGTGAACTAAAGTGCAGCCTCAGATGTGTTCCAGGACATCATGGCATGAGCTTCAGAGACCCATATCAATAGTTGTGGCCTATGTGTTCTGGAGTGGGAAATTAGTGTTTGTGGGATGTATGCATAAGAGTGCAAGTTAGTATATGTGGCATGGGTGCTCTAAAGTGAGAGCTCACTACTGTTGAGCCACCTGTTTCAGTAAAACCAGTAGTGGCAGTACACCTACACTAGAGTGTAGGAGTCAGTAATGGCATGATGCTGACTCCGGAGTACAAGCTCAGAAATTGTGCCATGTTTACTCAACAGCACAGGCTCAGTAGTGTAGGAATATGAGTCCCAGATGTAGGGTCAGTATTTTCAGTGCACTTGCTCTAAAGCACAATCTCAGTAGTGGCATAGCATGTACTTCTGAGTGAAAGCTCAGTAGTTGCTGCAGAGTGGCAATAGAGTATGGTATCAGTATTAATGACATACATGCATCAGAATGTAAGCTCTGTAGTTTTAGGTTGTAACTGTAATGTGTGGAGTCACTAGTGGCATGATGCCTGCTCCAGAGCACAACTTCACAATTTACAGGAAGTCTGTTGCATAGCATTGGCTAATATTGCAGTTACACAACTCCAGAATGAAAGCTCAGGAGTTGTTGGAGACCTACTCTAGAGTGCAGTCTGAATGGTGATGGGATCCATGTTACTGAGTGCTGCTCAGAATTTTTGGATCAACCTCAGCTGAGAATGAGCACAGCTGCAAGCTGCATGCTCCTGAGTTCAAGCTTATAATCTGGAGCCATCCCTACAGTACAAGTTTAGTGGCTGTACCATGTCTGTTCAAGAGGTCAGAGTGCAGGTTCCAGTGTGTAAGCTTTGTAGCAACAAGTGTGCTTTAGGTCTCATGCTGTAGTGACAAGATTGTATGCTGGTTGAGTATTGGTATATATGGTGTAGAGTCCAGGATCAATAGTGGTGGGATGTGCATTCAGAGTGAAAATTCACTAGTAGGGGCATGGCTAGTAATAGAGTGGGGGCTTAGCAGTTGTGACATATGTGAACTAGAGCCTCTGCTCAGTAGTCAAAAGACATGTATTCCATGCAGTAATGTCAATAGACATGCAATGACAGTTTTTAAAAGGTGAACCAACATCTTTGAACAGGTATCTTTCTAATACGGGTATGTGTTCATTAGTGGCAGGTCTTGTCAATCCTGTCAATAAATGCAATAGTTATAGTACACATGCTATAAAATGAAGCCTCACTAGTTATGGGACAGTTGGTCAAGGGTGTAAGCTCATTAGATGTGGCAAGCCTTCTCCAGAACACAGGCCTAGTAATGATGGAAAATGACACTGAAATGCAGGCCTGGCAGTGGCCTGGTAAGATACCTGTCCTAGAACAAGTTCGATAACCTCAGCACAATTGCTTGACAGTTCAATCTCACAAGTTGCAACATGAATACTCAGAACACAGACTCAGGAGTGGCAGATGAATGACATAAAATATGGGCTCATAAATGCCTGACACATCCCCCAGAGAGAAATTTTAGAAGTTGCAGTATGCCTGCTCTAGAAAAGGGGTACAAAACCAGCTAAGTAGAGCCAGGATGAATTTCCTAGAGTGCAAATTTACCAGCTGGGGCTGGTGAATTTAAACTCAAGTGCATTGTTATAGTAATGGCCAAACTCACACTGAATTGTGTATACTTAGTAATTGTGGCCTGCCGCTCTAAATCATGGACCTTGTACTGTTGGGATGTGTTTTCCAGAGTGCTTTCCAAACAGATTGCAGTATGTATGCACTAGTAAAATGATGGCTCTCTAATTGCAGGGTACTTATTTTAGATTGTAAGAACAAGGCTCAGGGGATTCACGTTTCTCAATACTTGTGAAATGCCTGCTGTAGAGTGTGGCCTCAGTAATATTGGAGGTCATGCTCTGAACTGCAAGCTTAGTAGATGCAAGGCATGTCTTCTATAAAGTAAGCATATATGGGTTGGAAGTGTGAGGCAGAGTCCAGGATCTACACAACACCTAGTTAATTTATGTACCCAGTATTAGCAAGATGCATATTCAAAGATACTAGCTCAGTAGTTCCATGTCCTGAAGGGGTGCTTCATATATGCAGCACTCATGGTGCAGAATCAGAATTCAAAAAAATCATCAAAGAATTTTGCACCTAATGGCAACTACCATCCATGAAGTGGCTCACATACTCGTGTCTGCCCACAGCTGTTATGGTCTAGGTACATCATTCCTTAGGGAAAGGACCAGAGCTGAATGCCCTGAGGACACTCTGAGTGGATTAATGTTACATAGCAACACAAACTGTGGAAATGCCAGGGACACAAAGGAAAAGACCTCTCCTGTGGGAAAGCTCTAATGCCTCACCATGAACCCTGGAGCACTCACAGATAAAGGATTGCACCCTAGCAAATACCAAAGGAGAGCTAACCATGTGCCCTTTAGGGCTCTCTCCAGAAACAGAGTGGCAGATGTGCAACAGCCAGAGGTGAAATCAAGGGATGGAGGTAATATCAGCTCCGGAGTCTGAATACCCACCAAGCTGTGAGCAGGTTGCAAGTCCCTAACAACATCTTCCTGGGATCCTGAAGGCTCATATCTGCCAGGAGTGTCCTTAAGACCAGCTTCCCTGAGAAGACCCACTGCCCATCTGGGACTGGGCCTTCATGGTGCATCCAGGAGCCTGAGAAGTGTATATTTGGACCTGGTAGGTGCATACTTCCTAGGACTGTAGCAATCCCTGTGTTCTCCATCCACTGTGAGTGCTCCCTGCACATGCCAGTGGTGTCTGTTTGCAGTGTTCCTCCATCTTCACAGTGCACCTGAGCCAGTGAGCCCAAATAGATATTATTCGGGGCCACATTCACTCCCCTCTCTTAGGGCAGAGAATAGATACTGAGGTGATTTGCTGGAAGGGGAGACCAATTTAAGCCAGGGAAAGAAGGGGAAACCAACCCAGAAGTGGAAGATGCAAAAGGTTAAAATACCGATTCCTGAAGTTAAGCTGAGACTGTGCCTTTGAGGGACACGTGTATACTTTGAGTACAAGTACAAGCCAAACAAGGGATTATTTGACACTGAAATGACCCCACACCGCCCACAACAGCTCAAGACAAATTCCTAGGTAAATTTTTATGTATCATTATTGTTATTATTTTAATTAAAATTTGTATATCTTTAACTTCTTTTCATTTGGTTATTCTTATTTTCTCTCATTAAAAACACTTTCTTCCCATCCTCTAATTCCCCCCCTCATATTGTCCTAATATGGTTCTTTATGATGGATTTAGCTTTTTTTAAATTGTATTTGAGATTCTATTATTTTAGGTTTCTAATTTTTGCTTTTTTCTCTTTTGCTATTAATTTTGTGCCTTTAATATTTTAATTTTTAATATCTGTTTTTACTTAGGAATTTGGTTACTGGCTTCATTGCTGTCTTCCCTTTTGTCTAGCCCCCTTTTCCTTTCTGGCCACCTCTATCACCTTCCTCCCTCTTCTCTATATAACTCTGTGAATCTCTTTGGGTGTTCTTGGCTGTGGAGAGTTGTTTCACCATTAATCTAAGTGTTTTTTTTTTCTGTGCTGTGTGGACGGAGAAGTATTGAAGCTACTGTAAGAGGCAGGAGGCACAACTCCAGGACTATGGTACATCAAAAACTCCTGACCCAGAGAACGTTAATAGACAAGATCCCATTAAAAAGCCTTAGTACCTACACTGAGACCAAGAGCCATCCAAGATCCAGCAAGCTCCAGTGCAAGACACAAGCTTTCAAAAGTCACTGGCTCAACCCCACGCAAAGGAAGCAGACTCAACAATTAAAAGGAACTACGCCCCTCCAGCCTGCAGAAAGAAGACCCCCAAAAAAACAACTAAGCAGAATGAAAAGGCAGAGAAATATCCAGGAGGTGAAGGAGCATGATAAAACCCCGTCAAACCAGACCAAAGTGTAGGAGATAAGGAGTATACTTGAGAAAAAATTTCTGAATAATAGTAAAGAGGATCCAAGATCTTGAAAACAAAACGGGGTTACAGTTAAGTAGATTAGAGACACAAATTAAAAAAATGCAAAAAATGTTCAACAAGGACCTAGAAGAAACAAAGAATTTTCCATCAGTAATGAACAATGCAATAACAGAGATTCAAGTCACTAAGGGAACCAACAGTAAAGTGACTGAGGTAGAAGAATGTATAATGAGAAGGAAGATAGAATGATGGAAATAAATGAAATAGAGTGGAAGAAAGGAAAAATAATTAGAACAAATAAGGACAACCTCAGAGACCTCTGGGGCAAGTCAATTTCCCCAATTATTGAATCATGAACATCCCCAAAGAAGAAGAAGTCAAAAGGAAAGGGCATGAGAAAATATTTGATAAGATAATAATCAAATATTTCCATAAAATGGTGGAGGAAATAGCTATCCAAGTCCAACAAGCTAGAGAGTCCCATATATTTAAACACCAGGGAGGAATTCACCAAGATGCATATGAATCAAAGAAACAAAAATTAAACAGAAATAGCATATATTAAAAACATCAAGGGAAAAAATAACCAAAAAGTAACATAAAAGTGGGATCCCATAAAGATAACAACTGATCTATCAACAGAAACTCTGTAGCCCAAAACAGAATGGCCTGGCATGCTTAATATGATGAAAAGGAAAAACCTACAATGAGATAACTCTTCCTAGCAAGACTCTCATTCTGATTCAAAGGAGAAATCAAAGTACCACCAAACCAGCTCTTCAGAATATGCTAAAGGATCTTCTCTAGACGGGAAACACAGAAAAGGTTCTAAAAATGAACTCAGAAGAATGAAGTAAGTGGGAAGAGGGTGATTTGTGCATGCTAAATTATTGCAGTCGTTTCCAGCTCTGTGTGACCCTATGGGTTGTAGTCTGGAAGGCTCCTCTGTTCACGGAATTCTCCAGGGAAGAATACTGGAGTGGGTTGCGGTGCTCTCCTCCAGAACATGCTTATCTTTATCAACGATTACCTTAAGCTAAATGGTTTAAATGCTACAACCAAAAGACAAAAACTGGCTGAATGGATATAAAAACAAAACCCCTATATAGGCTGTCTACAAGAGACTCACTTCAAACCTAGGGACACATACAGACTGAATGTGAGGGGCTTGAAAGGGGCATTTCATGCAGATGAAGTCCAAAAGAAAATGAGAGTAGCAATACTCATATCAGATCAAATATAATTTAAAATAAATACCACTATAAGAGGCAATGAAGCATACTACATAACAATCAAGGGATCAAGCCAAGAACAAGAAATAACAATTATATATACTCAACCAACTTTGGAGAACCTCAATACATACAGCAAACCCTAACAATTATTAAAGGGGAAATTGACAGTAATACAATAATAGCAGGGATTTTTAATACCCCACTGACTCCAATGGACAGGTTACCCAGAGAGGAAATTTAACAGGGAAAATAAGCTTGAAATGATACATTGGAGCAGTTAGATCTAATTGATAACTACAGGGCACTCCATCCTCAGCCAGTGAATTTCACCTTTTTCTCAAATGCACGTGGAACATTCTCCATGGTAGGTCACATCCTGGGCCACAAATTGAGACTTGATAAATTAAAAAAAATTAGCTCATATCATCTTTTCTGACCACAATGGTGTAAGATTAGACATCAGGAAAATGTTATGAAAAAAAAAAAATCTATAAGGAAAACTTGAAAAAAACTATGAAAACACAAACATATGGAAGTTAAGCAACACATTTCTGAAAGAGCAATAAATCACTGAAAAAAATAACAAAGGAAATAAAAATATGCATAGAAAGGAGTGATTATGAAAACATGACAACCCAAAACCAACAGGATTCAGTAAAAACAACACTTAAAGGGAAGTTCTAGTAATACAAGTCTACCTCAATAAATAAAAGAAACATCATATTAACAACCTAAACTTCCACCTAAATCAAGTGGAAAAGGAGAGCAAAAAGCCCTTAAAGTTAGTAGGGAAAAAAAATCATAAAAATCAGGGCAGAAATAAGTGAAAAAGAAATGAAGGAGACTATCACAAAGGTCACAGAATTAAAGTTGGTTCTTTCAGAAGATCAACAAAATACATAAACCTTAGCCAGACTCATCAAAAAGAAAAGGGAGAAGACACCAATTAATAAAATTAGAAATGAAAATGGTGAAATAACAGCACACAACATAGAAATACAAATGATCATAATAGACTACTATGATCAACCATATGCCAATAAACAGACAACTTGGAAGAAATGTCAAATTCTCAGAAAAGATCCAAACTATAACTTCAAAACTGAACCAGGAAGAATTATAAAACTTGAACAGAGCAATCATAAGAAAGGAAATCAAAGCCATAATTTAAAAAACCCTTTCAATGATCAAAAGCCCAGGGCCAGACGTCTTCACAGGTGAATTATTCTAAAAATTTAGAGAAGAGTTAACACCTATCCCACTCAATCTCTTTCAGAGAAATACAGAAGAAAGAAAACTCCCAAACTCATTCTACAAGGCCACCATCCCTTGATAGCTAAACCAGACAAAGATGCCACAAAAAAGAAAGCTACAGGTCAGTATCACTGATGAACATGGATGTAAATATCCTCAATCAAATCCTAGTGAATAGAATCAAAAAACATATTAAAAGATTGTGCATCATGGTCAAATGGATTTTATATCAGGGGCACAAGATTTCTTCAATATTCACAAATCAATCAATGTAATTCTCCATATTTAAAAACTGAAAGATTAAAAACCATATGATTATCTAATAGATTCAGAGAAAGCCTTAGACAAAACTCATTTATGATAGCTTTATTTTCCAGAAAATAGGCATAGAAGGAACATAACTCAACATAATCATTTATGGCTAACCTACAGCAAACATTATTTTCAATGGTAAAAAGCTGAAATCATTCCCTCTAAAATCAGGAACAGACAAGTGTGCCCACTCTCACCACTATTATTTAATATAGTTTTGGAATTCCTAGCCACAACAATCAGAGGAGAAAAAGAAAGAAAAGGAACCCAGACTGTAAAAGAAGAAGAAAATCTCTTACTGTTTGCAGAGGAAATGATTCTCTACATAGACATCCCTAAAGATGTCACCAGAAAATTACTAGATTTAGTCAATGAATGTAGTAAAGTTTCACCATATAAAATTAACACACAGAAATGCTTCGTATTCTTATGTACTAACAATGAAAAATCAGGAAGAGAATTTAAGGAAACATCCTATTGACTATTGCAATGAAAAGAATGAAATACTTAGGAATAAATTTATCTAAAGAAAAAAAAGACCTGTATACAGAAAACTATAAAACACTGATGAATGAAATCAAAGATAACACAAATAGATGGATAAATACACCATGTTTGTGCACTGGAAGAGTCAATATAGTGATAAATAGAATACTACCCAAAGCAATCATTGATTAAATGCAGTGTCTGTCAAACTACCAATGATCATTTTCACAGAACAAGAACAAATAATTTCATAATTTGAATGGAAACACAAAATATCCCCAAATAGCCAAAGAAATCTTGAGAAAGAAGAATGGAACTGGAGGAATTAAAGTTCCTGACTGCAAACTATACTACAAAGCTATAATTATTATGACAGTATGCTATTAACACAAAGATGGAGATATGGATAAATGTTTAAAAAAGGAAAAAACTTCCAGAGATAAAATCACAAGCCTATGGACAATTCATCTTTAACAAAGCAGGCAAAAATATACAGTGGAGAAAAGACAGTCTCTTTAATGAATGGTGCTGGAAAACTTGGTCAACTATGTGTAAAATAATGAAACTGGAACAGTTTACAACATCAGACACAAAAATAAACTCAAAATGGATTAAACACCTAAATAAAAGACCAGAAACTATAAAACTCTTAAATCATAGGCAGAAAACTCACTGAACTAAATCACAGCAAATTCTCTCTGATACACTGTTAAGACTAATGGAAATAAAAACAAAAATAAACAAATGGGACCTAATTAAACTTAAAAGCCTTTGCACAAGGAAGGGAAAAAATAAACAAGGCAAAAAGGCAGCTTCAGCATGGGAGAAAATAATGGTAAATGAAACAACTGACATAGAATTAATATGCAAAATGTACAAGCAGCTCATCCAGCTCAATACTAGAAAAATGAATAGACCAATCAAAGAGTGGGCAAAGAGCCCAAACACATTTATCTAAAGAAACTGTTCAGTTGGTTAACAAGCACATGAAAATGTGCTCAACATCATTCTTTGTTAGAGAAATAGAAATCAAAACCACAGTGAGTTATCATTTCACATCCGTCAATATGGCCTCCATCAAAAAGTCTACAAGCAATGTATTTGGAAAAGGGTGTGAAGATAAAGGAATTGTTTTACACTGTTGATAGGAATACAAACTGGTACAGCCACTATGAAGCAAATTGTGCAGATTCCTTTAAAAACTGGGAATATAACTGTGATAAGATATAGCAATCTCATTGCTGGGCATATAACACAAGGAAACCAGAACTGTAAGAGACACATGTATCTAAATATTCATTGTAGCACTATTTGCAATAGCTGAAACATGGAAGCAATCTATATGTCCATAAGCACAGGAAGTTCTGTATAAGGAAAGTATAAGGAAACTGTATTCCACTATATACATAATGGAATATTAAGTAAAAGTGAAAGTTGCTCAGTTGTTTCTGGTTCTTTGCCACTCCATGGACAGTATAGTCCGTGGAATTCTCCAGTTAGAATATTGGAGTGGTTAGCCTTTTCTTTCTTCAGGGGATCTTCCCAATCCAGGGATCAAACTTAGGTCTCCTGCATTGCAGGTGGATTCTTTACCAGCTGAGCCACTAGGGAAGCCCAAGAATACCAGAGTGGGTATTCTCTTCCTTCTCCAGCATATCTTCCTGATACAGGAATTGAACTGGGGACTCCTGCATTACACGTGTATTATTTACCAATTGAGCTATCAAGGAAGTGCAAAGGAATATTACTCAGCTACAAAAAAGGGTGTGTTTGAGTTGGATGAACCTGGAACCTATTATAGACAGTGAAGTATGTCAGAAAGAAAAATATAAATGCTGTATATTAACATATAATATGGATTTTAGAAAGATGGTACTGATGATCCTGAATGCAGGGTAGTGAAGCAGTTAAGAGAAGTAAAAACATACCTTTGGATTCAGTGGGAGAAGGCGAGGTTAGGATGATTTTAGAGAATAGCATTGAGACATATTCATTACCATATGTAAAATAGATGACCAATGCAAGTTTCATACATGAAGCAGGGCACCCAGTGCTGGTGCTCTGGGATAGCTCAGAGGGATAGAGTAGGAAGTGAGGTGGGAGGGGTATTCTGGATTTGCGGGGGGCACATGCATACTTATGGATTAATCGTGTGGATGTATGGCAAAAAATCAAAATATTGTAAAGTAATTATCCTCCAATTAAAGTAAATTAATTAATTAAAAAAATAAAATGCCAGCTCAGTAGTGACCAGATGTTTGTTTTAGAAAGCAGACTCAGTAGTGTTGGGACAAATGCTCCAGATCACAAGATTAGTAGTCTTGGCAAGTTTCCCCTAGAATGTGGTATCAGTAGTGGTGGAAGGGTTCTTCAGAGTGTAAATCGGTATTTGTGACAAGGACGTGCACTAGAACATGGGGAGAGTTGTAGCAGGGCATTTGCTCTGGATTGCAAGCCCTTTAAGATACCTCTTCTATAAAACAAGTCCAGTAATTACAAGACACATGTAATTGTTTAAGAGTGTGAGCTTACACTGTAAGCTGAATAGTTGCAACACATGATCTAGAATCCTCCTTAATAGTTTCATGGTTTATGAACTCATACTTCATATTACAAACTGTGGTACGCCTATTCTAACTGGTGATCAGTAATGGCAGTTGCATGCTCCACAATGCAAGCAGTGTAGTTGCAGCACATATACCCTGGACCTCAGAATAATTGGTGGCAGGACATGTGTTCCAGAGAGCAAGCTAGAAATTTTGACATGAGTGCTTTTTAGAATGGGCTCAGTATTTAGTGGATTCATGCTCCAGAATTCATGCTTAGTAGCAGTGCTATTTTTTTTTTTAAAGAATGTTGTCCTAAAAAAAAAAAAAAAGAAGAAGAAGAATGTTGTCCTAGTAGTGAAGGTATAAATGGTTCAAAATGATGTTAAGTTTTGTGGCACCTCTGCTCTAGACTGTAGGTTCAGTAGTGGCATGATGTTTGCTCAGAAACTGAGGCTCAGTCATTCTAGGATTTAGCAGCAGCAGCAGCATCCTAGGACATGTGCCATGTAGTGCAAGCTCAGTAGATTCACTCAAATGCTGGAGAATGTGGGCTCAGTAGTGGTGGAGGGCTAGGCTCTGTAGTGCAAGTTCCGTAGCTTTGGCACTCATTCTGTGGTGCACAGGCTCAAGTCTAGGTATGCAGGGATACAAGTTTAATTACTGACCACTCTCTCTCATATTACCTACAAGTAGTAGAAGGATTAGTGGTCCAGGTGCAACTTCAGTAGTTGGGGACTTATACTTGGACAGTCTCAGCAGTTGTAGGACACTTACTATAGAGTTGGTATTTTAATCACACAGTCATATTTGACTCTTTATGACCCCCCTGGAGTGTAGCCCACCATTCTCCTTTATCCTTAGAATTCTTGAGACAAGAATATTGGCGTGGATAGCCATTTTCTTCTCCAGAGAATCTTCCTGGCCCAGGGGTCGAAACCAGGTCTTCTGAATTACAGGCATATTTTTATTGTCTGAGCCACCAGGGAAGCCCAAAGACACATTAATTGTTTGCTGTGTGAGTGCTCAGTCACTTCAGTCTTTTCTAACTCTTTACCAGTCTACAGACTGTAGCCCACCAGACTCTGCAGTCCATGAGATCTTCCAGGAGAGAATACTGGAGTAGGTTGCAATGCTCTTTTCCAGCGGATCTTCCCTCTCAGGGATATGAATATGCACTTACTGTGTCTCCTGCATATTGGGCAAATTCTTGATTTATAGAGCCACTGGGAAAGCACACATAAACGTTGTGCTCAGTCATTGTGTAACATACTCCAGAGTGCAAGTCCAATAGTTGGAGAATACCTGTTCAATAGTAGATTCTCAGAGAGCTCTGAGGCATGCTATGGAATGCAAACTCAGTAGTGGTAAGAAGCATGCTCCTGAGTGCAAGTTTGGAAGTTTTGACTTGTGGATTCATTATTGGCATGACACTTGCTGCAGATTCCAAGCTCAGAAGTTGCAAGCTGAGGGACTAGAACACAGGATCAGTAGTGGTGAGGCAAAAGCTCCAGAGATTCGTGCTTACTGATGCAGCACACATGCTTTAGAATGCTGGCACAGTAGTGTCAGCTAGTGGGCCCTACAATACAAGTTAAGTATCTGTGGATTGTCTGCTCTAGAGTGAGGGCCTAAAAGTGGCAGGACCTGAATTTCAGATCAGTAGTTGCAACATGTGAGCTCTAGAGTGGTTTCTCAATAATGCTATGGCACATGCTGTAGAATGCAGTCTCAGTAATGGCAGAATGAATGCTCCTGAGTGCAAGTTTAGTGGTTGCAGCTCTAGTTCTTGTTATCAGTACTTTCAGGACACTGCAAAATGCAGTCAGTAGTGTGGCAAACTTGTTGAAAAGCATGAGCTCAGTTGGCCGGACACTTTCTCCAGGTTGCAAGTTTAGTAGTTCAGTATCTGCAGCAATCCTACTTGAGTGTGCACATTTTTAGTCAGAAAGTTTGCTCTGGTTTGCAACTTCAATAATAACAGCAAGCATGCTCTAGATTTCTGAGTATAGCTGAGGGACATGTGCTCCAGTATGCAATCTCATTAATTGTGACACATATGCTCTTGAGTGCCTGCCCACAAGGGGTTGGATGCTCTAAAACACAGGCTTATTGGTAGAAAGGTGTTTGCTCTGGAGCTCAAACTGAGTAGATATGCATGCCTACTCTAGAAGTTAGGATCTTTTGTGTCAGGACATATACTTCAGTTTTTAAACTCAGTAGTTACGGCACAAGTGGTCTAGAACATGGAATCAGATATGGTAGGAATTGTGCTGTGCAGTGCACACTCACTTTAAGAAGCATTCTTGAAATAGAATTGGTCCTTTAGTGGCCAGGTGTGTGCTCTATAATGAGATATTAGTAGCGTTGACACATGCTCCAGAGTGCAAGGGAAGTGGTTTGGCCACGAGTTTTTTTTTTCCAGTTTCAATTATGGTGAAATAAGTGTCATTTGAGAGTGCAAGTTCAGTAGTGAAGCCATGCCTATTTAAGAACTGATAACGAGTATCATGTATGTAGAAGAGCATGACCTCAGTAGTGTTACATAAAGCAAGATCAGAATCAGATGCAGGTTTACCTTAAAAATTTGGTCATGGAATACCTAACTTTCTTCAGAGTGCAAATCAATAGTTATGACTTTCCTGTTCTAGAATGCACTCAGCAATGGCAAGATCCATGTTCTAGAATGCAGGCACAGTACTATCGTAGTCTTTGCTCTAGAGTCCAAATTCAGTGGTTACATACAGTAAGGATGCTTAGAACATGAGCTCAGTAGTTGCAGGATTCATAATTTAGTATGTGAGCTCAGAAGTGGTGGGGCACATGTTCCCCAGTGCAAGCTCATTACTTGTGGAATGCTAACTCAACAGCAGGTTCCAGGGAGTCCTTGATCTCTGCTATGGGACAATATCATTAGTGGCAGAAGCATGCTCCTGACAGCACACTTACTATTTTTGGCATGTAGACTCCAGAGTGTGACTTCATTAGTGATAGGCACATGGTGAAGAGAGGACCACAGGAGTTGCTTATGGCTGCAGTGGAACACAGGTTTGTAGTGATGAGACCAGAGTTCCAAGTGTACCTTATTTGTTTTGGCAGCTCTGCTCTGGAGTGCTGATGGTGGGCTTTATATTAAAATCTCAATAGTTGTGGAATGCCTGCTTTATAACATGTTCTCAATAGTGGTGGAATGCATGGCCCAGAGTGCACACTTAGGTGTTCCAGGAAGCATTCTCAATATAGTTGGCATATAGTAGTTGGATGTATGCCCCAGATTTTAAGATCAGTAGTTATGGCACAGGTGTTCTGGAATGTGGCCTCAATAGTGGCAGAATGCATGCTTAGAATTCGAACTCAGTGTATCAAGTCTTATGCCCCAGAATGCAAGATCACTAGCTGTAGAATTTGGTCATTATAGTCCAGGCTCATTAATGTTGGGATGACAACTTCAGAGTTCCAGAACTGTAGCTAAAGTGTACATACTCTAGAGTGCAGACTCAGTTGTGGCAGGACAAGAGCTTCATAGATTTAACACAGTAGTTGTGAGCTACATGCTCTACAGTGAGAGATCAGTGTTTATGGGATGCATGCTCCACAGTGCAAGTTAGTAGTTGTTCTCGTGCTCGAGTATGGGGTCAGAAGTGGCATGATACTGACTCCAGAATGCAAGCTCAGAAATTGTGCCATGTTTAAACAAAAACATAGGTTCAATAATGTAGGCATGCATATTCCAGAGTTCAAGCTCAGTAATTCTGATATCTAAAGCACAATCTCCATAGTGGCAGGGCATGTTCTTCTGTGTGCAAGCTCAATGGCTCAGTACAGTTGCACTAGAGTGTAGTGATAGTATAGACAGCATTCATGGTTCACAATGAAAGCTATATAGTTGCAGAGATGCAGGTCTAATGTGTGGATTCAGTAGTGGCATGATGCTTGCTCCAGGGTGAAAGCTCAGAATTTGTGGCATGGATAATCCATAAGATGGGATCACTATTATGTTGTATTTATGCATGCTACATAGTGAAAGCTCAGAACTTTCAGGTGGTCTTCTATAAGTGGATGTTAAAAAAAACAGGCTCAGTATTCTCACTGTGTGTGCCCTGGTGTAAGCTCAGTAGCTGCGATATGCATGTCAGAGCTCAATACTGATAGGAGACAAGCTCTATAGTACAGTACAGAAGATCTGCCATGCCTTCTCAAGAAGGCAGATCACCAGTTCCAGAGTTCAAGTTTAGTAATGATAAGTGTGCTGAGTAGTGGAATGTGTGCTCTAGAGCCCTGGATCAGTAATGGTGGGATTCATTATCCAGGGTATAAACTAATTATTGGGGGCACACCTACTAGTAATAGAGTGGGGGACTCTGTAGTTGTGGCACATGTGAACTAGAGGATCAACTCAGTACTTACAAGACCTAATTCCACACAGTAATCTCCATAGCTTTGGCATGACAACTTTAAACATATATTTTATTGTGTATTATCAGTTGATGTGGATGTTCTAAGGCATAATCCCAGTAATTTGGGAATAAGTATTCCAGAGTACAAACACAGAGGAGCAACATATATGTTCTAATAAAATAATGGCTCACTAATGGCAGCATGCTTGCTCTAGACAGCAAGGTCAGAACTGGGACCACATTGAAACTAGACAAGGGTTCAGTTCATTGAAACTAGATAAGGGTTATATGGATCATGAACTCCTAACTTACAAGACATACATTCTGTAGTGTAAACTCAGAAGATAAGATAAGATAAGATAACTCAGAAGATAAGATAAGATAAGATAACTCAGAAGATAAGATACTTATCAAGAGCATGAGTTCAGTAGTGGTGGAACATGTATTGCAGAGCATGGAGTCAGTTGTTAAAGCCGAACATTTGCTCCAGGTGCAATTTTAGTAGTTTATATCAAGTGCAGTAGCTTGGGATGCTTACTAAAGAGTTGGTGTGTTAGCCACACAGTAATGTCTCTAGTCTTTACAATCCCATGGACTGTTTCCTACTAGGCTCCTGTGTACATGGAATTATCAAGGCAAGAATACTGAAATGTGTTGCCATTTCCTTTTCCAGGTGATCTTTCTGATTTAGGAATCAAACCATTGTCTCCTGTCTTAAAGTAGATTCTTTACTGTTTGTACCAGAGGGGAAGCCCAAGGAAATATCAGTTGTTTCCTGTGTGCATGCTCAGTTTCTTCAGTCATATCTAACTCATTGTGATTCCATGGGCTGAAGCCCACCTGGCTCCTCTATCCATTATATTCTCCAGGAAAGAATGTTGGAATGGGTACAATGGTCTTTTCCAGGGAATAACTCCCACCTAGGGATACCAGCCCACATGCCCTGTGTCTCCTGCATATCAGGGATCCTCTCTACCTTCAAGCCATGGGAAAAGCCCACGTAGAAGATGTCCTCAGTATTGGTGGGACATGTGCTCCAGAATGCAAGCTCAGGAGTTGTGACACTCTTCCTGGAAAGCAGGGCCTTAGAGTCCTTGACCTATTCTATAGAACATAAGAACAGCAGTGGTGGGAAGCTTCTCCTGAATTAAAGCTTGAAAGCTTTGGCAGATGAGCTCCAGATTGTGGGTTCATTACTGGCAGCATGCTTACTCAATTTTTCAAGGTCACTAGTTGGAAATGGATCAACTAGGATATGAGATCTGTAGTGGCAGGACTCAAGTTCAACAACGCATGCTAACTAATTGGAGTACATGGGCCCTACAATGCTGGCACTGTAGTGGCAGTTAATGGGCCTTATAAAGTAAGCTAAATACCTTTGGAATGCCTCCTTTAGAGTGCAGGCTCAAAAGTGGCAGAACACATGTCTTAGAGTGCAAGAGCAGTAATTGCAAGCGTAAGCTCTAGACTAGCTCTCAGTAGTGTTATAATACAAGCTATAGAACATAAGTTTAGAGTGGCAGAATGCATGCTGCCAAGTGTTAAGGTCAGTCGTTGTGCACACTAGCTTTAGGGATTGACAAAATGCTCCAGAATGCAAGTTCAGTAGTTATGGGAAAACTACTCAAATGCATGAGCCCTGTAATAGTGGGGAAATTGCTCCAGACTGCAAGCTTAGCCTACTCTATAATATGGGATCAGTATGAGCAAAATGTTGCATTGATCAGTGCAAAGAAATAGAGTAAAACAAAGAATGGTAAAGACTAGAGATCTCTTCAAGAAAATTAGAGATGCCAAGGGAACATTTCAAGTAAAGATGGGTTCGAAAAAGGACAGGATTGGTGTGGGCTTAAAAGAACCAGAAGGTATTAAGAAGATGTGGCAAGAATACACAGAAGAACTGTACAAAAAAGATCTTCATAACCCAGATAACCACAATGTTGTGATCATTCACCTAGAGCCAGATATCCTGGAATGTGAAGTCAAGTGGGCCTTAGAAAGCATCACTATGAACAAAGCTAGTGGAGGTGATGGAATTTCAGTTCAGCTATTTCAAATCCTGAAAGATGACACTGTAAAAGTGTTACACTCAATATGCCAGCAAATTTGGAAAACTCAGCAGTGACCACAGGACTGGAAAAGTCAGTTTTCATTCCAATTCCTAAGAAAGGCAATGCCGAAGAATGCTCAAACAACCACACAATTGCACTTATCTAACATGCTAGTAGAGTAATGCTCAAAATTCTCCAACCCAGGCTTCAGTAATATGTGAGCTGTGAACAATCAGATGTTCAAGCTGGATTTAGAGAAGGCAGAGGAACCAGAAATCAAATGGCGAACATCCTCTGGATCATTGAAAAAGCAAGAGTTCCAGAAAAACATATATTTCTCCTTTATTGACTATGCCAAAGCCTTCGACTGTGTGGATCACAATAAACAATTTCCAAATAGTGGAAAATTCTGAGAGAGATGGGAATATCAGACCACCTGATCTGCCTCCTGAGAAACCTGTATGCATGCAGGTCATGAAGCGACAGTTAGAACTGGACATGGAACAACAGACTGGTTCCAAATGGGAAAAGGAGTAAATCAAGGCTGTGTATGGACACCCTGCTTATTTAACTTATATTCAGGGTACATCATGAGAAATGCTGGGCTGGAGGAAGCACAAGCTGGAACCAAGATTGCCAGGAGAAATATCAGATATGCAGATGACACCACCCTTATGGCAGAAAGTGAAGAAGAACTTAAGAGCCTCTAGATAAAAGTGAAAGAGGAGAGTGAAGAAGTTGGCTTAAAGCTCAACATTCAGAAAACTAAGATCATGGCATCTGGTCCCATCACTTCATGGCAAATAGATGGGTAAACCGTAGAAACAGTGGCTGAGTTTATTTTTTGGGGCTCCAAAATCACTGCAGATGGTGATTACAGCCATGAATTTAAAAGATGCTTACTCATTGGAAGGAAAGTTATGAGTAACATAGGCAACATATTAAAAAGCAGAGACATGACTTTGTCAACAAATGTCCATCTAGTCAAAGCTATGCTTTTCCAGTAGTCATGTATGGATGTGAGAGTTGGACTATAGAGAAGGCTGAGCACTGAAGAATCAATGCTTTTGAGCTGTGGTGTTGGAGAAGATTATTGAGAGTACCTTGGACTGCAAGAAACTCAAACCAGAGAATCCTAAAGAAAATCAATCCTGAATATTCAATGGAAGGACTTGATGCTGAAGTTGAAACTCCAATATTTTGGCCACTTGATGTGAAGAACTGACTCATTGGAAAAGGTCTTGATGTGGGTAAGGCTGAAGGCAGAAAAAAGAAGGGGCCGACAGAGGATGAGATGGTTGGATGACATCACTGACTCTGTGGACATGACTTTGGACAAGTTCCAGTAGCTGGTGATGGACACGGAAGCCTAGAGTACTGCAGTCCATGGGGTTTGGTAGAGTTGGATATGACTAATAAAACGAACTGAATGGAGGGGTTACAAGTCCTGGGTCCATTCACAGCTCATGTCTATGACTTTGCAGTCAGACACTTGTTGCAGAGTTCAGGCTCAGTATTTGTGAAGCCCCAGATGGAATGCAGGTCAGGAATACCTTGATGTGTGCTATGGAATACAATTCAGTAGGGTTCAGAAATAGGATTCTCAGTGCAAGCTTACTACAGCCAACATGTAGAGCTCATAGTGTGGGTTCATTGTGGTAAGCATATTCTCTAGAGACCAAGAACAGGAGTTGCCAATGGCTGCCCTGGAATATGGGCTGTAGTAGCTGGACATGAGCTCCAAAGTGCAGGCACTTTAGTTGTGGCACATTTGCTCTTACATGATGTATTAATAGTGGGTTTTGACAGGCATTATATTGCAATATCAGTAGCTGGGGGAGGCACTGTAGAGTGTGGGGTCTATTGGCAGAATAGCCATTCCAAAGTGCAAGTTTTGTAGTTGCAGGAAGCATCATCTATATAGCAGGCATGTAGTGTGAGAAGTGTGCTCCAGAATTCAAGATCAGCTGTTGTGGCACATATGCTCTGGAACGCAGCCTTAATAGTGACAGCATGGATGTTATGTAACTTGAGCTCATTGTGGTAAAGTGTGTTCTCCAGAGTGGCAGGATGATTCCTCAAGATTGTGAACTCAGTAGTTGCAAATGGATACACTACAATGAGATCAGTATGACAGGATATGAGCTCTAGAGTACATAATCATTACTTCCATCATGAGTGGCTATAGATTGTGGCTTTAGTAGTGTCAGCTGGTGGGCCTTATTGTGCAAATCAAGTAGCTTTGGAACGAGTTCTCTACAGCATGGGCACGAAAGTGGTGCTCCAGTGTACAAGATTAGTACTTGCATCAAACATCCTCTACACAGAGGGCACTTAGCTGTGGGAAACTGTGCTCCAGTGTTCAAGATCAGTAGCTAGCGAACGTGGGGTCTAGAGTGTGGCCTTAATAGTGATGATGTATTTTCTCTAGAATTCAGGCTCAGTAATGTCAAGATGTATTCACAAAACTGAAAGGCCCCGAGTTGTGGTACCTGGGCTTTATAGCGCATTATTGGCAAGTAATTCAGTGTTCAAGCTCAGTAGGGGAAGCATGGCTACTTTAGATCAAGGCCTCTGTATTTATGGGGTGTATGATCTAGAGCATTGACTCAGTAGTTTATAGGCACAGCTTAGGCTGTAGTGGAATCACAGTTTCAGAGTTTAGACTCTATAATGTCAGGATAAATTTTAGACCACATAGTCAGTATTTGTTGTATTTAAATACTAAAATATTGGTTCACTAAGAGTGAATGATTGTTTGAGAGTGCAAGCTCAAAAGTTGTGGCAAGCCAACTCTAGAATTTGAACTGAGTAGTGGCAAGGTTCATATACTAGAAAATGGGTTCAGTAGTCTCATGATCCCACTCCAGTACTCTTGCTTGGAAAATCCCATGGACGGAGGAACCTGGTAGGCTGCAGTCCATGGGGTGGCTAAGAGTCAGACATGACTGAGCAACTTCACTTTCACTTTTCACTTTCATGCATTGGAGAAGGAAATTGCAACCCACTCCATTGTTCTTGCCTGGAGAATCCCAGGACGGGGGAACATGGAGGGCTGCTGTCTGTGGGATTGCATGGAGTTGGACACAACTGAAGTGACTTAGCAGGAGAAGCAGCAGCAGCAGCAGCAACAGCAGTCTCAGGATGTTCTCTCAGATTGCAATCTCAGTACTTCTGGTATACACATCCTAGAGCATGGGATCTATAATTGTCAGACCTGTGTTTCAGTGTTAAATCTTAGTAATTGCACTTTGTAAGGTTTAGAGTAGCTTCTCATTACTGCTATGGTTCGTGCTATAGAACCAGACTCAGTAATGGCAGAGAGAATGCTCAAGGGCAACCTCACTCGCTGAGGATGCTGGCTGTAGTGGTTGGTATCAGTATTGGCAGCATGCTCCAGAATGCAAGCTCAGTAATTGTGGCAAACCTGCTAAAAAATGTGAGTCCAGTAGTTGTGGAATTCTTGCTCCAGGGTGCAAAATCAATATTTGTGGCAGACTTGCTCTACAACAGGGGCTCAGAAGTAGCAAAACTACACATTACACATGGACTCAGTAGTGGCATGATATGTGTTTTGCACAGGATCTCATTAGCATTGGAACTTTTGATTCAGACTGCAAATTTACTAGTTGTGGAATTCATGCTTATACTGCAGGTTCACTATTGGCAGGAAATTCTATCTTCATGGAAGCTCAGAAGTTGTGGAAAGTGTGTTTTAGAGCACAGGCTCAGAGTTTAGGCATGAGTTCAGTAGAGCACAAGCTCAATAGTGGCAGAACATGTGTGTTAAGGTTGCAAGCTCAGATGTTGCATCACTAGTTAGTGTTCTAGAGAATGCATTCAATATTACAGGGACATAGACCCTATAGTGTAACCTCAGTAGTTGTGAGATACATGTTACAGATATGGTTCCACCAGTGAAAGGATGCATGCTTCAGATGGCTGCTCAGTATTTGTGAGAGCTATACTCTAGAGCACAGGCTAAGTAGTGAAAAAACACAAATTCCAAAGTGCAGGCTCAATAGTTTGTAGCATGCATGTTTTGAATTACAACAATATAGAGATAGGTGTGTGCTCTGAAAAGTGGGCTCAGTAGATCGTCATGTATACCCTAGAGTGCAAGCTCAGTAGTTGCAAATCATGTTCTCTAGAACACCAACTTGGTAGAGGAGGTATAAGTTTTTCAGAGTGCAATCTCTGTAGTTGTGGCACTCCTGCCCTTGAGTATGGACTAATAGTGGTTGGATAGATGCTATACGACATGGGATCAATAGTGGTGAAACTCAATAGTGGAGTTGCTTTTGCTCGAGGTTTGTGTCTCAATGGTGCTGATATGCCTGCTGATAAGTGCAAACTCAGTAGTGGCATGATGCATGGTCTAGAGTGCAAGCTTAATAGTTGCAGCACAGAAACACCTGAGTGTGAGTCTGTTAGTTGCAGGACTTTGCTCCAGTGTGTGAGTTCAGTAGTTACAATTGCCTGGTCTAGAACATAATGTCAGTAGTCAAACAATGTAATTCAGAGTGCAAGTTGAGTATTTGGGACATTCCTATTGTAGGCTATCAGTTCAATAGTGACTGGACATGGACTGAAGAGTGCAAGCTCACTATTTACCACAGGTCTTCTATAGAACATGAACTCAATCATGGCTCCTGTGTTGCAGTGTGCAAGATTTTATAGTAGCACATTTTCTCCAGACTGCATACACAGAAGTGGTGGACCATGTCTCTACAATGAGGGCTAAGTAGTGCAAAGACAAGGCTATATAGCATTCAGTCTTGTGTTACATGGTGAAAGCTCAGTAAATGTAACACATATTCTAAACTTGGGCTTAACACTGCCAGGACACACACTCTAGATTCTGCATTCATAGTGGCAGACTTGAACTCTAAATTGTAAGCTATGTTGTTGCAGGCCACTTCCTCTATAGCATGGTCTCAGTAGTTGTGAAACATCTGCTCTGAAGCACAGGCAGTTGTGGAGGAACATAGTTGAAGGACATGGGCTCATTAGTGTTTGGATTCATTTTCAAGAACAAATGTCAATAGTTGTGGCTTGACCACTATTGAGCATAGAATTAGCACCGCCTTTATGTACACTAGAATGCAAACTCAACATTGGCAAAACAAGACTCAATGTGGGCTCAATATTGCCAGACACAAGGTCCAGATTACATGATCAGCATTTGAGACAGTCTTGTACTGGAATTCAGGTTCCTTAGCCATGTGAAGCAGGCAGTATAGTGAATGTTGAATAGCTGTGGCATATCTGATTGAGAATTGGATTCAACAGTGTCAAAATCATGCTCCAGTGCACATGTTTAATAATTTCAGCAAGTGTGCTCTAGATTTCAGACTGTAGTGGTGGGACACTTGCTCCAGAGTGCAAGCTCATTAATTATGTAACATGTGCTCTAGGGTGCATTCCCACATGGAATGTTGTGACCTTTAATATATGAGCTATTTAGTGGAAAGATGCTTGCTACTGAGTGCAAGCTTTGTAGATATGCTATCTGCACTAGATAACATGCTCTGCTGTGTCAAGATCCATACTATAATTTGCAAATTCAGTAGTTATACCACAAGAGGTCAAGAAAGCAGCCTCAGAAGTGGTCACATATATGATCTGCAGTCTACACTTAATTCATGGGGCTCTTCTGTCTAGAAATTTGACTACAGACCTCTAGATGAGGTCTGTATTGAGAGATATGTGTTCTAGAATGAGGGTTCATTAGTAGTGAATGCATGATCTAAAATGAAAGGGAAGTTGTTGAACCACATGAACTTTAGGGTGCAATCTTAGTAGTGGTGAGATGCGTGTCTGAGAGTGCAAATGCAGTAGTAGGGACATATTTAAATTGGGGGATGAATTTTTGTGTAGCATGTGCTTTAGAGCATGGCATCATAGTGGCAAGATGTACAGTCCATAGTGCAAGCTCATTGAAGCAGGTGTACTTTAAAATTTGGCTTTGAAGTGTCATGATGATACCTGCTCCGGAGTGCATGCTCAGAATTTTTAACATGGGTGCTCCCTGGCATAGGCACAGTATTGTAGTTACACACACTACACTTCTTAGGCAAAGTTCAGAAGTTACTGAAGGCCTACTATAGAGTTCTATCCAAAGGGTGATAAAATACTTGTTCTTGATTGCTGTCAGAACTTAGGGAGCATCTGCACGACAGCGTGGGCACAGTGGTTGCAGGATACATGTTCCAGAGTTCAAACTCAGTAGTTGTGGCACACTTGCTTTAGAGTACATGACCTATACTAGTGAGATGCACATTCAAGGATGTTAGTGCAATAGTCTTGTGTCTTGTGCCCTGGAGGATGAGGTCTGTATTGCAGCACATGTATTCAAGACTTGGTGCTTAGTAATGACAGCAGGCAACTTCTGTAGTTAAGTTCATTAGCTCTGCAATGCCTTCATGAGACAGCAGATCACAGGACCCAGAGTTCAAGTCTAGTAGTGACAAATGTGCTGTAGACCACATGTTCTAGTAGCAGGGTGTGTGCTCTAGAATGTATGCTGCATAGTGGTATATGTGCTCTAGAGCTCAGGATTCGTAGTGGTCAGATATTTTATTCAGCATGAGAACTCACTAGCTAGGGCAAAATTATCAATAGAGCAGTCACTCAGTAGTGACACATGTGAACTAGAGCATCAGTTCAGTAGTCACAAGATCTGCATTTTATAAAGAAATCTCAGGGTTATGACATGATAACTTTTAATCAAGTGCTCAGTAATATCTAGATTTGTATTCCAGAGACAAGGCACAACAGTTATAGCACACATGCTATAAGATGAAAACAATCAATGTCAGGACACTTGCTCCAGAGTGCAAGTTCTTAAGTTGTGGCATGACATCACCAGAGCACAGGTTCATTGATGGTGGAATATGACACTTCAATGTGGGATCTGAAATGGTACATTTCCTGTCCTAAAACTGAGGCCTGGTAGTCTCAGCCTAACTGCTACTCATTTCAGCATATCCACTTATAGCACAAAGGAGTGGCAGAATGCATGGCATAGAATGTGGGGTTATTAATGTCTGTTGCATCCTCAAGTGAAGGCTCTGAGGTTGCATCATACCTGTCTAGAGTAGGGATACAAAAGTTCATCAACAAGTAGTGGCAAACATATTTTATTGTGTATAATCAGTATATGTGAATTGAACGCACTAAAGCATGGGTTCAGTACTGTTGGGATATTCTAGAATGTAAGCACGGAGGTTGAAGTATTATGCTCTAATAAAACTATGGCTCACTACTGGTGTCACACTTCTCCAGACTGCAAGCTCAGAAGTAGGAACACATGGACTCCAGAGCAAAGGATCAGTTTTTGGGGTTGTAGGAGTGTGCTCCATTGTGTAATCTCAGGAGGTGAGTCATGACTGCCCAGTGGTGGCAGAATATGTGTTCCAGAGCATGAGGTCAGGAATTGCAGCAGTTATGCTCTAAAACTGTCTCACTAGATGTAGGAAGCTTGATCCCGAGTGCATGCTCAGTAGTTGTGATATGTCTCCTCTAGAATGATGGCTCAGTAGTGACAGGAACTATCTTCTAGAACCCAGGTTCCATGTTGATAGGGTAACAGGAACATAGACTATGGACCCCTAAGCAGAGGAAATAGACCACAACTATCAGTGTTCCTTCTCTGTAAAAATTTAAAGGAGGTTTCTTTTAAAATTCTGTGTTGCCATTTACTTTGTTGTTTTGGGTTTGGGTTTATACAAGCTTTCTGTGTTTCCTGTCTAGAGAAGATCCTTTAGTATTTGTAGAAGAGTTGGTTTGGTGGTGCTGAATTCTCTCAGCTTTTGCTTGTCTGTAAATTGTTTGAATTCTCCTTCATATCTAAATGAGATCCTTGCTGGGTACAGTAATCTGGGTTGTAGGTCATTCTCTTTCATTACTTTAAGTATGTCCTACCATTCTCTTCTAGCCTGAGGCAAAAAAAAAAAAAAATGTTATTTTGAATTTTGGAGAGACACAAGCATTCACTCCCTAACAAACCATAAGTTGTAAAGGACATTTACAAAAATACTGGGATGACCCTGAGGGATGGGATGAGAAGGGAGGTGGGAGTGGGGGCTCAGGAGGGGGAACCCATGTACTCCCATGGCTGATTCGTTTCAATGTATGGCAAAAAACCACACAATATTGTGAAATATTTAGCCTCCAACTAAAATAAATTAATTAATTAAAAAAATTCTGTGTTGCAATTATGACACCTGGTTCTACCTGTACCTAAATTTTCTCAGACCTTGAGCTAACCAATGTATTTTTCTTATAGAAATGTTTTTCTTAAGCTATGTTAATAAATTATGTATTTAACCTTAGACAGTCTTTCTTCAAGTTGGTTCCACCTAAGACTCAGAACTGATAATGGTTCAACAAAACTGTTTTACTCATGGGAATATTCTCTGAATGAAACTATGTATTTGGTCAGAAATCTACCTGTTTTTAAGATTCATATCGATTTATGGCCTGGGATGGCCCACTTTGTGTCAATGTTATCTCAAAATGCATGTTGTGGGTGAAGGGATTGGTGACACTCTCTCAGTTTTGAGATATTTCCTTTCTCTAATTAGCAGTTTGCTAATAGGTATAAAACTGTGCTAAAAACTAGCAAGGGGATGCTCTTTCTGTTCCCTTCTGATGTCTGTGTCAGAAGATTTCTCTATCTCTTTTATATTTTAATAAAACTTTATTATACAAAAGCTCTGAGTGATCAAGCCTCATCACTGGTCCCAGGTCAAATTCCTCTCCTCCAGAGACCAAGAGTCCCAGCATATCTCATGGCTCATGAAGCCTTTCATCTTGGGGTCTTGTCTGGGGTTCTTCAGGGCAAGGTAAGAACTCTTGGAGGTTTAGTTCTTTGTTTTTCTAGAAAGCTCATCTTCTGCTGTACTTTATTAACTCTATACAATGCATGTGTGTGTGATTGAAAGAGATGCACAAATGCGAACCAAGAACTATGTCCTAACTTTTGACTCCTTGGGAATCACATAAAGTTTATGGCACAAGCCCTGTTCGGGTATTATACTGACCTGCTAAAGACAAGAGGTACCCAATGTCTCCGCTGGGGGAGTGGCCAGAAATGCATGAAATGTGTGGACTGAGATCTCCTTTCTTGGTCAAACTTTATGGTCTTGCTGACCATCTCATAACTTTCTGGGAATTAGAACTACTGACCTAAACTGTTGAATCATAGACTTTCAAGGGATTTGTGATCTATGCTCTTATTGTGTACTGTTAATTAGGTCCCCAAAATTGGATTGGTAGTCAGGAAACACTTAGCCTTAGTATAAGTCAAAGTCAAAAGTTTGGAAAATAGTTGGAGCTCTAGTTTTACAGTGGGCTTCTTCCTTTGGTAACTCTAGTTCTTAATGGACCAGAGGGGGTTCTCGAGTGGCTTTGGTCACAACTCCTTAGATAGTTTTTCTGTGGAATCTGTGGGAATGAATGGAAAGGACTGGCCCTATTAACTCAAGGACAAAAATCACTTTTCCCTTAGTGGTCAGCCTTTTACCATCTCTTTTGCTATCACTTATATGGCATGGTGATGCTTAGAGGGAATATCTTGGTTTTATGATCATCCTTTCTTGAGTTACTGGTTTTACTGTGGTCAGGAATATACTTAATGTCATGCACAGGCACCAAGGAGACAAATATTTCCTTTAGCTGTTTTATCTTTGGAGGCATTCCAGAGGGTTATTATTATAGGATCATGGGTGTCATCAGAGGGATGCAAAGGTTTTAATGGTGAGGAACTGGACATTAGTCCAGGATGCCGTCAGATATACCCCTGATGCATCTCCACTCCACCCGACCCCAGTGGTAGAACAGGGAGGGAAAGTAGTGGCATTCCTGCATTAGTAAGAGGCAGGTAAATTCAGGCCTGGGAAGGAAGCTTAGGTGGAAGACCTGTCTCCACCCCCACCACTGGAAGTAGGGACACTTCCAGTAGAAAGATGGTGCTGGTCACTGCCTTTTTCTCTTTAACAGATGGGAGCTAACAATTCCAGCCTCACTCCTTTGAACTGTATCCTGAAAAACTGGGATATATTTGATCCCCAGAGCTTAAAGAAAACACATCTGATCTTCCTATGAGAAATGGCCACAGCATCCACTGGAGGATGGTGAACAGTGGACTGGTTGGAGGGTCTCTTGATTGTAATACTGTCTTTATGATTAAACAGGTTCAGTAGAAAAAGAGATAGAAGTAGCATATGTGTTGTCTTTTTTCTCTCTGTGAGACATGACAGACTTATAGAGTATACTATACTTAAAGGGTATAGATTTGGATATGAAACCTTCAGCTCTCTTCCATCATCCTACTTTGACCCATACCCTGAGCTCCAAACTGAGCTAACTGAAAGCCAGGGAATACCCCAGAAGGGGTTGTCTTGGTCTCAGTAAAACTCAAACTGAGAATCAAACTGCACAAGTAGAGGTCCAAACAAACCCTGTCTCAGTACAAACTCAGACTACTCTAGTTTCAATAGAAACTCAGACAATCGAAGTAAGAGAATCTCAGGCAGCACAAATTAAGGGTAAAATACAAGATCAAATGGAGGGCTGGAGGCAAAGAGATAAAGAAAAGTAGGTTTCTCCAATCTATGCCTGAGACCATATATTCTGAACAGCCAGAGAGGTGGAGGGACACTGCACAAGCTATTGCCTCTTCATGAAACACCTACTGGGAGAAATAACGAGTCTATGAGAGTTAATAAGCCCTTTTCTTATCAAAGACCACAAAGGATCAGGGAGGATGTGGGAGATTACTTAGAGGTTTATTTATTTTCAATTTAGAGATTATTTAGATTATTAGATTATTTAGAGAATATTAGGTAATATATATGTTATCTAATATATACATTAGAGATTTTAAGGGTGTTACTTAGAAGTATGTGATGTATATCCTGGGACAAACCTAATTACCAACTCAAAAACTCGAGTTTGGGGAAAGCTGTTGCCTATGGAGATGAATGGCTTGGTAATGAATCAGTAGGGAACAGGGAGGAAAAGATAGTCACCTGTGCCATGAGGAATCAGGAGGTTCCCACTACAGAACCAGGCTGGGACTCTAACATGGCTAAAGGACGATGGTATCAGAGTAATTTTGTCAGACATGTTCTAGAAGGACTCAGGCAAGCTCGGTGCTAAGTCTTTAAACTATGTTGAATTGACAAACATAGAAAAGGAAACTCTCAGTTAATTCCTAGACTGAGAGAAGCCCTTTGTAAATTCCGTGAGATTGATCCTGAAAGTGAAGAGAGAAGAGTGATCATAAAAGATAGATTTCTCAGTTAGTTGGCTCAAGATATCTGCCATAAACTACTAAAATATATGTGTATGGACCAAATCAGTCTTTGGATAATCTGTTGCAACTGGGTTCAGTCTGTTATGGCAAGGGATATAAGGAAAAGAAAGGCAGAGAAAAACAAAGGAACAGATGGAAGCCCTTATAATGGCTGTCAGAAGTGTTAAAGAGCCTGAGAAAAATGACCAAAGGGGCACAGGTGAAAGGGGATGGGCTTGCTCTTACTGTGGAAATGAGGGGGACCTCAAATGGGATTGTCCTCAGGCATCTAAGCCACCCCTGCCTCCATGTTCAGCCTTCAAGGGGCCACGTTAGAGAAGAGCCTGCCCCCAGAGGCATAGGTCCCAGGAATTGGACTCTCAAGACAATCAGGACTGAATGTACCTAGGGGTCCTTATACAAGCTTCCTCTCTAGTTACACCCGAGGAACCCCAGGTATTAATAACTGTGGGGGTTGGGGCAAACCATTGATTTCCTTTAAGACACTGAGGCAGCTTACTCTTTGCTTACTTCAACTCCTGGCCCATTTTCTCCCTAATCCGCTTCTATGATGAGACTGTCTGGACAAGCCAAATGCTATTATTTCAGTTGTCCTCTAAGCTGAAACTGGGACTCAGTTCTATTTTCACATGAGTTTCTGACTATGCCAGGGTCTTCTTCATCCCTTTTGGGGAGAGATATACTGAACAAGGTCCATGCACCTGTTTTCATGAATATGGACTTCTACCTTTCTCTCCCATTAATTGTAAAATGTAAATCCTAGAGTGTGGACTGGTGGAAAAACTGTGGGTTGAGTACAAAATGCTATTCCTGTCATTTTTAAGCTTGAAGACTTGCATTTACTTTCACATCAAAAAAAGTATCTACTGAAATCTGAGGTTAAGTAAGGGCTAAAACCCATCACTGAAAATTTAAAGGAGTGGGGGCTATTAATTCCTTGTAATGGTCCAGGCAACACTCCTACTTTGAGTGTAAAGAAGTAAAATCATAAATGAGACTAGTTCAAGATTTATGAATAATAAATAAGGCTGTAGTTCATTACACCCAGTGGTGCATAATCCTTATATATTGTTGTCTGAAATTCATGAACAAGCCAAATATTTTTCAGTAATTGATTTAAAATATGTCTTCTATTCTATGCCATTGGAGGAGGAAAGCCAATTTTTATTTGCATATGAAGATTCTACCCAGCCAGCTTCTCAGTTAACCTGGACAGTTTTGCCCCAGGAATTTCGTGACAGCCCTCACATATTTTGGCAAAGTTTGTTGAGGGAATCTATAAAACCTTAATAGCTCCGAGGTATTGTGGGACACAATATGTAGATAATATTCTGTTCTATGCTGAGACAGAGAAAGCTTGCTCTCAGGTCTCAGACTTACTAAACTTTCACTGGTTGAGATTATAAGGCATCAAGGGAAAAGGCTCAACTTTGTCACAATCTGCTAAATGTCTGGGCCTAATCATAGCAGAAGAGATTAGGGCCATAGGCACCAAAAAAATTAAATATATACTATATCATCCACTACCTATGACTTTAAGACATTTGAAAGGAATTTGGGGAATCACAGGCTACTGCCGCATTTGATTTGATTTGATTCCAATATCTATGAAAACTTACTCTGCCTTTATATAAACTTATAACTGAAACTCAGTAAGCCCAAACTGACAAGCTGGTCTTGTCTTTTAAGGCTCTTCAGACCACTCTCCTGCAAGCTCCCACTTTGAGCTTGCCCACAGGATCAGAATTTAAGTTGTTTGTCACTGAAAGAAAAGGTAGGACCTTGGAAATTTTGACACATACCCTGAACCCCCAAGCCCCCAGCAGCCTATTGAATACCTGAGCATATATTTTGACATAGTATCACAGGGGTGGCTACAGTGTCAAAACAGTAATATTTGAAATTTCTTTATTAGCACCTGAAACTCTTAAACTTATTAAGGGGCAAATAATATTGTACTGACTTCTTATAATGTGAGTGGAATCTTAAACTCTGAAGTTAATATTTGGGTGACAGACATTCAGCTTCTCAAATATCTGCCATTATTGTTAGAAGGACCAATAACTAAAAGTTTGTGGAAACTTAAATCCTGCCCCTTTCCTTCCTGAGAAGGAAAATGAAACACCTGATCATGATTGTTCACAATTTCTAACCTTAAACTATGCTGTCCAGGAAGATAAGATCGATGACCCATTAGACAATCCTGACATGAAAATATTTACAGATGGCAACTCTTTTGTTTGGGATGGGAATCATAAATCATATTATGCTATGGTGATGGCTGGACAGATTTTAGAAACAAAGTCTCTACCCCAGGAATGAGTGTTAAGCTAGCAGAGCTTGTGGTTCTGACCTGAGTTCTAGAGTTAACAAAGGGCAAAGAGTAAATATCTACACTGATTCTAAATATGCTTATTTGACTTTACATGCTTATGCTACAATATGGAAAGAATGCTTAAAACAGCAGCAGGAGAACATATTAGGCATTTCAAAGAGATTGAGAGACTTTTATTTGTTTTATATTTCTCTAAAGAAGTAGACGTTATGCATTGCAAAGGGCATAATAGGGATGGAGTAAAGTAGCTGAGAGTAATCAGCTTGCTGACTGCCAAGCCAGAAGAGCACAGTAAACCCATTTACTGCAGACACCTTTGATCTGGCCAGGTCCTGTTGAGCAGGAAAAATCCCAATATATTGAGGAAGAATTAGAAAGATATGAGAAAAGCGGAGCAAAGACTACTGATATAGAATGGTTACAGTCTGAGCATGGACAGTTAATGTTTCCTGAAAATGCTCAATGGAAAATTCTTAAAGGCTTACAGCAGAATTTTCCTAAAGCCTTGGGATTAGCTAACTATGTAACTCAACTTTTAGGTTTTTGATGGGGACATTACAGAAACTCAAGGGAGTTGCCTCTTGACCCAGTCACTGAGTCAAACAAGGCACTGTTTGAGCCAGGAACTGAGGTATTGATAAAAGCACTGGGATCTGGGTAGCAATCCCTCAAACCCTTTTGGGAAGACCCTTACTGGGTTATTCTTTCTCATTTCAAAGCTGTTAAAGTGCCCAGGAATTGATTCATGTGTGCACCACTTTCCTGTGAAGAGTTGGCACTTTCACCATAACTGATGTTACTTTATGTCTTTATTCTCTATGTTCTTACTTTTTACTTTGCAGATGTGACTGATAATCTATGTGAGCCTACTTCTGCCGACTCTAAAAATCCTGAGTCTGCCATTTGACACTTAAGACAATGCCTTTTTGTGTTGGACTCACTCCTATGTTGTGTTCTACAATCAGTCTAATTGCTGAATGTGCATAGTGCTCCCCTCTTTAGCAGTAGAATTCTTCCCATGGTTGGCATCTCCACTTCAGGGAAAGGACTGTCTCCAAATCTGTGAAAACCTTTACCAACAACAATCATATGTAAAGTCAGTTCTTAATATGATGACATTTTAACAGTCTTATAATGGACTGATGTAACACCTTGTACCTTAACTATGGACATAGTGTGACTTTTAACTTTGTTGATTGTCCTGTTTTTGCTGTTTCCTCCATTAATTTATCTGTAAATGTGTAGCTGGATTTGTTTCTAGCTGCATAACGGCTTTTAAGTTACAAATGGTTGCTCAAACTCCTGCAAATATAGCAGTGAGAACAATGCCTCTTTCCCTAGGCAACATAATTCTCCTAAAAGAAAATGGGGAATGAGAGGGTAACAGACAGGGAGGCGAGGGTCACCCAAGCAGAGGAAACAGACTGCAAGTGTCGGATGTTTTTTCCCTTCTCTATACTAAAGTAAGAGTATGTTTCTTCCAAAATTCTGTGTTGCCATGATGATACCTGGTTCAACTTGAGCTTAACTTTTCTCAAACCTTGAGCTAACCAATGCATTTTTCTTTATGGAAATGCTTTTCTCAAGCTATGTTAGTGAACTATGTAATTATCTTAGGCTGTCTTTCTTCAAGTTTGTTTCATCTAAGACTCAGAACAGATAATGGCTCAACAAATCTGTTTGTTTTACTCATGGGAATGTTCTCTGAAGCTATGTTAATGAAATTTTATATTTTCATATAAACCTGCCTTTCTTCAAGGGTTATGACGATTGTTTTATAGCCTGGGATGACTTGTGCCAGTGTTATCTCAAAATGCATGTAGTGGGTGAGGGAAGTGGTGCCACTCTTTGAGTTTTGAGACATTTCCTTTCTCTAATTAGCAGTTTTCTAATAGGTATATAACTTCTTGCTAAAAACTATCAGCAGGTCACTCTTTCTGCCCACTTCTGATGTCAATGTCAGAAACTTTCTATCGCTTTTATATTTTAATAGAACTTTACTACACGAAAGCTCTAAGCGATTAAGCCTCATCACTGTCTCTGTATCAAATTCCTCTTCTCTGGAGGCCAAAAATCCTGGCATCTTTCACTACTCATAGCTACAACCTTTCGATATGTTGGGACAATCCTCTAGAAGTCTAGGTCAGTATAAGCAGTAGTGTCAAGCATACTCTAGGGTTTGGTATCTGTAATGGTGGGAACGGTGCTCTAGAGTTCCATCTCAGTATGTAGAGCAAGGGGCTACTCTAGAACATGGGGTCAGTAGTAGCAGGATATGTGCTCCAGACTGCAGGCTCAATTGATAAAGCACAAGCCTGCTCTATAGAACTGTTCAATAATCATGAAACATCTGCTTTATAGTGCAAACTGTAGAAATGGGGAGCACCTAAGCTCTAATGTGTGTTAATAATTTCCTAGTTTATGAACATGTGTTCCATAGTGCAAGCTCAGTAGCTGAAATATATGAGCTCTAGAGTAACTTTTCTGTATAATGCTATGGTGCATGTTGTAGAACAAAACCTCAGAAGTAGAGGAATGCATGCTCCTGAATGCAGATTCAGTAGTTGTGTCTGATGGCTCCAAGGATTGTGGCAAATACTGGCAGGCACTCAAGAATGCATGCTCAGTAGCTTGGCAAACCTGCTTAAAACATGAGCTCAGTAGTGGTGGGACAATTGCTCCAGGGTGAAAGTTCAATAATACAGTAGCTCTGGCATGCTTGCTTGAGATTGCAATTTCAATATTGTCAGAAATCATGCTCCAGTGTACAATATTAGCAATTGCAGCAAATGTGCTCTAGATTTCAAATTACTAGTGGCAGGAAAAATGCTCCAGAGTGCAGGTTCATTAACTGTGGTACATGGGCTCTCAAGTGCAGGCCCACACTGGTTTGTGACCTCTAAAGCATGGGATCTCTGGTGTAAATGCTCTTATTCTTGAGTGCAAACTGAATAGTTGTTCATGCCTGCCCTAGAGAGCAGGCTCTTATGTATCAGGATCCATATTTTAGTTTGCAAACTCAGTAGATGTGCTACAGGTGCTCTAGAATGCAAAATTGGCAGTGGCAGGATGTGCGGTCCAAGATGAACCTGTTTAAGGGCATCCTTGCAAGACAGGGTGGGCTTTTAAAGGCAGGATGGGGGCTCTAGAATTAGGTATTAATAGTGTTTGACATCTGTCCCAGAATACAGAAAAAGTAACTGGATCACATGAGTTCTATTGATCTTTTTTTTTTTTTTTTCCATTTATTTTTATTAGTTGGAGGCTAATTACTTTACAGTATTTTAGTGCTTTTTGTCATACATTGACATGTATCAGCCATGGATTTACATGTATTCCCCATTCTGATCCCTCCTCCTATCTCCCTCTCCACCCTATTCCTCTGGGTCTTCCCAGTGCATCAGGCCCGACCACTTGCCTCATGCATCCAGCCTGGGCCACTTCTGGGCATACACACTGAGGAAACCAGATCTGAAAGAGACACGTGCACCCCGTGTTCATCGCAGCACTGTTTATAATAGCCCGGATATGGAAGCAACATAAATACACACGAGTTCTAGACTGCAGTCTCAGGAGTTGTGACATATAGGCCTGGCAGTGCAAGCTCATAGTTAAGTCATGCCTACTCTAGAGAGGAGGATGTACACTTGTGTCACATGTGTACTAGATAATAACCTCAGTATTTTCAAAAATTGTATTCAGCAGTTGGAGCACGTGTGTCTTAAAGAGTTGGCTTAGGAGTGGCCAGATGCTTTCTCCAAAAAGCAAATCAGTAGTTATGGTTTTCCTGGCTAAGTATGCAGTCTCAGTAATGGTCAGGTGCACGTTTCAGAGTGCAGAATGAGTACCATAATGGCCTTTCCCCCAGAGTCCAATCTCAGTAGTTGCAGCAGTATTCAAGCCCAGCAGTTGCATGATGCTTCGTATTGAAGGTGGGCTCTATCATGGTAGGACACGTGTTGGAGATTAGAAGCTCAGTATTTGTGGGATGCCAACTCAAGTGCAGAGGGTTCCAGGAGGTCTTCAAAGTGTCTGCTATAGTATACAATTTAGTAATGATGGGAAACATTCTCATCAGTATCATTTCCAGCATGTCAAATACAGAGTATGAGTTCATGCTTACAATGCACAGCAGTTGTCAATGTCTGCTTTAGAACACAAGTTCGTAATGGTGTGACAGTGGCTTTTGAGTGCATGCTTATTAGTTGTGGCAGGTTTGCTCTAGAATCCCTGCTCAGTATTGGCTTTTGGCTGGCAAAAAATAGTTGAGGAATGCCTGCTCTGGAGAGTGGGCTCAATACTGGTGGAAAGTATGCTTCAAAGTACAAGCTTAGTAGTTGTAGGAAGAGTCCTCTATATAACAGGCATGTAGTAGGGGGATATGTTCTCCAGAGTACAAGATCAATAGTTAAGTCACACGTGCTGTGGAGTCCAAGCTGAATTGTGGCAGGTCATGCTACTGAGATCCATCTCAGTAATTATTGCCTGTATGCTCTGGAGTGCTGGATCAGTGTTTTTGGGATGCATGTTATAAGTAAAATTAATAGTTGCAACTTTGGTCCTCTAGAGTGAGAACTCAGTTGTGTTGGGCCACATGTTCCAGAGTGTAAACTAAGTAATTGCAGTACACCTACTCCAGTACTCCAACTCCTCTGAAGAGTGCAGTCAGTAGTGGAATGATGCCTACTTTAGAGTGCAAGCTCAAAAATTGTGTCATGTATGCATACATACTCAGTATGATAGGCTGAATAATGTACTTAGGTGTTTTCCAGAGTGCAACTTCAGTATTTCTTGTGCACCTGCCCTAAACCACAATCTCAATTGTGGCAGGGCACATTCTCCTGAGTGCCAGTTCAGTACTGAGGCACAGTTGCAGTGGAGGGAAGTATCAGTATTGATAGCACACATGCTTTACAAGGTAATCTCTGTAGTTGCAAGGTGCAAGCTCTAGAGTGTGAAGTCAATAGTGAGATGAAACTTGTTTCAGAGTGAAAGCTCAGAGTTTGCAACACCTTTGCTCCATAACAGGCGCACAGTTTCATAGCAATTCATGCTCCACTTGTACACTCAGTATTCAGAGACTTACATTAGTGCACAATCTGAATGGCAATGGGATTCATGTTCTTGAACACTTCTCAGAATTTGAGGACCACCTGCACTAGAGTATGGGGAGAGTTTTGCAGGATGCATGCTTCTGAGTTCAAGCTCAGTATTTGTGGCACACCTACTTTACACATTAACCTGGTAGTTGAAAGGTACATGTTCATAGATGTGAGCTCAGTTGTTTTATGGCTTGTGCCCTAGATGAAAAGTTCAGTATTTGCAACACATATGCTCTAGAATAGGATCTCAATGGTGGCCGGTGGCAAGATCTATCACACAAGTTCAGTAGCTCTGCAATACCTGTTGTGAAGTAATTAGCCTCCAACTAATAAAAATAAATGAAAACAAAACAAGAAAAAAAAAATGAGGGCAAGCTCATGAATGCAGAATATAGGCTATAAGAGTTCAAACATAGTAATAAGTGTGCCTTAGGTATTATGCTGTACTTGCAGGCTGTGGGCTCTGATATAAGCTGAGTAGTGGCTCATGTGTTCTAGAACCAAGGATATGAAGTGCTGGGATGCATCACCCTGAGCTAAAATTTACTAATGTGTTCAGGCCTAATATAGACTGATGGCATAGTAGTTGTGCACACATGAATTAAAGCTGTAGCTCAGTAGTCACAAAACTGCATTCCATAGAATAATCTCAGCTGTTGTCTGATAGCTCTGAAAGAACTCAGAAGTGGAAGAACTTGTATTCCAGAGAGCAACACAGTGTTTGTAGCACACGTTATAAAACAAAGGCTCACTAGTACTGGGGCACTTACTCCAGAGTGCAAACTCTTTAGTTTGGGCATGCCTTTGAGAGAGTCAATTCCTGGGCATGTTGATAAGAAGTCTAGGGGTATTCATGGAGAGAGGAGTTTGGAATTCTCAAGGAGGAAAAAAGGACAAACTTTTCTCCCCTCTACATTTCTTAGGATTGTATATCAATATTGCATCCTGCTTGAGGATAGTCTATGAAAAACCTTCTGGCTAATTTTGTTATCTCAAAATGTAAATCATGGGAGTAGGTCTGGTGAGGTCTTTACAACCTCTAGACATTCTTTTGATTCACTATAGTAACTAATTTGAGAGTATATAATTCCAGTGCTAAGACTAGCAAAGGGATACCCTTTCTGCGCCCCTTCTGATGTCTATGTCAAAAGCTTTCTCTATCTCCTTTATACTTTAATAAAACTTTATTACACAAAAGCTCTGAGTGATCCAGCCTCGTCTCTGGCCCCGGATTGAATTCTCCTCTGGAGGCCAAGTACCCTGGCATCTTTGCGTGATTCAGCAACAACCTTTCATCTTGGGGGCTCGTTCGGGATACTTCAGTGCAAGGTAAGGATGCTTGGAGCTCTAGTTCTTTGTTCTCCTAGCAAACACGTTTTCCACTGTACTTTATTAACTCTACAGTGTGGTTATGTGAATGAATAAAATGCCCTGCACAAAGCAAGCAAGGAGCCCTGCTCTACAGTTTCGCAGTGACCTCATACGGCTTATGGCAGAAACTTGTCGGGGGTTTATACCGACCTGCCAATGCCAAGAGGCACCCAACATCTCCTTCAGGAACCGACCAGAAATGGGCAAGTCGTTTGGACTGAACTCTCACGTTTCTCAGTCGAACTTTTTGGTCTCTTTGATCATTTCATAACTCTTTGGGAATTAGAAGTACAACCTAATCTATTGGATCATAGACTTTCAAGGGTCCTGTAATCTATGTAGGTCCTAAACTTGGATTGGTAGTCAGGAAGTGCCTAGCCTTGCTAGGACTCAAAATTCCAGAAGCTAGATGGAGCTCTAGCTCCAAGAGCATCTCTGAGGTTAAAGGTTATTCAGATTGGAACTACAATGCACCCCCCCCCCCCCACCTTTGGTAACACTGGCTCTTAGTGGATAAGAGGAGGCTCATACTAGTGTGGTGACGCTTGGAAGAAACGTCTCAGTTTCATGTTTGTATCGGTCTTACTGTGGTCAGGAATATACTCAGGATCGTGCACAGGCACTCGGTGATGAATATTTCCCCCAGCAGTCTTGGCTTGGGAGGCATTCCAGAAGGTTACTCTGGTTGCACCCCCGGTGGCATCAGAGGTAAGCAAGGTTTTAATGATGAAGAGCTGGACATCAGTCAGGGATGCCATCAGGTCTACCCCTGGTGCTTCCCCATCCCGTCTCGGTGGTAGAACCAGGAGGGATGAGTGTGACACCTGCATTGGTAAGGGACAGGCTAAGTCCAAGCAGGAAGGAAAAGCTTTTGGTGTAAAATCTGTCTACACCCCTATCTAGAGCAGGGAGGGATGTCTCCGTAGAAAAATGGTGCTGGTTGCTTTTTTTCTCTCTTACAGATGGAAGCTAACAATTCCAGCCTCACTTCTTTGAACTGTATCCTGAAAAACTGGAATAGATTTGATCCCCAGGGCTTAAAGAAGACACACCTGGTCTTTCTATGTGATACTGTATGACCGCGGTACTCACTGGAGGACAGTGAATGGTGGCCATTTGGAGGGTCTCTTAAGTATAACACTGTTTTATAATTAGACCAGTTCTGTAGAAAACAAGGGAAATGGGTGGAAGTAGCATATGTGTTGCCCTTTTTTGCTCTGCAAAATATGCCAGACTTAGGTCCTAAGGGTATAGATTTGAGTGTGAAACCTTCAGTTACCCCCCCATCCTACTTGCCCCCCCCATACCCAGGGCTCCAAACTGAGGTCCCAACTGTCTTGGTCTCAGTGGAAATCCAAACTGAGATTCAAACTGCCTTGGTCTCAGTGGAAACCCAAAATGAGATACAAACTGCCTTGGTCTCAGTGGAAACCCAAATTGAGATTCGAACTGTCCATGTGGAGGCCCAAATTCCTGTCTCAGTATGACATCAGACTACTCTGGTTTCAACAGAAACTCAGACTGTCAAAGTAAGAGATGAGATGGAGGACAGGAGACAAAGAGATAAAGAAAAGCAGGTTTCTCCAATCTATACCTGGGATATGCACAGAGCAGCCAGAGAGACTGAGGAATAGCCACACAAACTGTTGCCTCTTCATGAAGTACCCACCAAGAGAATTAACCAGTCTATGAGAGTTAATAAGGCCTTTTCTTATCAAGAAATACCAAGAATCAAGGAGGATCTGAGAGACTATTATGGAGGACCCAGAAAAAATATGTTAGAGTTTTTAAAGGTGTTACTCTGCCTTATGACTTTACTTGGAAGGATGTGATGCATATCTTGGGACAAATGCTGACTCTCGACTCAAAAAGTCGAGTTTTGGGAAAAGCAGTTGCTTATGGAGATGAATGGCTTGGTAATGAATCAATAGGAAGGAGAGAGGCTGAGATAGCTGCTCTTCCCACTGGGAATCAGGCAGTCTCAGCTACAGAACCAGACTGGGACTACAACAGAGCAAAATGAAGATGGAATCAGAGTCATTTTGTCAGATGTATTCTTGAAAGACTCAGGCAGGCACATTCTAAGCCTTTAAACTATGGCATACTGGCTAACATGGAACAGGAGGAGAAGGAAGCTCCTGGTAAATTCTTAGACAGACTGACAGAAGCCCTTCACAGATACACTGAGATTGATCCCAAAAGTGAGGAGGGAAAAATAATCTTAAAAGATAGATTTCTCACTCAGTCAGCTCCAGATATTTGCCATAACTTATCAAAATGAGTGTTTGGACCAAATCAGCCTTTAGATAATCCGTTACAACTGGCTCAGACAGTCTATTATGGAAGGGAATATGAGGAAAAGAAAGAAAGGCAGAGAAAGACAAAGGAACTGGTGGAAGCCTTCACAATGGCTATGAAAACCGTTCTTAAACAGCCTGAGGAAAATGGCCAGAGGGATCAAGGTGAAAAGGGATGGGCTTCCTATTACTGTGGAAATGAGGGACGCCTCAAACGGGACTGCCCTCGGGCATCTAAGCCTCCCCTGGCTCCATGTCCGGTCTGCAAAGGACCACACTGCAAGAGAGACTGTCCCTAGAGGCATAGGTTTCAGGGGTCGGACTCTCAAGACAACCAGGACTGAAGGTGCCCGGGGGTCCCCATCAAAGTTCCCATACTAATTACACCTCAGGAAACCCGGGTATTGATAACTGTGGGAGGCCAATCTGTTGATTTCTTTTTAGATACTGGGGCAACTTACTCCATGCTTACTGAAGCCCCTGGCCACTTTCTTCCTGATCTGCTTCCGTAATAGGACTGTCTGGAAGAGCCAAAATATATTATTTCAGTTATTCTTTATCTTGCAACTGGGATTCTGTGCTATTTTCACATGAGTTCCTGATTGTGCCAGAATCACCCTCACCCCATTTAGGGAAGGATATACTGAGCAAGGTCCATGCCTCTGTTTTCATGAATATGGAGTCCTCCCTTTATCTCCCTTCAGTTGAACAAAATACAAATCATAGAGTATGGGCGGATGGAAAATCTGTGGCTTGAGCACAAAATGCTATTCCTGTAGTTATCAAGCTCAGAGACCTACTTATTCCCACAAAAGAAGCAGTATCCACTGAAACCTGAGGTTAAGGAAGGGTTAAAACCCATCATTGAGAATTTAAAGGAGCAGGGGCTCCTGTAACAGTCCATGCAGCACTCCTATTTTGAGTATAAAGAAATCAAATGGTAAATGGAGACTAGTTCAAGATTTACAAATAATAAATGAGACTGCAGTTCCTTTACACCCCGTGGTGCCTAATACTTATACTCCATTTTCTGAAATTCCTGAATGAGCCAGATATTTCTCATTCATTGATTTAAAAGATGCCTTCTATTCAGTGTGTTTGGTGGAGGAAAGTCAATTTCTATTTGTCTTTGAAGACCTCACGCAGCCAGCTTCTCAGTTAACCTGGACAGTTTCGCCCCAGGGATTTCATGACAGTCCTCACTTCTTTGGACAAAGTTGGTCACGGGATCTACAAAGCTTTAATAGCTCCAAAGCAATGGTGTTACAATATGTAGATGATATTTTGCTCTGTGCTGAGATAGAGCAAGGTTGCTCATGAACCTCAGAAGATTTCTTAAACTTTCTGGCTGGCTGTGATTACAAGGCATCAAAAGAGAAGGCTCAGCTTTGTCAACAATCTGTTAGATATCTGGGCCTAATCATATCAGAAGGGACTAGGGACAAAGGCCCTGAGAGAATTAAACCTATACTAAACCATCCCCTACCTATAACTTTAAGACAATTGAGAGGATTTTGGGGAATCACAGGTTACTGTCGTATTTGGATTCTAGGCTATGGGGAACTTGCCTGGCTTTTATATAAACTTATAGCTGAAACTCAGCAGGCCCAAACCAATAAACTGGTTTAGTCTCCAGACACTCAAAAGGCTTTTAAGATTTTTTAGGCTGCTCTCCTGCAACCTCCCGCTCTGACCTTGTCCACAGGGTCAGAAATTAATTTGTTCATCACTGAAAGAAAAGGTATGTCCTTGGGAGTTTTAACACAACCCTGAGGGCCTCACCAGCAACCTATTGCTTATCTAAGAAGAGAATTAGATGTAATTGCCCGTGGGTGGCCCCACTGCTTAAGAGTAATTGGGACAATGGCTTAATTAGCACCACAATTAGAACCTTTAAAAATAATTAATGGACGAAAATTTACTGTACTGACATCTCATGATGTGAGTGGAATCTTGAATTCTAAGGTTAATATTTGGATGACAGACAGTAGACTTCTTAAATATCAGTCATTATTGTTAGAAGGAGCAGTAACTAAGCTCAAAGTTTGTGGTAATTTAAATCCTGCCACTTTCCTTCCTGAGAAGGAAAATGAAGCACCTGATCATGATTGTTCCCAATTCTTAACTTTAAACTATGCAACTCAGGAAGATCTAATGGATACCCCAATAGACAATCCTGACTTGGAAATATTTACAGATGGCAGTTCTTTTGTTCAGGATGGAAAGCGTAAATCAGGTTATGCAGTTGTGACTGCTGAACAGCTTTTAGAAGCAAAATCTGTCCCCCAGGGAACCAGTGCCCAGTTAGTGGAGCTTGTGGCTTTGACCAGAGCATTAGAGTTAAGCAAAGAGGAGCGAGTAAATATCTACATTGATTCTAAGTATGCTTATTTGACTTTACATGCTCATGCTGCAATATGAAAGGAAAGACAGTTGAAAACAGCAACAGTAGAACCTATTAAACATTTCAGAGAGATTGAGAGACTTTTAACTGCTATCTATTGTCCTAAAGAAGTAGCTGTTATGCATTGCAAAGGGCACAGCAGGGATGGGAGTAAAGTAACTGCTGGTAACCTGTTAACTGACTCTCAAGCCAAATAAGTGGCACTTTAGGAAACTCCCTCACTACAGACGCCTTTGATCTGCACAGGTCCTGTGGAACAGGAAAAGCCACAATATACTGAGGAAAAATTAGAAAGATATGAGAAAAGATGCACAAAGATTACTGATAAAGGATGGTTACAGTCCCATGATGGACGATTAATAATTCCTGAAAATGCTCAGTGGAAAATTCTTAAGGGTTTACACCAGAACTTTCATTTGGGTGCAGAAAGTACTCACCAGGTGGTTTCTCGTTTGTGTGAAGGTAAAAATGCAATGAAAACTTTAAAGAACATTACCAAAAGGCGTTAGGTTTGTCAAAAAAATGACCCAAAGACTGAAAAGTTAGCAAAATCTGGATTACAATGACATGGAAAGTATCCTGGAGAGGACTGGGAAATTGATTTCACTCATATGCCAAAAGCTAATGGGTATTCTTGCTTACAAGTTTAGGTAGATAGCTTTTTCTGGATGGATTGAGGCTTTCCCCTGTCGTAGTGAACAAGCTAAAGAGGTTATAAAGATTTTAATCCATGAAATTATCCCTAAGTTTGGGCTGCCACGGAGACTTCAGCGTGACAATGGCTCTGCCTTTAAAGCTGCTGCAACTCAGGGGATGTCTAAAGCTTTAGGAATAGAGTATCACTTACAATGTTCTTGGCGACTCCAAACCTCAGGAAAGATTTAAAAAGCTAATGACATTATCAAAAGACATCTGCGAAAATTAACTCAAGAGATGCAGGAAAATTGAGTTAAAGTCCTACATAGCTTTAATGAGGACTCGAACTTCCCCCAAAAAGGAGGGACTGTCCCCCTTTGAATGTATTTATGGAAGGCGTTTCTTATGCACTGACATTGTTATAGACCCTGAAGCCTTCGAATTAACTAAATATGTAATTCCGCTCTCAGCTTTTCAACAGGCATTAACAGAACTCCAGGAGACGACTCCTGACCCAGTCTCTGAGTCAAGCAAGCCTCTATTTGAGCCAGGAACGGAGGTCCTCATGAAAATTTTGGGGTCTGGGGGCCCATCCCTTGAGCCATTCTAGGAAGGCCCTTACCAGATTATTCTTTCTTCTCCCACAGCTGTCAAAGTACCAGGAATTGCTTCATGGGTACATCACACTCGAGTTAAGAGGTGGCACCCTGACCAGAACTAAGTGATGTCATTTTATGTCTTTACTTTCTATGTTCTGACTTTGTACATTTCAGATGGGCCTGATAATCTATGTGAGTCTACTTCTGCTGACGCCAAAGATCCTGAGTCTGCTGTTTGATCCTCAAGACAATGCCTTCCTATCCCGGGCTTACTCCTACGCTGCATTCCACAGTCGGTCTAACTGCTGGGTCTGTGGAGCATTTCTTTCTTCATCAATGGAAGGCTTCCCATGGTGGACATCTCCACTTCAAGGAAGGAACTTTCTCCAAGTCTGTAAATACCTTCAACAATTGCATGTGATGCCTCTGCTTAAACTAATGACATTTAACAACCCTAAAATGGACTGATGCAACACTTTGTACTTTAACTATGGACATAATGTAACTTTTAATTTTGATTACACATTGTCTCGGTTTAATGACTATTTTGCTACACATAAGACAAATAGGTCTAGGTCTGATAGTTTTTTTATCCGGTGTTTATCAAATATGGGATGAAGTTATATGGCTAACTCCTGAAAAAGCACATCTAATATCTACTGCCCCTATATGCTGGGAACAAACCAAGCCATCCCCAAAAGTTAGCCAACAACTTAACTATAGTAATTGGAAACAGTTGGGATTTTTGCCTCAGGAAATATACAATATAATCATTCCCCTATTTCCCAACCCCAATTCAGATCCTCCCTTTGTCTGACCAGACACTAATTGGGACTGGATATCTCAGTCATGCTGGCTTGCTCCAAACGGGACTTACTGGATATATGGCTCTTACCTATGGGCATGGCTTCACCCTGGTTGGATAGGGAGATGCACCCTAGGTCTAGCCTTTACTCACAGCTTTATATTTTCAGAGCTTCCAGAGAAGCCTGCTAATTTACCTCACCTTAAAACTTGATGGGCGAGGTCTGTGTTTCACTGGTATGATTATTTGGCTGCAGCGTTTGTTCAGAACTACAGATGTTATGCTACGAGTAGATGCTTTGACTAGATTTACTCAACAAGCATTACAAAATTCTCAAAAAGCTATTTCAGCTCTTAATGCTTAACAAGCACACACTAGAAAAGTGGTTTTACAAAGCAGATTAGCTCCAGATATTCTGACAGCTGCACAAGGAGGAACTTGTGCGATTTTTCATACCCAATGCTGTACTTACATACCTGACATGAGCACTAGTGTTACTCATTTTACTAAACACATGACCAAGATGACTGGGGCTATGGATACTCCTGAAGGTGGAAGACTATCTTAATTACAATAATTCTGATTGTTCTATTTTTGCTGTTTGCTCCCTCGATCTGTAGCTGTGTATTTGAATTTGTTTCTAGTCGCATGAAGGCTTTTAAGTTACAAATGATTGTAAGCTCCTATGAGTGCCACAGCCTCCTCCAACTGGTAATACATGGGGCCCCTGGATCAGAGGCCCTCAATATGAGGGTTAGGGGAATATGTTGCCTTAACAATTTAGGGACCATGACCCTAAACAGGAAGTAGTTATGGAATGAAATCAATGCCCCTTTCCCATGGCAACATAATTCTCTTAAAAGAAAAGTGGGGGTGGGGAATGACAAAGTCATCTCCTAGGCAGGTTGATAAGAAATCTAGGGGTCTTGATGGAGAGAGGGGTTTGGAATTCTCAAGGAGGAAGAAAGGGCAAACATTTTTTTTCCTCTCTACATTTCTTAGTGTTATATAACAATAATGTATCCTGCTTGAGGACAGTCTCTGAAAAAATCTCCTGGCTAATTTTGTTATCTCAAAATATAAATCATGGGAGTAGGCCTAGTGAGGTCTTTACAACCTCTAGACGTTCTTTTGATTCACTGTAATAACTAATTTGAGAGTATATAATTTCATTGCTAAGATTAGCAAGGGGGTACTCTTTCTACCCCCTTCTGATGTCTATATCAGAAGCTTTCTCTATCTCCTTTGTACTTTAATAAAACTTTATTACACAAAAGCTCTGAGTAATCCATCCTTGTCTCTGGCCCCAGATTGAATTCTCCTCCAGAGGCCAAGAACCCTGACGTTTTTGCATGATTCAGCAACAACCTTTCACCTTCTAGATCACAGGAATAGTAGTGGTAGAACATGACCCTTGAATGTGGATTCCACAGTAGTATAATATCTATCAGACCCTGAGCCAGGTAGTCTGGACACAAAAACACTGGAGTTCAATCTCTCTAGTTGCAGCAAGCATACTTAAGGCACAGACTTAGGAGTGGTAGGATGCACGGCATAGAACAGGCCTCCATTAAAGCAGATGAATGTTACAGACAGCAAGCTCAGTAGTTGCCACATGCCTGGTCTATAGTAGGATTCCATAGTTCCTCTACATGTGCATTTGAAAACCACCTCAGGAGGCAAGGATTCATACCCTAGAATTCAAACTAAGCAGTTGAGGAATTCAGGCTTAAACATGTGGATATATGAGTATACATATTTTATTGTGTACTCTTAGTGGAAACTTCTGAAAGAGATGGGAATACCAGACCACCTGACCTGCCTCTTGAGAAACCTATATGTAGGTAAGAAAACAACAGTTAGAACTGGACGTGGATCAACAGACTGGTTCCAAATAGGAAAAAGAGTATGTCAAGGCTGTATATTGTCATCCTACTTATTTAACTTATATGCAGAGTACATCATGAGAAACGCTGGGCTGGAGGAATCACAAGCTGGAATCAAGATTGCTGGGAGACATATCGATAACCACAGATATGCAGATGACACCACCCTAATGGCAGAAAGTGAAGAGGAACTAAAAAGCCTCTTGATGAAAGTGAAAGAGGAAAGTGAAAAAGTTGGTCTAAAGCTCACCATTCAGAAAACTAAGATCATGGCATCCGGTTCCATCAATTCATGGGAAATAGATGAGGAAACAGTGGAAATAGATGAGGAAACAGTGGCTGACCTTATTTTCCAGGGCTCCAAACTCACTGCAGATGGTGATTGTAGCCATGAAATTAAAAGATGCTTACTCCTTAGAAGGAAAGTTATGACCAACCTAGATAGCATATTAAAAAGCAGAGACATTACTTTGCCAACAAAGGTCCATCTAGCCAAGGCCATGGTTTTTCCAGTGGTCACGTATGGATGTGAGAGTTGGACTATAGAGAAAGTTGTGTGCTGCAAAATTGATACTTTTGAACTGTGGTGTTGGAGAATATTTTTAAGAGTCCCTTGGACTGCAAGCAGATCCATCCTAAAGGAAATCAGTCCTGAGTGTTCATTGGAAGGGCTGATGTTGAAACTGAAACTCCAATACTTTGGCCACCTGATGGGAAGAGCTGACTCATTTGGAAAGACTCTGATGCTGGGAAAGATTGAGGGCAGGAGGAGAAGGGGATGACAGAGGGTGAGATGGTTGGATGACATCACCGACTCCATGGACATGGACTTGGGTGGACTCTGGGAGTTGGTGATGGACAGGGAGGCCTGTCATGCTGTGGTTCATGGGGTCGCAAAGAGTCGGACACGACTGAGTGACTGAACTGAACTGAGCACAGTAGTTATGGACTGACTGCTCTAAAGTATGTGCCTAGTGGGTTAGGATGTGTATGCCAGAGTGCAAGCATAGGGGTTGCACCATGTATTCTCTAATAAATGATCACTCACTAATGGTGAGACACTTGCTACAGATTGTAAACTCAGAAGTTGGGACACATTGATTTTGGAATAAGGGTTCAGTAGTTGCATGGGTTGAATAAAGTATAGGCTTCTAACTGGCAAGACGTGTATTCCGTATTGCAAACTCAGGTGTTGAGTCTCCACATGTCTAGAGCATGGTCTTGGAAGTGACAGAACATGTATTGTAGAATATGTGGTCAGTAGTTCCAGAAGGTAAGCTGTAAAACTTTGACTCAGTAGAGTCAATAGGCTCACTCTAGATTACATAGTCAATGCACCTAACATGTCTGCTCTAGAAAACAGGCTCAGCTGTGACAAGACCTGTTTTGTAGAATCTAGACACAGTTCTATTGGGATATATGCTCTAGGGGACAAGGTCATAAGTTTCAACAAGCATGCTTGAGTATAGCATCTGTAATGGAGAAGAGGGTGTTCAAGAGTGAAATCTAAGTATTTGTGACAAGCGCCTGCTCTAGGACGTGGGGCTTGTAGTAGCAGGATATGTGCTCCAGATTGTAATTTCAGTTCTTGAAACACGTCTGCTTTAGGACGTAATCTCAATAGTCATGAGGCACATGCCCCAGAGTGTAAGCTGAATAGCCACGACACACCAGAATTAGATTCTTGTTAGTAGTTTCACGGTTCATGAACTCATCCTCCAGATTGCAAGCTCATTAACTGTATTATGCAAGATTTAGCATGCAAGCCCACATGAAAAACTGCATTTTCTAAAAATACAAGTTCATTGGTGGACACACATTTGTCCTTGAGGGCAAATTAAGTTATTGTTCAAGTCTGCTGTAGAGAGTAGTCTCTTGTTTCAGGACTCATACTCCAGTGAGCAAGCTCAGTATTTTTGGCATGGGCATTCTAGAATTCAGGACATATGTCCCACAAGGCAGTCAGTTCATGGAGCATTCCTACTCTAGGCTGTGGGCTTTTAATTGCATATTATGTGCTCTAGAATGAGAGATCAGTAGTGGTAGAAGATGTTCTAGAGTGCAAAGGAAATTTTGGGCCACAAGACCTCTAGAGTGCAATCTTGGTAGTGGAAGATTCATGACAGAGTGTTAGCTCTGTAGTTGAGGGATATCTACTCTAGAGCTGAGAATGAGTAGTGGTGGTAAGTATGCACTAGAGCATGGCCTCATTAATGGCAAAGTGTGTATTCTATAGATCAAACTCAGTAGTTAAAGCAGATGTGCTCTACAACCTTGGTCCAGGAGTGGCTGGATGCTTTCTCCAGAGTACATGATTAGTAGTTCTAGATTCTAGTTCTAGAGCACCATAATCAGTGCTCTAGATTGAGGGCTTAGTAATGGCAAGATGCACATTGTAGAATGCAGATGCAGTACTGTCACAGCCTTTACTCCAGACAAAAAACAGGTAGTTGCAGCAAGCCCTCTAAGAGTACACACCCAGTACTTGCAGAACTCATACTATAGGAGGTGGGCCCAGCTGTTGTTGTATACATGTTTCAGAATGCAAACTCAGTAGTTGTGGAGTGCCTACTTGAGAGCACAATCCAGGATGTCATCAATATGCACTGGAACACAAACCAGTAGTGACTGAAGCATGCTCCTGAGGGTAACTAATTATTTCTGGCATGCAGGTGCCAGGATGTGGGTTTGTTAGTGGCAGGAACACACTAAAGAGTGGAACCATAGGAGTTATCAATGGGTGTACTTGAACACCAGTCAGTGGTGGTGGGATAGGAGCTCCAGAGTGCTCACTAATTAGTTGGTACAGGCCTATCTAGAATGCAGGCTTAGTGTGGCTGTTCATGTGCATTATATTGCAGTCTCAGCAGTTGTGGAATGCCTGCTTAACAGAGTAGTCTAAGTAGTGATGCAATGCATCGCCAGAGTGCACACTTAGTAGTTGTGGAAGTGTTCTTGATATAGCTGTAGTAGTTGGATGTGTGCTACAGAATTCAAGATCAGTGCTTATGGTACACTTTTTCTGGAGTGAAGCCTCAAAAGTGTTATTGTGCATGCTACAGAAATCGACCTCACTGTGGCGATATTTGTGCTCTCTAGAGTACAAACTCACTAACTATGAAACCCAGGCTTCAGAACCAAGGCTCAGTAGTGATGAGAGGTTTGTGCTAGAGTTCAAGATCAGTAGTTATAACTTGTGTGGTCTATAATACAGGCTCAGTTTTGGTAAGATATGTGCTTCAGAAAACCACCTCAGTGGTGTGCTTAATGTTATTGAGTGGGGAATCAGTGTTCATGGGATTTCCTCTGCAGGGGGCTAGTTAGAAATGTGTCTCTTTTTCACTAGTGTGAGAGCTCAGTAATGGAAAGCCACATTTTCCAGATTCTAAAATCAGTAGTTGCAGTACACCTCTTTTAGAATGTGGGATCATCAGTGGCATTTTTCCTGTTCCAGAGTACAAGCTCATAATTTGTGCCATGGTTTCTCAACAGCACAGGTTCTGTAGTGCAAATATTGTGTATTCTAGACTGCAAAATCAATACTTCAGGAGCACCATAACTAAAGTTATACCTCAGTAGTGGTGAGACAAGTCCTCCTCAGTGGAACTCAGTAGCTGTGGCACAGCTGCACTGCAGTGTGATATCAACAATGATGGCATGGGTACTTCAGAATTCAAGGTCTGTAGTTGCACAATGTAGCTCTAGTATGAGGAGACAGTAGTGGCATAATGCACACTCTAGAGCGCAAACTCAGTGTTTGGATCATCGGTGCTCTTTATCATGAGTGCACTATTGTTGTTGTGCACATTCCAGAGTGAAAGAAACATACATGCTCTAAAATCAGAGTTCAGTAGTGGCAGGAATCAACTTCTATGACATAAGTTCAATAACCCTTCCGTGCCTGTGTAGAGGGCATATCACAGGCTCAAGTTCAAACTTATTAGTGAAAATTATTGTTTAGATTTCATACAGATGTTGAAATAAAATTTTTCTAACAGACAATGATTCATTAAAGACCAGTCACTTGCTCCAGACTGCAAGCTCAGAAGTGGAGAAACATCAACTCAAGACTAAGAGTTCAGTAGTTGTGGGAAAAGTTAAATAGAGCAGGAGTTTTATTAAGGGTTAAATAAAGCAGGACTTAATTGTGGCAGGACACATGCTCTACAGAGCCATCTCAGTAATTGTGACCTAAGTGCTGGAGTGAGGTTCATTTTTTGTGGAATCATGCTGATGGATTTAAGTTAGTAGTTTCATCTTTGGGGAACAAGAATTAGAGTTCATTAGTGGTGAGCCACATGTTTCAGACTGTAAACTGGGTAATTGCAGTACACATGCTGTATTCTATGGGATCAGTAGTGACATCAGGCCTACTCGAGAGTGCAAGCTCAGAAAGTGTGTCATGTTTACTAAAAAGTAGAGGCTTATTAGTGAAGGTCTTTGTGTTCCATAGTGCAGGCTCAGTTTTTCTGGTACATCTGATCTAAAGCAAAATCTCAATGGTGACAGAGCATGTGCTTCTGAGTGCAAGTTCAGTAGTTGCAGCACAGTTGCACTAGAGCATAGTATCAGTACTGAAGGCGTGGATGCTGCAAGAATAGAAACTCTATAGTTGCTTTTTGACAGCTCTAGTGTGTGAAGTCAATAGTGGCATAATGACTTTTCCAAAATATAAGCTCAGGATCTGCAGCAGGGGTGCTCCATTCTATGGACATAGTATTTCAGTTATGACCCACTGCAGAGAGAAAGTGAAGGAAGCCCATTTAGAATATGAGCCTAGTGGTAATGGGTTGCATGTTCTTGAGTGCTGCTTAGAATTTGCACACTATATGACCAGAGCATAGACATAGTGGCAGCAGGATGCATGCTCCTGAGTTCAATCTCAGTAATTGTGGCATACCTACTTTGAGGCACATGCCTGATAGTGGCAGAATGCATGTTTAATATTTGGGCTCAGTAGTTTGAAGTCATGTGCCCTGGAGGAAAAACTCAGTGGCTGTAGCACACATGCTCTGAAATAAGAGCTCAGGAGTGGTAAGAGGCAAACTCTATAGTTTAATTTCAGTAGCTCTGCCTTGCCTGTTCCAGAGTTCAAGCTCAAGGTGGCAGAAGGTTGGCTGCACAATACAAGATTATTAGTGACATTTGTGCTTAAATCACAAGCTGTAGTGACAGAATATTTTCTTCAGAATGTAACTGAGTAGTGCCATGTGTGCTTTAGAGTCTAGGATGAGTAGTGATTATATGTTTCACCCAGAGTGCAAACTCACTAGTGGGGTCATTGATCACTACTGTAGAACTGGGTTTCAGTAGTTGTGACACATGTGACCTAGAGCATCATCTCAGTAGATACAAGATCTACATTCCAAAGAATAATCTCAGTAGTTGTGCCATATACTTAGTAGTGGTATGACTCACAGTCCAGAGAGCAAGTAAGCAAAGTAGTTGCAGCACATATGCTATGTGCAAGCTCTTTAGTTGTTGCATGTCTTCTCCAGAACACATGTTCAGTACTGATGGAATATGACACTTGAATGTGAACTAAGCAGTTCTAAGATGGAGTCCTTAGGCCTGGGCCTGGTAGTCTCAGCACAATTGCCCTGGAATTCAATCTCACCAGGCGTAGCACACATGCTTACAGTACAGGTTGAGAAGTGCAGGATTCATGGCTCAGAACTTTGGTCATTATGCCTGATACATCCTCCAGAGAAGAAACTCAGTAGTTGCATTATTCGCACTCTAGTGTAGGGTTACAGTGGTTCCTCAACATATGCTTCTCAAAATCAGCTCAATATGGCCAGGATTAATCTCTAGAAGGTAAATGAAGTGATTAGGAAATGCAGACTCAAATATGTGTATGTTTCATTAGCAAAACATGCACTTTATTGTGTACTCAGCAGTTGCAGTTTGAATGCTCTAAAGCATCAGTATATCTTTTCCCAGAGTTCAAGCACAGAGGAGCAGTATGCATGCTCTAACAAAATGATTGCTCAATAATGGAGGGACACTTGCCCAGACTGCAAGTTCAGAAATGGTGACACAATGAATTAAGATAAAGGATTCAGTTGTGGTAAGGGTTACATACAGCGTGGACTTGATATTGCAAAGGCATGTATTCCATAGTGTAAGTTCAGTAGACAAGGTAAAACTGCTGTAGAGAATGGTCTCAGTAGTAACAGAACACCTCCATAGTGTGAGGTCAGGAACAAGTATGCCATAAAATTTTGTCTCAATAAAAGTAGGAGCTTGTTCTAGAGTGGATGCTCTACAGCTATGTCAAGGAACTGCTGTTGTGGTAATCCTACTCTAGAATGCAGGCTCAGCAGTGGCATGATGTTTCAGGACAAAAGGCCCAGAGTTCAAGATCAACAGTTGCAGGAAACACACTCTAGTGTGTGGTATCTGTAGTGATGGGAAGCATGCTCCAGAGCACAATCTCAATATCTGTGGCAAGGGCCTGCTCTAGAATGTGGGGTAAGTAGTAGCAGAACATCTGTTCCATAATGAAGACTCAGTTTTTGAAGCACACCTGCTCTCAAGAATAAATTCAGTAGTCACAGGATTCGTGCTCCAGTGCACAAGATTTATAGTTGTGGCACACATGAGCTAGAATGTATGTTTGCAGTTTCATAGCTTATGAGCTTATGCCTCAGAGGGCAAGCTCAGCAGTTGTGGCATGCCTTCTCAAGCAGGGGCTCATTAGTGGAAGATACAAACTCCAGAGGTGCAAACACAGTAGGGGCATTCCATATACTCTGGACCACAGGCTCATTGGTGGTAGGCCATGTGTTCTAGAATACAGGTTCAGAATTTTCAGTATGGGTGCTCAGTAGCATGGACTCAGTATTTCAGAGACCCAAACTCTGAAGGCAAGCTGAATAGCAATGCTATGTATGTTCTAAAGTGTGCTTCTGGTAGTGAAGATACTCATGGTCCATGTGCTGCTCAGTGTTTGTGAAATGTCTGATCTACAGTGTAAGATCAATAGTGGCAGGACACCTGCTCGGGAATGTAGGCAAAGTCATCTGGGGACATGTGCTGTACAGTTCAGGCTCAGGCTCAGTAGTTTCAACACATGTGCCCTAGGGTGGTAACTCAATAATGGTGAAAGGCAGGTTGTATACTGCAAATTCTATGCTATCACATTCCTGCTTTGGGGCACAGGCTTAAGTCTAGGAATGCATGCTCCAGGGAGCAAGTTTAGTAACTGTGGAAACATACACCAGATCACATACTAGTAGTACAAAATGTGTGCTGAACATACACCAGATCACACAGTAGTAGCTACAGAATGCCTGTTACAGGAGCATTTGTAGTACTTTGGGTAATTTGCTTATAGTTAGACTTAGTAGTTTGGGACACTTACTTACTTACTAAAGAGTTGATGTGTCTGTCATACAGTCATATTTTAGTCTTTGCAAACCCATTGGCTGTTTCCCACCATGCTCTTCTGTCCATGGAATTCTCCAAGTTAGCATAATGGAGTGGGCAGCCATTCCCTTCTCCAGGTGATCTCCCTGACCCAGGTTTCTTACCCTGGTATGTTGTATTCCAGGCAGATTCATTACTGTCTGCACCACCAGGGAAGCCCAAAAAAGCTTTTGTTTTTGTTGTGTCCGTAAGACACCTCAGTCATATCTGACTCATTGCAACTCTTTGGGCCGTAGCCCACCAGGCTATTCTGTCCATGAGATTCTCCAGGAAAGAATACTGGAGTAGGTTGTGATGGCCTTTTCTAGAGGACCACTACCACCCAGAAATACAGACATTCATCTTCTATGCCTCCTGCATTTCAAGCAACTACTGTACCTACTGAGTCATGAAAAAAGCCTGTAAAAAGTGTGCTCAGTAGTGGTGGGACAAGTGTTACAGATGACAAGCTCAGGAACTGTGACATAAATACTTGAGAGAGGGTCTCAGAGTGCCTTGACCCTTGCTGTGGATCACAAGCACAGTAATGGTGGGAACCATCTCCTGAGTGTTAACTTGTAGTTTTTTCAGGTGAAGTGCAGATTGTGGGCTCATTACTGGCAAGATGTGTGCTCAAAAATGCAAGCTCAGTAGTTGGGAATGAATTCACCAGGACATGAGATCAAGACAGAAGTTCACGTGTATATGCTCTTTACTTTCAGCATACATACTCTAGAATGCTGGCACTGTAGTGGCAGCTAGTGGTCCCCTCTGGAAAAGTTAAGTAGCTTTTGAATATCTCCTCTAGAGTGTGGGATAATAAGAGACAGAACCCATGCTTCAGAGTGTAAGATCAGTAGATACAAAATGTAAGCTCTAGAGTGGCTTCTCAGTAGTACTATGGTGCATTATGTAGAACACAAGCTCTGTAGTGGCATATACTGCTCTCAAGTGCAAGTCCCATAGTTTTGCATGCCATAGGGGTTGGGGTTAGTGTTGGCAGGGTGCTTCAGAATGCAAGCTCAGCTGTGTGGCAAGCCTACTCAAATGCACAAGCTCAGGGATAAAGGGATGATTTTTGTAGTGTGCAAACTCAGTAGTTAGGGCAGGCCTGCCCTGTCACATGTGCTCAGTATTAACAGAAGTGGACATTAGAATGTGCAACCTAGTGATGTGATATGTTTGTTGAATGGGGCTCTGTAGATATGTTACATTTGATCAGATTATAAATTCACTGTGTGAAAAACATGCTTATGGTGTTGGCTTATTATTGGCAAGAAACCTGATCTGTATGCAAGTTTAGTAGTGTCAGCACATATGTTCTACTGCAGCAATGCCATAATTTTGGGATTCATTCAGTGGAATAGATGCTCAGTAGTTGCAGCAAATGTGCTTCAGAAGGCAAGCTCAAAAGTTGTGCCTCTAGTGTGTAAGAGCATGGATTCAATATTTCTGGGGCATAAACCCGATAGTACAATCTCAATAGTTGTGATATACCTGATTTTGGGCTGGTCTCACTAGTGAAAGAAAGCATGCATCAGATGCTGCTCAATATTTTTGGAGCTCATACTCTAGAGCATAGACTTATTAGTGACATAATATGCAGTCCTGAGAGCAGGTTCAGTGTTTTGCCATGCCTACTTGAGAGTATCAGTCGAGTAGAGGTTAGATATGTGCTCTGGAAATTGGGATCAGTAGAATTGCATATATGCCCTGGAATGAAAGCTCAGTAATTGCAACACATGATCTCTAGAAGGCATGCTCAGTAGAGGTGAGCTGAGTACTTCAGAGTGCAAGCTCAGTAGCTGTCACTTCCCTGCTGTCCAGCATTGGCTAAGAGTGTTTGAATGCATGTTATAGAGCCTAGGATCAGTAGTGAAAGAAATCATGCTCCAGGGAGAAACCTCAGTAGTGCCATCGTCACTCCTGCTGGAGAACTGAATCTCAGTAAGTGCCATGGTTAATGCTTATATATGCTAGCTCAGTAATGATGAGATGAATGCTCTAGAGTACAAGCTTAGTGGTTGTGGCACACAAACTCTTGAGTGTAGGTTTATTAGTGACAGGATGTGTGTTTCAGAGTGCAAATTCAATAGTTACTCATTCTCCTGCTCTAGAATTGTCATCAGTAGTGTGAAAACGTGTGATCCAGAGTGCAGGTTTAGTACTTGTGGCATGCCTTCTCTAGAGTATGTGCTCAGTAGTGGATGAACACCAAGTTCAGGGTGCAAACTCAGTATTTCCTGCATATTCAGTAGTAGTGCATGCTGGTTCTAGAGATCTGGGTCAATATTGGCATGACCTTCCAGAATGCAAGCTTAGTATTTGTGCCAAACCTTAAAAGCACTAACACAGTGCTGGTCAGATGGCAAAGTCAAATGGGCCTTAGGAAGCATCACTATGAAAAAAGCTAGTGGAGGTGATAGAATACCAGTTGAGCTATTTCAAATTCTAAAAGATGATTCAGTGAAAGTGTTGCACTCAATATGCCAGCAAATTTGAAAAACTCAGCAGTGGCCAAAGGACAGGAAAATATCAGTTTTCATTTCAAATCAAAAGGAAGCCAATGCCAAAGAATGCTCAAGCTACTACACAACTGTACTAATCTCACACACTAGTAAAATCATGCTCAAAATTCTCCCAGTCATACTTCAAAAGTACATGAACCATGAACTTCCAGATATTCAAACTGGTTTTAGAAAAGGCAGAGGAATCAGAGATCAAATTGCCATCATCCACTGTATCATTGAAAAAGTGAGAGAGTTCCAGAAAAAACATCTACTTCTGTTTTATTTACTACGTCGAAGCTTTTTTGTGGACCACAACAAGCAGTGGAAAATTCTGAAAGAGATGGGAAAACCAGACCACCTGAGCTACCCCTTGAGAAACCTGTATACAGGTCAGGAAACAACAGTTAGAACTAGACATGGAAGAACAGATTGGTTCTAGATAATGAAAGGAGTACATCAAGGCCGTATGTTGTCACCCTGCTTGTTTAACTTACATGCAGAGTACATCATGAGCAGAGCTGGGCTGGAGGAAGCACAATCTGGAATCAAGATGGCTGGGAAAAATATCAATAACATCAGATATTCAGATGTCACCACCCTATGACCAAAAGTAAAAAAGAACTAAAAACACCTCTTGATGAAAGTGAAAGAGGACAGTGAAAAAAATGACTTAAAGGTCAACATTCAGAAAACTAAGATCATGGCATCTGATTCCATCACTTCATGGCAAATAGATGGGGAAACAGTGGCAGAATTTATTTTGGGGGGCTCCAAAATCACTGCTGGTGGTGACTAGAGCCATGAAATTAAAAGATGCCTACTCCTTGAAAGAAAAGTTATGACCAACCTAGTGTAACTCTATGGCTGATTCGTGTCAATGTATGACAAAACCCACTGAAATGTTGTGAAGTAATTGGCCTCCAACTAATAAAATAAAATTAAAAAAAAAAAAAAAGCAGAGACAATAAATGTTTGTTTAGTCAAAGCTATGGTTTTTCCAGTAGTCATATATGGATGTGAGAGTTGGACTACAAAGAAAGTTGAATGCCAAAGAGTTGACCCTTTTGAACTGTGGTTCTGGAGACTCTTGAGAGTCCCTGGACTGCAAGGAGATCCAACTAGCCCATCCCAAAGGCAATCAGTCCTGAGTATTCATTGGAAGGACTGGTGCTGAAGCTGAAACTCCAATACTTTAGCCAGCTGATGGGAAGAGCTGACTCATTTGAAAAGGCCCTGATGCTGGGAAAGATTGAAGGCAGGAGAAGAAGGTGCCAACAGAGGATGAGATTGTTGGATGACATCACCAACTCAATGGGCATTAGATAGAGTAAAGTCTAGGAGTTGGTGATAGACGCAGATACCTAATATGCTGCAGTCTCTAGGGTCACATAGAGTCGACCATGACTGAGTGACTGAACTGCACTGATCTGTACAGAAACTTAGGAGTGGTAGCACATGTGTTCTAAAGCACAGGTTTTGTAGTTTTGGCACACGTTTAGTAGAGTGCAAGCTCATTAATGTTAGAATACTTGCTTCAGTGTGCAAGGTCATAAGTTGTAGCACTTGTGTTCTAAATCATGGATTCAGTATTTCATAGGCATATATTCTATAGTGCAACCTCAGGAGTTTCATGTACTTGTTTTAGAGCTGATCCTACTAGTTAAAGGAAGCATACAGCAGATGCTTCTCTGTAATTTTGAAAGTTATAGCCTATAGCCCAGGCTTAGTAATTGTGAGATGTATATTTCTGACTGCAGGTTCAGTAGTTGAGGCTGGCCAACTTTGGAGCATCAAACAAATAGACATGAGCTTGGAAAAGTGGGCTCAGAAGTATTCCTTCTTTGCCCTGGGAAGCAGGGTCAGTGCTTTTGGCATACATTCCCTAGAAACAAGCTCAGTAGATGTGAGACCAGTTCTTCAGAGTGCAATTTTGGTAGTTGTGCCACTCCTCGTCTGGAATGTGGGCTAGGAATGATTGCATATTTGGGTAGAACATGTGACCAGTAGTGGTGAAACACATGCTGCAGAGATTGAAAGCTCAGTAGTGACATCACCCTGCTTGGGCTGAGGCTTTGTGGTGCTAGAATGCATGCTCATAAACACAAGCTTATTAGTGACCGGATGCGTGACCTACAGTGCAAGCTTAGTAGTTGTGGCAAACAAGCTGTAGAGTGGGGATTGTTTAGTGGGAGGGCATATGTTCCAGAGTGAAGTTCAGTAACTACCATTGCCTGCTTTTGAACATGGTGTAAGTAATGCAAACAGTGTGATCCAGAGTGCATATTCAGTACTCGTGACTCTCTGGCTCTAGAGTATTTGCTCAATAATGGTGGGAGACAGGCTCCAAAGTATAAGATCATTATTTCCCACGGGGCTTCTCTATAATATGAGCTCAACTGTGACTCCAATGTTTTAGTACTCAAGTTCTAATAGTAGCACATTTGCTCTATAGTTCAGGCTCAGGAGTGGTGGAACACAACTCTAGATATAGACTAAATAGTGGCAAGATACAGTTCTATACTTGTGGGCCATGTATTTCTTTGTGAAAGCTCAGTAGATGTGACAAACAACTTTTTAAAGGTTTGGGCTTATTAGTGCCTGGATACATGAGCTAGAATGGGGTAACCATAGTGGCAGTATACATACTGCAGATTGTAAGCTTAGTTGTGGCAGCTCATCTACTCTATAGCATGGTTTAAGAAGTTGTGACATGCATGCTTTGGAGAGCAGGCTTAGTAGAGGGGGAAAAAGGGCTATAAAACATGGTCTCACTAGTATTTGGAAGCATTATCCAGCATCAAATCTCATTAGTTGTGACTTGACCATAAAGCGTATAGAATCAGTCATTGCCTCATGGTACCAGAATTTAAGTTCAGCTTTGGCAAAATATGAACCTAGAATATGGGCTCAAAAGTAACAGGACAATTTTTTCAGAGTGCATCATCAATAGTTAAGGCAGGCTTACACTGGATATCAGCTTCTGGAATCACATGAGTCAGGCAGATTATGGAAAATTTAGTAGCTGTGGGACACATGCTTGAGAGTGCCTCTCAATTGTGTCAGAAAGTGTTCTCCTAGTCACTATAGCAGATTTCAAATTAGTGAAAGGACACAAACTCATTCATTGTGGATGTGTGCATTAGAGTGCAAGCCCACATAGGAGGTTGCATCCTGTAAAACATGGGCTTACTTGTGGAAAGGCACTTTCTCCTGAGTCCAAATGGAGTAGCTGTGCATGCCTTCTCTAGAATGAAGGACCAACACTCCAATTTCCAAGCTCAGTAATTGTGGTACTGGTGTTTTATAATGAAGCCTCAATAGTGGCAGCATTTATGTGCCACAGTGGACACTCCATTCATGGGTCATCCTGCTCTAGAGTGTTGAGTTTTAGTGGCAGGATGTGTGCTGTAAAATGAAGAATCAGTAGTGGTGGGCATGTGTTTGAGTGCAAAGGAATTCATTGAGCCACATGAGCCCTACAGTACAATGTCACTAGTGATGAGATGAATTAATGAAGTGTCAGCTCTGTCGTGGAGACATGCATGCAACAGAGATGAGTATGAGTAGTTATAGCACGTGTACACTAAAGCATGGGCTCATTAGTGGAAAGATGTGTATATCATACTGTAAGCTGAGTATTTGGAGCACACATACCTGAAACATAGGCTGAGGAGTAGCCAGATGGTTTTTACAGAGTGTAAGATCAGAGGGAATGGCTCTCCTCCCTCAGATCATGGGCTCAGTAAATGCAGGATGAATGTTCTAGGTTGGGGACTCAGTAACATTATGGTCATTTCTCCACAGTCCAAACATATGGTTCTTAAAGCATCAGTTTAGTAGTTACAGGATGTATAATCTAAAACGTAGTCTCAGTGGTGGGATATATATCTTAGACTTCAAGGTCAAAGTTGTGGAATGCCAACTCAAGAGCAGTGTCCCAGAGGTCTTCAATGTATGTATGCTATGGAACACAACTCAGTAGTGGCCAGAAGCATGTTCTGAGTGAAAGCTTATTTCTAGAATGTAGTTTCCAGAGTGTGGGCTTGCTAGTTGCAGGAACACACCCGAAAGTGAAAGTGCTTGGGTTATCAATGGAACATCAGTCAGTGGTGACGAGACAGGAGCTCCAATGTGCCATCTCATTGGTTGTAGCAGGCGAGTTCTAGAATTAAGCCTCAGTACTGGCTGCTGGTGAACTTTAAATTGCAATCTCATTAGTTAAGGAATGTCTGCTCTAAAGTGTGGATTCAACAATGGTGGAATGCATTCTCCAGAATGCAAGATTACTAGTTGCAAAAAGTAGTAGGCAGGTTGGATATTTGCTTCAGAGCTCAAGATCAGTATTTATGGAACACATGACTTGCACTGTGTCCTCAATAATGCCAGGATGCAAGCTATACAACTCGAACTCAATATCCCAATGTGTGTGCTCCAGAGTGCAAGGAAACCAGATGTGGAACTTGGGTTTCATTGCCCAGGTTTAGTAGTTGAGGAAGGTATGCTCCAGAGTTCAAGATCAGTAGCTACAGCTTATGTGCTTTAGAGTACAACCTCAACTGTGGCAAAACACGTGGTCCAGAGAGTAGTCTCAGAAGTTGTGGGAACTTCTGGAGTTGGGGGTCAGAGTTTGTGGGATGCATGTTCCAGAATACAACTTAGTAGTGGTTCCCTGGTACTGGTCAACAGTTGATACTGGTTCATACTGAAATTTAGGCTATATAGTCATCTGTGGCGGGCAGTATAATGCAAATTCAGTAGCTGTGTCATACCTGTCCGAAACTGAAACTCATTGGTGTCAATAAGCATATTCTAGTGTTCAGGTTCAGTCATTGCAGCAAGCCTGCTCTAAATTTCAGACTAATCATGCAGGTAACAAACCCAGAGTGCAGGGTTATTGGTTTTGGCATATTTTCCCTATACTGCAGGGCCACATTAGAGGTTGCATCCTCTGAAACATAGGCTTATCGGTGGAAATCAAATGCATCCTCTGGAGAGTAAATTAGTAGTTGTGAGTCTTGTACTCTAGAGTGAAAAGTCAATAGGTGTAAGGCACTGTAAACTCAGCATTTGCAATACATGTGCTCTGGAGTAGGGTAAATAGTGGCATAATGCCTACTTTAGAGTGCAAGTTTAAAAACTGGGCGTGTGTACTCAATAACAGGCTCAATAGTGTAGATATGATACGTGTGTTCCAGAGTGCAAGATCAGTATTTCTTGTGCACCTACTCTAATGCACAATCTCAGTAGTGGCAAGGCACATCTTCCTGAGTGCAAATTCAGTAGTTGTGATACAGCTATGCTTGAGCATGATGTCAGTATTGATGGCATCCATGCTTTAGGATATAAGCAAGTAGAGGCAGGTTGCCAGCTCTAGTGTGCAGAGTCAGCAGTGGCATTATACCTGCTCAACAGTGCATGCTAAGTATTTGAGGCATGAGTGCTAATAGCAAAGGCAAAATTTTGCAGTTACCAACACTCTAGAGTGAAAAGTCAATAGTTGCTATAGGCCTGTTTTAGAGTATTATCTAAAATGTCATGGGATGCATGTTCCTGAGTGCTGCTCAGAACTTGGGTCCATCTCTTCTAGAGTATGGGCACAGTTCTTACAGGATGCATGCTCCTGAGCTCAAGCTTAGTAGTTGTGACACATCTACTTACAGCACTACGTGCCAGGAGTAGTGAGATTCATGTTCAGTGATGCAGGCTAAGTAGTCTTATGGCATGTGTCCTGGAGGAAAAGCTCAGTATTTGCAGCACACATGCTCTGGAATTATGTTCAGTAGTGGCAGGGGGCAAGTTGTGTAGTACAAATTAAACAATTCCGCCTTGCTTGCTTGAGAAGACAAGCTCATGGCAGAAAGTGGGCTGAAGAGTATAAATTTAGTAGTGACAAGTGAGATCACATACTGTAGTGGCAATGTGTGTGCTCCAGAATATACAGTGAGTAGTGACATCTGTAATATAGGGCATAGGGTCAGTAATATTGGAAGGTGTCATCCAGAATGCAAACTCACTACCAGGGACACTGCTCAATACTATAGAGGAGGATCTCAGCATTTATAACACAGGTGAACTAGAGCACTAGCTCAGAAATCACAGGACCTGCATTTCATAGGATAATCTCAGTAGCTGTGGCTTTAACAGCTCTTAAGAGTGTAGTCAGCAGTGGTATGATTTGTATTAAAGAGAACAAGCACAGAACTTGTGGTACACATGGTATAAAATGAAGACTCACTTGTGGATGACCACTTTCTCCAGAGTGCATATCTTGTCTAGAGCATGAGCTCAGTAGTTGTGGAACATGACTCTTGAATGCAGGCTTAATAGCAGGAATTTTACTGTGCTAGAACCCAAGCCTGGTAGTCTCAGTACAAGGCTTTAAAGTTCAGTCTCACTAGTTGCAGCCGGCATGTTTAAGGTGGAGATTCAGGAATGATTCAAGAGATATTGAACAGAATGTGAGCTCATTAAAATCTGACACTTCCTCCAGATTGCAATCTCAGTAGTTGCAGCATGCCTGCTCTAGGGTAGTGGTTCAGTAGTTCCTCAGTATATGCCAAAATATATCCCCTAGAGTATAAGCTTAGCAACTGAGAAATGCAGGTTCAAGTGTGTGGCTAAATTAGTGGCAAAATATGTATTTTATTGTGTGTTCTTTAACTGTGAACTGGCTGCTGTAAAGCATAAGTCCAGAAATATTGGGATATGCGTTCCAGAAAGCAGACACAAAGATTGCAGCATATATGCTCCAATAAAAATATGACACATTAATGCTGGGAACTTGTTTCATACTTCAAAAAGTGGGGCACACTGGCTGTATATCAGTAGTTCAATATTTATGATTCAGGTTAGAAAGAGCATGGGATCCATAATTTCAAGATGTGTATTCCAAAGTATAAGCTCTGATGATGAAGCATGAATCCTCTTGGGCTCAGTAGTGGTAAAAGATGTATTCCAGAGTGTTAATATCAGTGAAACCCTAGTAATTGGCAGGTATGCTGAAAAACTTTTGCTCAGTAAATTCAGAGGGCTTGCTATAGATGGAATGCTTAATAGCTGTGACATGCTTAATCTTGACTGTAGTCTCAGTAGTGACAAGATGTGTGTTCAAGAATCCAGGCTTAGTTAGTAGTATCAGGACAAATACTTCAGAGGGCATGATCAGTAGTTTCAGCAAGCACATTCTAAGAGTGGTAACTGAAGTTTTGCAAAGGGCATTTCAAAGTGCAAACTCAGTAGTTGTGGCAAGGTCCTGCTCCAGATTGTGGGTTCAGTAGCAGCAGAGTATGTGCTCCAGATTGCAACCTGAGTTTTTGAAGTATGCCTGCTTTCAAGAGCAAATTCACTAGTCATGATGTCATGCTCCATAAAGGAAGCTGCACTTCTGAGTTAGAATGGATATTGGTAGTTTTGTAGTTAATGAACTCAAGTTTCAGTGTCAAAGCTGAAAAATTGTGGCAGGCTTACTCTACATGCCACATGTAGAGGCAGATGTGAACTCCAGAGTGCAAGCATAGTGGTTATGGTACACATACTCTGGACACAGGCTCCTTGCTGGCAGGACATTTGTGAAGGCCTGCATTATCCAGAGTGTTGCTCAGTATTTGTGGAATGTCTGCTCTAGAGTGCAGGGTCAGTTGTGGCAGAGTATGTCTTCAGGAATGCTGTCTCTTTCATTTCGGGACAAGTGCCTGAGAGTACAGTCTCAACAGTTGTAACAGGTGTGAATTAGAATGAATATTGAGGTTGGAGGCAGTTCTACAGCTGTGAAAATCCTGCTCTAGAAAACAAGCACACTTCTAGGAATACATGAACCATGGTGCAAGTTAAGTAACTGTGGAAATCTGCATTAAATCATGGACTGGTAGTAGAAGGATTGGCATTGCAGGTGAAATTTCAGTATTCAGAGCACTAGAACACTTGTGCTTAGAGACAGGTTTAGTAGTTTGAGGATACTATACAATGTTAGTCACACATTCAGGACTTACCCTGTGATTTTGAACTGTAGTCTACAAGATTTCTCTGCCCAAGAAATTCTTGGGGCCAGAATACCTGAGTAGGTAGTCATTCCCTTCTCCAGTTGTTCTTTCTTACCCAAGGACCAAACTCAGGTCTCTCTGCATTGCAGTCAGATTTTTACTCTCTGAGCCACTATGGAAACCATTATAAATGTTTTCGATGTTCACATTCAGTCGCTTTCATCCTGTCTGACTCTTTGTGACTGTATCGACACTAACATCCCCACTCCCCAGGTTCCTCCTTCTGTGAGAGTCTCTGGGAGTGAATACCAGAGTGGGTTTCATGGTCTTTTTCTGGAGATCTTCCCCATCCAAGAATACGAACCTACATCTCCTTTGTCTCCTACATTTCAGGAAAAGTATTTATCTACTGAGCTCCTTGGGAAGCTTATATAGAAGATGTGCAAGTGTGTTCCAGAGTGCAAGCTCAGTAATTGCAGCTGCTTGTTCAAAGCAGTGTTTCAGGATGTCCCACCACATGCTATGGAACACAACTCAGTAGTGCTGGGAATTATATTGCTGAGTGCAAGCTTGGAAGTTTTGGCATGCAGACTCCAGATTGTAGGCTCATTACTGGCAGAATATTTGCTCAAGGTTTCAAGTTCTGTAGTAGTCAGCAAATGTACTAGAATATTTAATTAGTAATAGCAGGATTCAAGTGTGTGTGCTCAACAATTGCAGGCTCTAAAAGGAGGGATTAGTAGTGGTAGCTGTTGAGCCCCTGTTGAGTATAGATTAATGCATTACACTAGAGTGGAATTCCTTGTATTCTAGTGGAATGCCTCCTCTATAATTCTGGCTTTAATGGTCCTGGCAGAACCTTTGCTCCATATTATAAGCTTAGGACTTCTGGCAAGTATTCTCTATCATGAGGGAACGTAGTGGGACATGTGTTTCAAGGTTCAAGGTCAATAGTTACAGCATGCCTCATCTAGAGTATGCCTCAAAAGTGACATGTCCTCTAGAACTTGGGGAAAGTAGTGGCAAGCTGCATGCTCCAGAATGAAAGCTAACAAGTTGTGGCACCTAGCCTTTAGAGCACATTGTGGCAGGGTGCCTGCTACCAGGTTCAAGCACATAATGGTGGCACACCAACTCTAGATCAAACACTCAACATTTACAAGATGCATAAGTGAGATTGTTGGCTCAGTAGTTACAAGACATGTATTCCAGAGTGTAAGTTCAATAGTTGTGGCACTGCAATTCTAGAATTCGGGCTCAGACATGTATTTTAGAGTAAACGCTCAGAAGTTGAAGTACTTAAACTCTAAAATATTGCCTCACTACTGGCAAGAGGATTGATTCAAAGTGCAAACTCAGTAGTTATGGCAGGCCAGCTCTAGAAATCATGCTGGGAAGTGGTAATATTCATGTTCCAGAACTCAGTTTCAGGAGTTTCTGGAAATTTGTTCCAAAGTGTAATATCAATATTTGCTGTATAAATGCCCTACAGCATGAGATTACTAATGGTGGGACTTGTACTCCAGTGTACAAGATCAGCAGTTGTAATATGTGATCTCTTGAGTAGTTTCTCATTAGGACTATGGTTCATACTAGAATACAAGCTCAGTAGTGTTAGAATATGTGCTCCCAAATTCAAGCTCAAAATTTGTGTTTGCCAGTTCCAGCATCTAAACCTATTAACTGCAGCAAGTGTGCTTAGATTAAGCATCAAATTGTCGCAGGATGATTACTGTAGAAGATGGGCTCAGTTGTGTTGGGTTACCTGTCAGAGAGTGTAAGCTCTGCTCTTGTGGGATTCCAGGTTGGTAGTGACATCCAGTAGTTCCTTGATTTTTGCTATGGAACATAATTCAGTAGTGGCTAGAAACAGGCTCCTGAGTGTAAACTTATTAATTTTAGATGTAGGCTTCAGAGTTTGGGTTCCTTTGTGGCAAGCATATACTCTAGAGTGCAAGTACAGGAGTTTCCAATGACTGCAGTGAAACATGGGTCTGTAGAGGCAAGGCAAGAGCTTCAGAGTGCATACTCATTAGTTATGGCAGACATGAAATGCAGGTACAGTAGTGGGTTTGGCAGGCATTGTGTTGCAATCTCAGTAGATATGAACTGCTCTATAACATGCTCTAGAACATGAGCTCTATAGTGCTGGAATGAGTACTCCACAGTAAAAACAGTAGTTTCAGGGAAAATGAAAGAGAAAGTGAAAGTCACTCAGTTGTATACAACTCTTTGTGACCCCAAGGACTATACAGTCTGTGGAATTCTCCATGCCAGAATACTGGAGTGGGTAGCTTTTTCTTCTCCAGGGGATTTTCCCAATCCAGTTTTCAAACCCAAGTCTCCTGCATTGCAGGCTGATTCTTTATCATCTGAGCCACAACAATATTGCAGTGAGCTGCCTATCCCTTCTTCAGTGGATCTTCCTGATCCAGGAATCAAACCAAGGTCTTCTGCACTGCAGGCAGATTCTTTACCAACTGAGTTGCAGGAAGTATTCTCTATATACTAGGCTTGCAGTGGTGGGATTTGTGCTTCCAAGTTCAAGGTCAGTAGTTATGGCACACGTGTTCTGAAGTATGGCCTCAATAGTGGCAGGATGTCTGTTATGGAACTCAAGATCAGGGTGGCAAGACTTGTCCTGCAAGGTGAAGATTCACTACTTGTGGAACTCTGGCTCTCTAGACCAGGCTCGGTAGTAGTGGGACATGTGCTCAGAGTCCCAAGATAGTAGTTACTTAGAATACATACATAGAATACATACATACATAGAATGTATGCTGTAGAGTGCAGGCTCACTTCCTTCAGAACACATACTCCAGAGAGCCATGTCAGTAGTTTGGTTCACACACTCTGGTGTAGGGAATCAGTGTTTGAGAGATGCATGTTCTAGAGTGAAAGAGAGATTTACAGTTCTTGTTTTCTAGAGGGAATGCTCAGTAGTGATGAGCCACGTGTTCCAAACTGTTAAGTCACTATTTGCAATATACCTTCTCAATTGTGACATGATGCCTACTCTTGAGTGTAAGCTCGAAAACTGTGCCATGTTTACTTCACATCTCAGGCTCAGTAGTGTAGTTATATTTTTCAAAGTGCAACTTCAGTATTTCTGGTGCCTCTGCTCTGAAACTCCATCTCAGTAGTGGCAGGGCACATCCTCCTGAGTGCAAGCTCAGTAGTTACAGTATAGTTACACGAGGGCATTTTATCAATATTGATCCTCTTGATGCTTCATAGCACAATCTCTATAGTAGTACATTGCAGCTCTAGTGTGTGGAGTCAGTAGTGGCATGATGTCTTCTCCAGAGTGCAAGCCCACATTTGCAGTCCATGCACTCAATAGAATGGGGGCAGTTTGCAGCTATGTACATTCCAGAGTGAGAGTTCCTAGAGTATGGTCCTGATAGTGAAGGTATGTGTGCTTCAGAGTGCTGCTCAGTATTTGTGGAAACCTGCTCTAGAGTGCAGGATCAGTAGTTGCAGGAGGCTTGCTCAGGAAGGTAGGATCCTCATCTCTGGGCACCTGCCCTGAAGTACAAGCTGGCTAGTTGAAAGAGCTGGGGAATAGGATGTAGGCTTAAAAGTGATGGGAGGCAGGCTCTATAGTGAATGTTATGTAGCTGTTAGCACTCCTATTCTAGGGCACAGTTTCAAGTCAAGGAATGTGTGCTCCAGGGTGTAAATTTAGTAACTGTGGCAGAAGTGCACCAAACATGTGCCAGTAGTGGCAGGATATATGCTCCAGGTACAATTGCACTAGTCAGGGCACTCAAGCTTAGAGCCAGGATCAGTAGTTCTGGGACACTTTGTATACAGTTGGTGTATTAGTCACGCAGTTGTGTCTGACTCTTTGCTACCATGTGGAATGTAACCCACCAGGCTCCTCTGTCGATGGAATTTTCAAGGCAAGGATACTGGAATCAGTAGCTTTTCCCTTCTCCAGGTGATAGTCCTGTTCTAGAGATCAAACCAAATTCTCTTGCCTTGCAAGCAGATTCTTTACTGCCTGGATGACCAGAGAAGCCCAAAGACCTTTTAGTTGTTTGTTGCATGTGTGTTCAATCACTTCAGTCATATCTGCATCCTTGTGATTCTTTGAACTGTTAGAGCCAACTAGGCTCCTTTATCCATGAGATTCTCCAGGAAAGAATACTGAAGTGGATTTCCATGCCATTTACCAATATAGAAGATGGACTTAGTAGTTAAGGGACATATTCTCTGGAGAGCAAGTTCAGGAGTTGTGACATGTCTGCTTGAGAATACAGCCTTTGAGTACAGCAATGGGTACTATGGAGCACAATCTCAACAGTGTTAGGAAGCATGGCACTGATTACAGTCTTGGAAGTTCAGCATGCGGACTCCGGACTGTGGGTTCATTACTGGCAGGATCTTTCTCAAGATTGCAAGCTCAATTCTTTTGAATGGATACATTAGAACATGGATCAGTGTAGTAAGACAGGAGCTCCAGAGTGCATGGTCATTATTTGTGGCATGTGTTCTCTAGAATGTGGGCTCAGGATGGCAGCTTTGAGACTCATAGTGCTAATTAAGTCACTTTAGAATGACTCCAGTAGAGTGTAGATTCAAAAGTGACAGAATCCATTCTCCAAAGTGCAGTGTGAGTACTTGTGGAAGGCATCCTCTAAATGGGGGTCACTTAGCGGTGAGTGGTGTGCGCCAGAGTTCCTGATTAGTAGTTATAACAAGTCTGATTTAGAGTGTGGCCCTAATAGTGATGAGAACTTGAACTCCATAGATGCAAGATTCATGCTCAAGAATGAAAGTCCACAGGTTGTGCCACCTGAGCATTATAGCACATTAGTTCCCACCACCATGATCAGTTCAATTCAGTTCAGTCTCTCAGTTATGTCCGACTCGTTGTGACCCCATGAACTGCAGCATGCCGGGCCTCCCTGTCCTTTACACATTCCCAGAGTTTACTCCAACTCATGTCCACTGAGTTGGTGATGTCATCCAGCCATCTCATCCTCTATCATCCCCTTCTCCTCCTGCCTCCAATCCCTCATCAGGGTCTTTGCCAGTCAGTCAACTCTTTGCATGAGGTGGCCAGAGTACTGGAGTTTCAGCTTCAACATCAGTCCTTCCAATGAACACTCAGGACTGATCTCCTTTAGGATGGACTTGTTGGATCTCCTTTCAGTCCAAGGGACTCTCAAGAGTCCTCTCCAACCCCACAGTTCAAAAGCATCAATTTTTCGGTGCTCAGCTTTCTTCACAGTCCAAATCTCACATCCATACATGACCACTGGAAAAACCATAACCTGGACTAGACAGACCTTTGTTGACAAAGTAATGTCTCTTCTTTTTAATATGCTATCAGGATGGTCATAACTTTCCTTCCAAGGAGTAAGTGTCTTTTAATTTCATGGCTGCAGTCACCATATGCAGTGATTTTGGAGCCCTGGAAAATAAAGTCATCCACGGTTTCCACTGTTTCCCCATTTATTTCCCATGAAGTGATGGAACCAGATGCCATGATCTTACTTTTCTGAATGCTGAGCTTTGAACCAACATTTTTACTCTCCTCTTTCACTTTCATCAAGAGGCTTTTTAGTTCGTCTTCACTTTCTGCCATAAGGTTGGTGTCATCTGCATATCTGAGGTTATTGATATTTCTCCTGGCAATCTTGATTCCAGCTTGTGATTCTTCCAGCCCAGCGTTTCTCATGATGTACTGTGCATATAAGTTAAATAAGCAGGGTGGCAATAGACAGCCTTGACATACTCCTTTTCCTATTTGGAGCCAGTCTGTTGGTCTAAATATTAGTAGCTTGAGTGGTTTGCAAAATGGACTCAGTAGCAGAGGGACAAGGTAGAATGTTGGCTCACTAGTGTTTGGATGTGTTGTCCAGAAATCTCATTAGGTGTGGCACAGCCACTATAAGAGTATAGATCCATTCATAACACCAGGTGCACTAGAATTCAAGATCAGTATATAGTATGTCTACTCTAGAGTATGACTCAATAGTCAGCAAACTTTATCCAGGGTGTAAGTTTGATAATTGCAACAAGTGTGCCACATATTTAGTAGTAGCAGTACACATGATCCAGAGTGCAACTTCATTAATTTTAGCCCAAGTGCTCTAGACTGCAGGCCCACATGGGAGGTTGTAAACTCTAAAATGCAGATTCATTTATGGAAAGTAGCTTGCTCCTGCATGCGATCTTATTACTTTTGGATGCCTTCTTGAGGGAGCAGGTTCTTATCTGTCAGGATGGATGGTGCACTTAACCAACTCAGTACTTTTGTCATAGGTGTTCTAGAATGTGGCTTGACTAGAGGTAAGATGTGTGCTCTATAGTGCATATTCAGTTCAGGGGACATTCCTGCTCTATATTTAGGCCTTTTAGGGAGGTGTTAGCTCTGGATTGAGGGATCAGTGATGATTGACATGTGCTTCAAAATGCAGTGTAAGTCATTGGGCCACATGAACTCTGAACTGCACTCTCAGCAGTGGCAAGATGCATGCCTGAGGAGTGTATGCTTAGAAATGAAGGCATGCCTATTCTACAACTGAGGAGGAGTCATTGTGTCATGAATGCCCTTGAGATTTACCTCAGTTTTGGCAAGAGTGCAAGCTTAGTAGTTGGAGCAGATGTGACTTAGAACTTTGCCTCAGGAGTGGCATGATGCCTTCTCCTGAGTGCAAGCTTAGAATATATAGAATGGGTGCTCCATAACATGGATGCAGTATTACAGTTACACAGTTGCAATGTGAAAGCTCAGAAGTTGCAGAAAGCAGACTCTAGAGTGTGATATGAATATGAGGAATGCATGTTCTTGACTGCTGCTCAGAGTTTGTAGACTAAATACACTAGGGTAAGGGCACAGAAACTGCCGAATGCATGTTCCTAAGTTCAAGTTCAGTAGTTGTGACACATTTTTTTTTTTTTTTTTTTAGTGAACATCTCAGTAGTAGGAAGAGGTATGTTTAAGGATGCAGCTTATTATTTTCCTGAGTGTCCCCTGGAGGACAACCTTAGCAGTTGCAGCACTTATACCCGTATCAGAACTCAGTTGTGGCAGGAGGCAAACTCTAGAGAACAATTTCAAATTCAATAGCTCTGCCATTACTGTTGGAGAAGGCTGACCACAGGCTTCAGAGTCCAAACTTAGTAACAATATGAATACTTTCTATTGCATGGCACAGTGAGAGAGTCTGTGCTCTAGAATGTTTTCTGAGTAGTGGCATGTGTGCTTTAGAGCCCAAGATCAGTATTGGTGGGATGCTGTATACAGAGTACAAAATCACTATTTTGTACCCAATTTGTAAAATCACAAATTGGGGCATATTTACTAACACAGCAGGGACTCAAGGGTGGTGCTGCATGTGATCTAGAGCATCAGCTCAGTAGTTGCAGGGCCTTCATTCCCTAGAGTAATCTTCATAGTTATGACATGATAGCTTTGAAGCATATGTGTATTAATGGTGGGACTTTCATTCTAGAGAGCAAGAACAGTTGTTGTTGAATAGTGGCATAAAACAAAATCTCACTAGTTGAGAAACCCTTGCTCCTGAGTGCAGGATCTTTCTTTGTGGCATGCCTTCTCCAGAGCACAGGCCCATTATTGGTAAAACATAATACTTTAAAGTAGACTCTGCAGTGATAAGATGGCTGTCCTAGAACCTGAGACCAGAGGTCTCCGCACAAGTTTTCTAGAGTACAATCTCACTAGTTCCATCATATATGCTCAGAGTACAGGCTCAGGTGTGACAGAATCCTTGGCATAGAACATGGGCTCATTAATGCTTGATACAACCTCCGGAAAACAATCTCAGTAGTTGTAGTGCCTAGTGTAGAGATACAAGTTGTCAGTATGTGCTTTTGTAAACAAGCTTAAAGCCAAGATGAATCCCATAGAGTGCAAACTTAGTATTTGTGTAATGCAAGCTCAATTCTGTCAATGCATTAGCGGCAAAACATATTTTATTTTGTCCTCAGTAGTTGAAGCACTGTTGCTCTAAGGCATAGGCCCATTAGTGTTCGGATGTGTATTACAGAGTACAAACACAGAGGTTCCAGCACACATACTCCAAAAGAACGATGGCTTACTGATGGAAGGGTACTTGCTACAGACTCAAAGCTCAGAACAGGTGGCATAATGACTCAAGACATTCAATACTTGTGATAAGAACTCTATTTAGAGCATTAGTTCCCACTGGCAAGATGTGTATTGTATAGTTTAAGGTCAGTGGATGAGAAATGACTGCTCTAGCATGGCAGAACACGTATTCTAGAGTGAAAGGTTAGGAGTTACAGCAGTTATACTGTAAAATTTTGGCTCAATAGGGGCAGTTAACAGCTCCAGACTGCATGCTGTTATTTTGACATGACTGCTCTAGAATGGACATTTGACAATGACAAGCTTGTTTACTAGAACTGAGGCTCAGCAAGGTCAGAAAAAAATATGCTCCAGAGGGAAAGATCAGTATTTGAGACAAGTAAGCTCCAAAGTATTGCAACTGTAGTGGTGGGAAATATACTACAGTCTGCAGTCTTTGTATCTGTGGCAAGGGCCCACTGTAAAATGTGGGGTCAGTAGTAACAGGACATGTGATCCAGATTGCAAGCTCAGTTCCTGAAGCTTGTATGCTGTAGAAAGCAAATTCAGTAGTTGCAAGACTTGTGCTCCAGAGTGAAAGCTGAATAGTTGCACACACGTGAGCTGAAACACACATTAGAAGTTTCACACATTATGAACTCATGCTTCAGAGTACAAGTTCTGCATTTGGCGTGCATCTGTGGAGGGGAATCCGTAATGCCAGATGAGAATTCCAGAGTGCAAGCACAGTAGTTGTGGCACACATCCTCTGGACCACAGGCTCTTTGGTGACAGGACAGGTGTTCTAGAATGTAAACTCAGAATCTGCAGCATGGATGCTCTATAGCACAGGCTTAGTATTTCAAGTATGTGTGTTTTAGAGTGCTAGTTTCTTTGTGGTGGTATGTGTGCTCTAAATTGCAGGCTCACAAAAGAGATAGCTTCCTCTAAAATGTGGGCTGTTTGGTGGAAAGGCACTTGCTCCTGAGTGCAAAATGATGATATGCACATTGGGATTGTGGGCTTTTAATGGAAGGGTATATATTCTAGAATAGTGGGTCAGTAGTTGTGCAACCTGCTTCATAGTGCAGTAAAGCAACTGAGAAAAACTCTGAATGCACAAACTCTGACGTGCATTCTCAATACTGGCAAGGTGCATTCCTGAAATGTAAGCCCCATAGTGGGGGCATGCATACTCTAGAATAAAGGATGAGTAGTTGTGGCTCATATGCACTGATGTCTGAGCTCAGTGTGACATGAATTCCATAGATTAAGCTCAGCAGTTAAACAGGAGTACATTTAAACATACACATATACGTTTAAACATATTAGGAGTCATAGGATACATTCTCCACAGTTCAAAATTAGTAGTTGGGCATGCTGGCTCTAGAATACAGGCTTAGTAATGGCAAGATGCATGTGCTGGAGTGGGAGTTCAGTACTGTCAAGGCCTTTTCTCCAGATTCCAAACAAATAATTTTAGCAATGTTGCTTGGAGGTTGAACCCAGTAGTTGCTGGTTGCATACTAGAGAAGGTGTGCTCAGTAGTTGGGGGATACACAATACACTTTGTAAGGCATAGTTCCAGCGAGTCAGAAAAGGAAAGACGACCTCAACAGAAGTAGGTTACCTTTATTCAGGCAAGGAGGGGCGACAATCGGCCAAATGACCAGGCTGAGCGCTGAAAGGGATCAGGGAGGCTTCATACTTATAGGGAGGTTTGTGGAAGCAATAAGGGAAACGTCAAGTGGGATATTTTGAGTATTCTTTTGTTGAGATGACACTTGTAGTTGGGCAGGGGGTGATAAGTCTTCTGGGCGAGTGTAGGGGGTGGAAGGTTTCCGGCCAGGGGGTGATAAGTCCCAGATAGATGCAACTGGCCTGGAGCATCAGGATGGAACTAAAGTTATGCTTTGTTTTCTCCGAAGTTAGATGATTCAGCAAGAGGCCTTTGAGATGGTAGTTCTCTTTTCTAGGCCCAAAAGACTCCTTCACACTTTACTGAGTGAAGGCTCTGTACTTGTGGGATCCCAACTCAAGAACAAGGTTGAGAGGTCATCAATGTGTGCTATGAAACACAGCTCAGTAGTGGCTGGAAACAAGCTCCTCCATTAGAATTTATTATTTCTGGCATGTAGGCTCCAGAGTATTGTCTCATTAGTAACGGAAATGTTCAAGAGTGCAGGCAAAGTAGTTGCCAATGTTACACTGGAACACAGATCAGTAGTGGGAGCCCAGGAGCTCTAGAGTGTGTACTCATTAGTTATGTCAGGCATGCTATGGAATACAGATTTGGTAGTGGCTGTTGGCAAGCATTATATTAAAATCTTAACACTTATGAACTATCTGCCAAGATTGTGGGTTAAATAATGTTGGAAGGTGTTCTCCAGAACAAGTTTAGTAGGTACAAATGTCCTCTATATTAGGGGCATATAGTGATTGGAAGTGTGCTTCAGAGTCCAAGATCAGTAGTTATGGCACACGTGCTCTGGAGTGCAGTCTCAATAGTGACAGTATGCATGCTATAGACCTCCAGCTCTATATGGCAAGATGTATGCTTCAGAGCACAAGCTCACTAGCTTTGTAATTGTCCTTTAAAGCTCAGGCTCAGTAACAGTGGCACAAGTGCTACAGAGTTCGGGATCAATAGATATGGCATATTTCTTCTGAGTGAAGATTCAGATGTATCAGGGCACATGTCCCAGACACCATCTCAATAGTTGTATAGTACATGCCCTGGAGTGGAAAATCAGTGTTTGTGGGATGCATGGGTCAGAGTGCAGATTAGTAGTTACTGTGCTAGTGCTCTAGAGACAGAGCCCAGTGGAAAGAGGGAGCCACATGTTCCATACTGTAGAATCAGTAGTAGCAGTAACACCTACTCTAGATTGTGGGGTCAGAAGTAGCATGACATCTGCTCCAGAGTAAAAGCTCAGAGACTGTGCCAAATGTACTCAATAGCACAGGTTCAGTGAATCAATACACTGAGCACAATCTCAGTAGTAGCATGGCACATCCTCCTGAGTCAAGCTCAGTATCTGTGGCACACCTACTTTAGACGATGTGCCAAGAGGTGTTGAGGTCCATATTCAAGGATGCTGGTTTAGTAGTCTCAATATGGAGACTGGAAGGCAACCTCAGTAGCGGAAATATACATGCTCTAGAATTAGAACCCAGTAATGATAAGAGGTAACCTCTATAGTACCAATGCAGTAGCTCTACCATGCCTGCTGTAGAGGGCAGGTCACAGGCTTTAGAGTTTAAGCTTAACAGTGACAGGTATGCTTTAGATCCCATACTGTAGTGACAGGGTGAATACTGTGGAATCCATGTGAGTAATGACATATAGAGGGACTTCCTGATAGCTCAGTTGGCAAACTATCAATCTTCAAAGCTGGAGACTCTGGTTCAGTTCTTGGGTCCAGAAGATTCACTGGAGAAGGGGTAGGCTACCAAATCCAGTACTCGGATCCCTTGTCTCAGCTGGTAAACAATCTGCCTGTAATGCGGGAGACCTGGGTTCAATCCATGGGTTGGGAAGATGCCCTGGAGCAGGGAAAGGCTACCACTCCAGTATTCTGAGATAGAGAATTCCATGAACTGTATCGTTCATGAGGTTGCAAAGAGTCAGACATAACTGAGTGACTTTCACTTTCAGTAACATATAGAGCCCAGGATCAATAGTGGTGGTATGTGTTATTCAGAATGCACACTCACTAGTAGGGGCATGCCTACTAATAAAGTGGGGGCTCAGTAGGGTGAGATACATGAAGTGGAGTCTCTACTCGGTAGTTGCAAGGCATGCATTCCATGGAGTAACCCCAGTGGTTGTTTCATGGCAGATTTTATATATGTGCTCAGTAGTGCTAAGCATTGTATTCCAGACAGCAAGTGCAGTAGTTGCAGCACACATATTACAGAAGATTGCTCACTACTTGTGAGACACTTGCTCCAGTGAGCAAACTGTTTAGTTATGACTAGATTTCTCTAAAGCTCAGGTCCAGTAATGGTGGAAGATGACACTTAATTGTAGGCTTTGTAGTGATAAGATGCCTGTCCTAGAACCTGGGCTGGTAGTCTTAACACAATTTCTATAGCGTTCAATCTCCCGTGTTGCACAGCCTAAAGAGTGGCAGGATACCTAGCATAGAACATTGTCTTATTAATGTCTGATGTATCCTCAAGAGAGAAAGTACCATAGTTGCAGCATATCTGCTCTGGAGTAGGCATACAGTAGTTCCTCAATGTGTACTCTTGAAAAGTAGCTCAGTAGAACCAGGGTGAATTCTGAGGAATGCAAAGTTAGCAGTTGATAAATGCATGCTCAGCTGTGTTGATACGTCAGTGTAAAACATGTGTTTCATTGTGTATTTTCAGTAATTGTGGCCTGTCTGCTCTAAAGCATGTGCCCAGTACTGTGGGGTTATATATGTGGAAGAACAGAGGTTTCAGCATGTATTCTTTAATAAAATGATGACTCACTAATTCTGTGACACATGCCTCATACTCCAAGCTTGGGGGAACATTCCAAAGTGTAAGCTCATACATAAGCCATGACTGCTCTAGAACATGGGCTCAATGGTGGCAAAACATGCATTCCAGAGAGCTAGGCCTATAGTTGCAGCAGATATGCTGCAAATCTTTGACTCAATAGAGGAAGGAAGCTTGCTCTAGAGTGCATGATCAGTAGTTGTGATGTTCTTGCTCTAAAGTTCAGGTTCAGTAGTGACAAGATGTATGTGTTAGAACACAAACTCAACAGTGTTGAAGCAAATGCTCTAGAGAGCAAGATCAGTAGTTGTGGGAAGCACGCTCTAGAGTGTGGAATCCATAGTGGTCAAAAGGGTGCTTCAGTATGCAGTGTAAGTATTTGGGGCACCCCAAACACAGTGAGGTCAATAGTAGCAAGTGATTGTGTTCCAGTTGCAAACTCAGTTCTTGAAGCATGCTATCCTAGAGAGAAAGTTCTGTAGCCAGGATTTTTGTGCTCCAGAGTGTAACCTTAATAGTTTCATCACATCTAAGCTAAAATCTTAGTAGTTTTGTAGTGTACTAGCTAGAGTACAAGATCAGTGATTGTGCTGGGAGACCAGTAGTGCCAGATACCAGCTCTAGAGTGCAAACAGAATAGCTATGACCATGGGTCATTGGTGAAAGGTCATGTTTTCCAGAATGCAAACTAGAAGTGGAAACATGGATACTTTTTAGCATGACTTGATATTTATTGAGCCATGCTCCAGAGTTCAAGCTTAGTAGTTGTCCTTTGCTTGAATCTAAAGCATCATTCTTGTAGTGAAGGTACACATGATCCAGAGGATTTCTCGGTGTTTGTGGCACTCTGCTCTAGAGTGCAGTTTCTGGGGTGGCAGGGTGTGTACTGAGAAATGAAGGCTCAATCATGTCAGGACATGTGCCTTACAAAGTAAACTCTGTAGTTGCAACATATGTACAATAAAATGTGGGCTCAGTAGTTGTGGGAAATGTACTCTGTAATGCAAATACATCTTTGGCTCTCCTCCTGTAGAGCACTGGATCAAGGCTAGGAATGCATGCCCAGGGGCAATTTTAGTAACTAGTAACCATGCCTAACATCATGTACTAACAGTACCAAGACTCATTCTCCATGTGCAATTTCAGTAGTTGGGTCACTTGTGCTTAGTCAGCCTAAGAAGTTCTGGGATGCCACCTATTGTGTTGGTGTTTTTAGTCACATAGTGATGTCTGATTCTGCAACCCAGTGGACCAGGCTCTCTATCTATGGAATTTTCAAGGCAAGAATACTGGAGTCAGTAGCCATTCCCTACTTTAGGAGATCTTCCTGACCCAGGGATCGAGTCAGGTCTTGTGTATTACAGGCAGGTTTTTGACTGAGCCACCAGGGAAGACCAAACACATTAGTTGTTTGTTGTGTACATGCTCAGTCACTTCAGTCATGTCTGACCCTTTTAAACTATTTGGACTGTCACCTGCCAGACTTCTCTGTCCATGAGATTCTCTAAAAAGGAATCCTGGAGTGAGTTGCCAAACCATTTTCTAGGGGATTTTCCACACCAAAGGATACAAACCTGCCTCTCCTGTGTGTCCTGCATTGCAGACAAATTTTTACTTACTGAGTACATATAGAAGATGAGCTCATTATTGGTGGGACATGTGCTCCAGAATCCAAACTCAGTAGTGCAATATGCATCATAATACTGTGGACCACACACTCCTTGTTGGCAGGATGTGTGTTCCAGAGCTCAAGCCCTGAAGTTGTGGCATGGATACTCCATAGCATAACCTATGTTATGTTTACTAATGCAAGCTTAGTAGTAGTTTAATGTCTTTCTACAGAATAGTCCTGGTAGTAAAATTGTGCATGGTCCAGAGTTCTGTACAGTATTTGCAGAATGACTGATTTAGAATACAGGGTCATTAGTGGCAGTATGCATGCTCAGGAATGCAGTGTCAGTAGTTTTGTATGGATGCATTAGAATATGAGATCAGTAGTGGTGGGACACAAGTTTGAAAGTGCATGTTCATTACTTGTAGCATGCATTCTTTAGAACGTGGCCAGAATAGTGGCAGCTTATGGGCCTATAGTGTAAGTTATGCTCAATGGCTCAGTTGTGTCTGACTCTTTGCAATCACATGAACTGTAGCCCATAAGCCTCCTCTGTTGATGGGATTCTCCAGGCAAGAATACTGGAGTGGGTTGCCATGCCCTTCTCTAGACAGTGTAAGTTCAGTAGATGTGAAATACCTTGTCTAGAGTGCTGGTGCAAAAGTAGCAGAACCCGTGCTCCAGAGCACAAGATAAATAGTTGTCATATGTGAGCTCTAGAGTGGTTTCTCTGTAGTACTATGGTGCTTGCTGTAGAACATAAGCTCAGCTTTGGTGGAAAGCTTGCTCCTGAGTGCAAACTCAGTAGCTGTACTCCTGGGAATAGGGTTTGCAGTCAGTACTAGCAAAGCATTCCAGAATGTAAGCTCAGTAATTGTGACAGACATGCTCCAAAGCATGAGCTTGGTAGTAGCCGATTTTGCCAGGCATGCTCCAGAACACGTGCTCAGTAGTAGAAGAAATAGAGATTAGAATGAGGGCATTTTGTTTTGAACAAGGATTGAGTACTTGGGACATTTGATCTACAGCATAAATTCTCTAGTTGTGGAACACAAGCTGAGAGAGCAGGCTCACTATTGGCAGGAAACTTGATCTGTTTGTAGTATGCAAGCTCGGTAGTTGCAGGATACGTGTTATAGTGCACAGACTCTGGACTATTGATGGGAATATATACTAATACAGCCACTATGGAAGACAGTATGGAGATTCCTTAAAAAAAAAAACAAACTGGGAATTAAACTACCATATGACCCAGAAATCCCACTCCTAGGGATATAACCTGAAGAAAACAAAATTGAAAAATACACATGTACTCCAATGTTCATTACAGGATTATTTACAATAGCTAGAACATGGAAGCAACCTAGGTGTCCATCAACAGAAGAATGGATAAAGAAGTTGTGGTATACATGGACAGGTATATTTCTTAGCCGTGAAAAGAAGCACATTTGAGTCAGATCTAATGAGGTGGATGAACCTAGAGACTATCATACAGAATGAAGTAAGTAGAAAGAGAAAGATAAATATATACTAACACATATATACATAATCTAGAAAAATGTTACTGAATAGTTAATTTGCAGGACACCAATGGAGAAACAGGCTTATGGGCTTGGGAGGTGGGAGATGGTGAGACATATGGAGAGAGTAACATGGAAACTTACATGTACATATGTAAAATAGATAGTCAATGGGAAATTGCTCTATGCCTCAGGGAACTCAAACAGGGTTTCTGTACTAACCTAGAGGGATGGGATGGGGAGGAAAATGGGAGGGAGTTTCAAGAGGGTGTGGACATATATATGTGTAAGGCTATTTCATGTTGAAGTTTGCAGAAGATAACAAATTCTGTAAAGTGTTCAATTCAGTTCAGTTCAATTGCTAAGTCGTGTCCGACTCTTTGGGACGCCATGAATCACAGCATGCCAAGTCTCCCTGTTATCACCAACTCCTGGAGTTTACTCAAACTCATGCCCATCGAGTCAGTGATGCCATTCAGCCCTCTCATCCTCTGTCATCCCGTTTTCCTCCTTCCACCAATCCCTCCCAGCATCAGGGTCTTTTCAATTGAGTCAGCTCTTCACATTAGGTGGCCAAAGTACTGGAGTTTCAGCTTCAACCTCAGTCCTTCCAATGAACACTCAGGACTGATCTCCATTAGGATGGACAGGTTGGATCTCCTTGTAGTCCAAGGGACACTCAAGAGTTTTCTCCAACACCACAGTTCAAAAACATCAGTTTTTCTGTGTTTGGCTTTCTTCACAATCCAACTCACATCCATACATGACCACTGGAAAAACCATAATCTTGACTAGATGGAACTTTGTTGGTACAGTAATGTCTCTGTTTTTTAATATGCTGTCTAGGTTGGTCATAACTTTCCTTCCAAAGACTAAGCATATTTTAATCCCATGGCTGCAGTCAACATCTGCAGTGATTTTGGAGCCCAGAAAAATAGCCACTGCTGCCACTTTCCCCCCATCTGTAAAGTGACTATCCTTCAATTAAAAAACAAATTCATTTTTAGAAAAATTAAAAAGACAGAAAAAAGTGTGTCAAACATTTTCTTGTTCACAGACTTATTGGTGGCCAGACATGTATTTCAGACTACAAGCTCAGAAGTTATAGCATGGATGCTCTATAGCATGGGTTCAGTATTTTCAGGATGCATACTCCAAAGTGCAAGCTTAGTAGTAGAATTGTGTTAGGCCTGTCCTAGAGCATTTTACGGTGGTAATATTATGCATGCTCAGTGTTTGTGGAACACCTGCTCTAGAGTGCAAGATCAGTAGGGGCAGGATACTTGCTCAGGATTGCAGGCTCAGCCATTTTGGAACAGGTACTGTAGATTGCAAGCTCAGTAGTTGTAACACGTGCACTAGAATGAGTTCTCAGTAGTAGTGGGAGTTGGGCTCTACAGTGCAGGTTAGGTAGTTGTGGCACCCCTGCTCTAGAGCATGGGCTTAAATCTAAGAATGCATGCTTCAGTATGCAAGTTTACTAACTGGCAAATATGCACTAGACCACATACTAGTTGTCATAAGAACTGTGCGCCAGAATGCAATTTCAGTAGCTATGGCACTCGTGGTTATAGCTAGGCTCAGCAGTTGTAAGATACTACAGAATTGGTGTGATTCTTGCCCAATCATGTCTGACTCTCTGCAACACCATGTATTGTAGCTGACCAGGTCCCTCTATTCATGGAATTCCCCAGGCAAGAATTCTGGCATAGGAAACCATTCTCTTCTCCAAGTGATCTTCTTGACATAGGAATTGAAGCCATGTCCCCTGTACTGCAAGCAGATTCCTCACTATCTGGGCCACAAGAGAAAGCCAAAGACATATTAGTTATTTGTTGTGAGTGAGTTCAGTCACTTCAGTCACGTCTGAGTTTTTCAACACTATAGACTTTAGCCCACCAGGCTCCTTTGTCCTAGAAGACAAAGATCCCATGAGATCTTTGGGAGAAAAGAATAGTGGGGTCTTTTCTCATGACTTCATCTAAGGGATCATTCCCACCCAGAGACTGAACGTGTGCTTCCTGCATTGCAGTCAAGTTCTTTACCAGCTGAGTCACTGGGGAAGTCTATATGTAAGGTGGGCTCAGTAGTGTTGGGCTATATGCTCCAGAGTGCAAGTTCAGTAGTTGCAGCATGCCTGCTCAAGACTTGGGTCACAAGTACTGTGATGCTTGATATGAAATAAAAAACCAGTGGTGGTAGGTATGCTTCTGAATACAAGCTTGGAAATTTCAGCATCCAGACTTTGGAGTGTAGAAATAATACTGGCAGGATTCTTACTCAAGATTGCAAGCTCAGTAGTTGAGAACTGATGCACAAACACATGACTTCAGTAGTGGGAAGGCATGACATTCAGATCGCATGCTCATTAGTTGCAGTACGCATGTTCTATAATGCAGGCTCAGTAATGGGAAGTGGTGGGCCTTATAGTGCAAATTAACTAGCTGTGGAATCCTCCTCTAGAATATATGTTTAAAAGTGGCAGAACACAGATCCCAAAGTGCAAGCTCAGCAGTTCCCTCGAGTGTCCTCTGTGTATCTGGTGATTAGTGGTGATGTGAACTTCAGAATTCAAGATCAATAGTTACAATATGTCTTATCTAGAGAATGGGCTCAATAGTGATGATACATGTTCTCTAGTATTCAAACTCAGCCTTAGCAAGATTTGGGCTTCAGAGTGAAAGCCCAACAACTGTGGCAAGCAGGTTTTATAGTGCAGCATGCATGCTCCAAAGTTCAAGTAGTGGGGTCATGCCTTATCTCAAGAAGACTCTCAATATTTATGGGATGCATGACCTAGAACATCAGCTCAGTCTTCTCAAGGCATATATTCCATACTATAAGCTAAGCATCTCTGGCACCACAGTTCCATATCACGGGGACATTAGTGGAGTAAAAGCTCACTAGATGTGGCACCTGGATTTTATAGCACCTTAGTGGAGGAGTGTGTGATCCAAGTCTAAGCTCAGTGGTGGAGACCTGTCTATTCCAGAGCTGGATCTCAATGTTTATGGCTTGCATGAACTAGAGCATCAGCTCAGTAGCTGAAAGACATGTATTCCAAAATGTATTCTCAGTAGCTGTGGTACTACAGCACCAGAGCATGGCTCAGTAGTGACAGGGCATATATTTAAGAGTACATGGTCAGTATTTGCAACATTTATGTTCTACAGTATTGGCTTATTAGTAGCAGGATGACTGACTATTTCATTGCAAGCTCAGTAGTTCAGGATGGCCAGCTCTAGAAACTGGGCTCAATACGGCAAGTTAAAGTTCTAAAACTGGGTATCAGTAATCTCAAGACATTTCTCCAAAATATAATCTCAATACTTGTACAGATACCATAGAACACGGGATCACTAGTGGTGGGTCCTGTATTCCAGAGTGCAAACTCAGTAGTTTCAGTATGTTAGCTCTAGAGTGGCTTCTCAGTAATCCTATGGGGCATGCTCTAGGACAAAGCTCAGTAATGGAGGGATGTATGCTCCTGAGTGCAAGCTGTGTAGTTGTGTATGGATGCTCCAGGGGTTGTGGTCAGTACTGGCAGGACCTCAGGTCCAGAATGTAAGCTAAATAACTTGTGGCACAGCTGGTTTAAAGCAGAAGGTCAGTAGTGGTGAGACATATGTTTGAGGATACAAATTCAGTACTTAGGCAGGTCAGTTCAAGAATATTGGGTCAGTAGTTGGAGAAGGAGACTTTAGAACATGTGCTCAGTAGTGGCATAATGTATATTCTAGAATGGCTTCAGTACTATGGAGATATTTGATATGGCACATAGCCATATTTGATGTGCTTATTTGATATAAGCACACTTTTTATGGAATATATGCTTAAAGCACATGCTCAGTAGTGGTGGCAAATCTGATCCCACATGAAAGCAGAGAAGTTGCAGAACCTGTGTTGTAGATCACAGGCTCAGTAGTTCTGGAACAAGTTGAGAACTTGGTTCTGGAACCAAGTTCAGCACAGTACAAACTCAGTACATGCAAAACACATGGCTCAGAGATCAAGGTACAGTCTTGCATCACAAGTGCTCTAGAGCATGGATTCAGTGTTTCAGAAACACCCACTCTACAGTGCAGCCTCAGTAGTTGTGTTTTGTCAGTTCTAGAGATGGTCCCACATGTGAACAAACACATACTTCAGATCCTGCTCAATATTTGTGGAATGTATACTCTAGAGCACATTCGCTCTAGTGGATTCTTGAATACAGGCTCAGTAGTTGTGGCATGCCAATTTTAGAGTATTGGCTGGATGAAGGTGAGATATGTTCTCTGGCAATTGGCTCAGTAAAAAGTAAATAAATAAATAAAAAAGGCATATATGCACTGGAATGCAAACACTTTTCTTGCAACATATGTTCTCTAGAATGCAGACTAAGCAGAGGTGGAACCAGAACCTCAGTGTGCAAGCACAAAACTTGTGTCACTCCTTGTCTTCAGTTCAATTCAGTTCAGTGCTCAGTTGGGTTTGACTATTTGAGACCCCATGAATTGCAGCATGCCAGGCCTGCCTGTCCATCACAAACTCCCAGAGTTTATCCAAACCCGTGTCCATCTAGTCAGTGATATCATCCATCCATCTCACCCCCTGTCATCCCCTTCTCCTCCTGCCCCTAATATCTCCTAGCATCAGGGTCTTTTCCAGTGAGTCAACTCTTCTCATCAGGTGGCTGAAGTATTGGAGTTTCAGCTTCAGCCTCAGTCCTTCCAAAGAACACCCAGGACTAATCTCGTTTAGGATGGACTGATTGGATTTCCTTGCAGCCCAAGCAACTCTCAAAAGTCTTCTCCAACACCACAGTTCAAAAGCATCAATTGCTTGGTGTTCAGCTTTCTTCACAGTCCAACTCTTACATCCATACAAGACCACTGAAAAATCCAAAACCTTGACTAGATGGACATTTTTTGCCAAAGTAATGTCTCTGCTTTTAAATATGCTATCTAGGTTTGTCATAGCCTTCCTTCCAAGGAGTCAGCATTTTTTAACTTCATGGGCTAATAGTGGTTGGATACATGACAAAATGTGGCCTACTAGAGAAGGGAATGACAAACCACTTGAGTATTCTTGCCTTGAGAACCCCATGAACAGTATAAAAAGGCAAAAAGATAGGATGCTGAAATACAAACTGCCCAGATTGGTAGATTCCCAACATGCTACTGGAGATCAGTGGAGAAATAAATCCATAAAGAATGAAGAGTTGGAGCCAAAGCAAAACCACCTTCCAATTGTGGATTTGACAGGTGATAGAGCAAAGTATGATACTGTAAGAGTAATATTACATAGGGACCTGGAAAATTAGATTCATGAATCAAGGCAAATTGGAAATGGTCAGGCAGGAGATGGCAAGAGTGAACATTGACATTTTAGGGATCAATGAAATAAGATGGACTGGAATGGGTGAATTTAACTCAGATGACCATCATATCTACTACTGTGGGGAAGAATCCCTTAGAGGAAATGGAGTAGCCAATGTAGTTAAAAAAGAATCTAAAATGTAGCAGTTGGATGCAACCTCAAAAATGAGATGAATGATCTCTGTTCATATCCAAGGCAAACCATTCAATATCATGGCAATCCTAGTGTATGCCCCGACCAGTAATACTGAAGAAGCTGATGTTGTAGGGTTCTATGAAGACCTACAACACCTTTTAGAAATAACACCCCCAAAAGATATCCTTGTCATTAGAGGGGACAGGAAAATAAAAGTATGAAGTCAAAAAACATCTAGAAAACTAGCAAATTTGACCTTGGAGTACAGAAAGAAGGTCAAAGGCTAATAGAGTTCTGCCAAGAGAACACACTGGCCATAGCAAACACCTTCTTCCAGCAACACGACAAGACTCTGCACATGGACATCACAAGATGGTCAACACTGAAATGAGACTGATTATATTCTTTGCAACCAAAGATGGAGAAGCTCTATACAGTCAGCAAAAACAAGGCCAGGAGTTGACTGTGGCTCAGATCATGAACTCCTTATTGACAAATTCAACTTAAAGAAAGTAGGGAAAACCAATAGACCATTCAGATATGACCTATATCAAATCCCTTATGATTATACAGTGGAAATGGGAAATTGATTTAAGGGAATAGATCTGATAGAGTGCCTGAAGAACTATGGACAGAGGTTCATGACATTGTATAGGAGACAGGGATCAAGACTTTCTCCAAGAAAAATAAATGCAAAAGAGCAAAATGGCTCTCTGAGAAGGCATCACAAATAGCTGTTGAAAGAAGAGAAGCAAAAAACAAAGAAGAAAGGGAAAGATATTCCCGTTTGAATGCACAGTTCCAAAGAATGGCAAGGAGAGATAAGAAAGCCTTCCTCAGTGATCAGGGCAAAGAAATAGAGGTAAACAAAAGAATGGGAAAGACTAGAGATCTCTTCAAGTAAATTAGAGATACCAAGGAACATTTCATACAAAGATGAGCTCTATAAAGGACAGAGATGATATGGACCTAAAAGAAGCAGTGGACATTAAGAAGAGGTGGCAAGAAAACACAGAAGTACTGTACAAAACAGATCTTCACAACCCAGATAATCACCATGGTGTGATCACTCACCTAGAACCAGACATCCTGGAATGTGAAGTCAAGTGGGCCTTAAGAAGCATCACTAACAACCAAGCTAGTAGAGGTAATAGAATTCCACTTGAGCTATTTCGAATTATATAAGATGATGCTGTGAAAGTGCTGCACTCAATATGCCAGCAAAGTTGGAAAACTCAGCAGTGGCCACAGGACTGGAAAAGCAGTTTTCTTTTCAATCCCAAAGAAAGGAAATTGCAAGGGATGCTAAAACTCTTGCACATTTGTTCTCATCTCACATGTTAGTAAAGTAATGCTCACAATTCTCCAAGCAAGGATTCTTCAGTACATGAACTCTGAGCTTCCAGATGTTCAATCTAGTTTAAGAAGAGGCAGAGGAACGAGACATCAAATAGGCAACATCTGTTGGATCATCGAAAAAGCAAGAGAGCTCCAGAAAAAAAAATCCATTTCTGTTTTATTGACTATGCCAAAGCCTTTGACAGTGTGGATCACAATAAACTGTGGAAAATTCTGAAACAGATTATAATACGAGACCACCTGACCTACCTCTTGAGAAATCTGTGTTCAGGTTAGGAAGCAACAGTTAGAGCTGGACATTAAACAACAGACTGGTTCCAAATAGGAAAAGGAGTACACCAAGACTGTATATTGTCACCCTGATTATTTAACTTATATGCATAGTACATCATGAGAAATGCAGAGCTGGAGGAAGCACAAGCTGGAACCAAGATTGCCAAGAGAAATATCAGTAACCTCAGATATTGAAATGATGTACAATTATGGCAGAAAGGGAAGAATAAAAGAGTTTGATGAAAGTGAAAGAGGAGAGTGAAAAAGTTGGCTTAAAGCTCAACATTCAGAAAACTAAGATCACTAAGATCATCAGAAAACTAAATTGCCACTTCCTGGCAATTAGATAGGGAAACAGTGGAAACATTGGCAGACTTTATTTTGGGGGACTCCAAAATCACTGCAGATGGTAACTGCAGCCATGAAATTAAAAAATACTTACTTCTTGGAAGGGAAGTTATGATCAATATGGACAGCATATTGAAAAGCAGAGACTTGACTTTGCAAACAAAGGTCCATTTAATCAGAGCTGTGGTTTTTCCAGGAGTCATGTATGGATGTGAGGATTGGAGTATAAAAAAATGCTGAGCACCAAAGAGTTGATGCTTTTGAACTGTAGTGTTGAAGAAGATTCTTGAGAATCCCTTGGACTGTGAGGAGTTTCAACCAGTCAGACCTAAAAGTTATCAGTCCTGCATGTTTATTGGAAAGTCTGATTTTGAAACTGAAACCCCAAAACTATGGCCACCTGATTCAAAGAACTGACTCATTTGAAAAGACCCTGACGCTGGTACTGATTGATGGTGGACAGAGAAGGGGACGAGAGAGGATGAGATGGTTGGATGGCATCACCAACTCATTGCACATGAGTTTAAGTATACTGAGAATTAGTGATGGATAGGGAGGTTTCGCATTTTGTAGTCCATGGGTGGCAAAGAATCGGACATGATTAAGTGACTTAACTGAACTGAACATGGTCTGAGCATGGGATCAGTAGTGCTGGGACCCATGATCCAGAGTGTACACTCAGCAGTAGTGGCATGCCTTCTTGAGGCCTGAGTGGCTGTTTCTGTGATGCATGGTCATAAACACCAGCCTCAGAGTTCTATCTTAGTAATTGCAAGGATGTGATAGTTGGACTGTGAAGACAGTTGAGCCCCGGAGAATTGATACTTTTGAACTGAGGTGTTGGAGAAGACTTTTGAGAGTCCCTTGGGCTGCAAGGAGATCCAATCAGCCCATCCTAAAGGAGATCAGTCCTGGGTGTCCATTGGAAGGACTGATGCTGAAGCTGAAGCTCCAATACTTTGGCCACCTCGTGTTAAGCGTTGACTCATTGGAAAAGACTCTGATGCTGGGAGGGATCAGGGACAGGAAGAGAAAGGGGTGACAGGCAATGAGATGTCTGGATGGCATCACTGACTCAATGGACATGAGTTTGAGTAAACTCTGAAAGTTGATGATGGACAGGGAGGCCTGGCATGCTGTGATTCATGGGGTTTCAAAGAGTTGGACACAACTGAGCAATTGAAATGAACTGAAATGAACTGAACAGCAGCAAGCAAATTGTAGAACTTGGGGTAATTAGTGATAGGACATTATTGCAAGTTTAGTAGATTTGTTCATCTACTCTAGAACTTGGTGTCAGTAAGGCCATAATATTTGATCCAGAGCTCAAATTCAATACTTCCAGTGGGCCTGCTCTAGAATATGCTCTCAGTAGAGATGGGACACAGAGTTCAGAGTTAAAGCTCTTTATTTTCAGCACCACTTCTGTAGAACATGGACTCAGTATGGGCTATTGAGTACTGCAGTGTGCAGCTTCTAATAGTAGAACACATGCTTAATTTTACAGGCTCAGAAGTCATGGAACAGGACTCTACAAGGCAGGGTAAGTAGTGGTAAGAAGTGGCAAGACACAGGCTTTATAGAGGTTGGACCTGTGCTCCATGGTGAAGACTCAGTGATTCTAACACCTCTCCTGCAACTTAGAGCTCCTTCTCCTCCCGCCATGAGGGATCCATAGTGGTTTGTTTCATCCTATACATTTTAGACTTAGTTGTTTCCCCTGACCACCACTGTAATATGGTCTAGGTAATTCTGGCATGCTTGGACTGGGGTATGGGTTTCATAGAGTGGGAAGGAACCTGTGGAATCTGGAACCCCTAATATTTGGATGTATTCTCCAGGGAAAAAACTCACTAGTTTGTATCAAGACCACTATAGAACATGGACTCAGAAGTGGTGTCATGTGCCCTAGAATGCAACCTCAGTAGTGAAAAAGACATGACACTAGAGCATGTGGTCCATAGTGCCTGGACACATGCTCTAACATGCATGATCAGTAGTTGAGGCAGGCATGCATGAGTTTGAAGGCTCAGGAGTCTTGGGAGGCAGGCTATATAGTGCAGATTCTGTAACTCTGGCACAACTGCTTGATAATGGGACTCAATAGCATCATTAATCATGCCCCATGGTGAAAGTTCAGTATTTGCAGCAAACATCCTCTAGATTTCTAGATTTCAGAATAATGGTGGTGGGGCATATGCTTCAGAGTGAAAGCTCATTAATTGTATCATTTGCACTCTAGAGAACAGGTGCAAAGGAAAAGTTGCCTACTTTAAAACATGGACCTGCTCTAGAGCACATGCTAAGTTGTGTTACAGCTCATACTCCAGAGTGCATTCTCAATAGTTATGACACATAAGCTGTAGAGTGGGAAGTCTGTAATGGCATGTTGCATGCTCCAGAGTACACACTTACTTCTTGATACATTCCTGCTCTAGACTGTGGGTTTTTGGTGGAGGAATGTATGGTCTATAATGAGGGATCAGTAGTGGTGGGACCTGTGCCCCAAAGTGCAAGGTCAATCATTGAGCTGCAGGAACTGTAGAGTGCAGTCTTAATAGTTGTAAGATGAATGTTTGAGAGTCCAAGCTTAGACTAGGGTTATGCCTTCTAGAGCTGAGACTAAATAGTTGTGGCATGTGTACACCAGACTATGAGCTCAGTAGTGGCAAGATGTATATTCCAAAGGGCAGACTCAGTTGTTGGAGAATATGTGTCCTAAACTATTGGCACAGGAGTGCTGGGATATTTTCTCCAGTTGGAGGGATAAGATGCACATTATAGAATGCAGGCTCAGCACTTGCACAACCTTTGTTCCAGAGGCCAAACTAGGTAGTTGCAGAAAGGGTGGCTAGAGTATGAGCCATAGTTGCAGGACAAATACTACAAAAGGTGGGCATAGTAGTAGTTGGGCATGTTCCAGAGTTTAAGGTCTTTAATTGCAGCACACATGCTGTAGAATGCAGATTCAGGACTGGCTGTTTGCAGACCTTAAGCTGCAAGCTTGGTAGTGGCTAAATGCCTGTTCTAAGTAATGAACTCAGTAGTGGAGGAACACGTGTTCCAGAATGCAGTCTTACTAGTTGCAGGAAGCATCCTATATACAGATGTATACATGTAGTGGTGGAATGTGTGCTCCAGAGTTCAAGGTCAGCAGAGCAGTAATTATGGCACACATGCTTTGGACTGTGGCCTCAATAGTGGCAGGATGCATTCTACAGACTTCGAGCTTATTGTGGCAAGGCATGTGCTCCGAAGTCCAAGCTCACTAGTTGTGGAACATGGGCATTATATCCCAGGCTCAGTAGTGGTGGGACATGTGCTTGACAGTTCAAAATAAGAAACTACATCATACAGGCTCTAGAGTGCATGATCAGGTGAGCAGGACATGTCCTCTAGAGAGCCATATTAGCGGTGGTGGCCTTCTTGTATGCACTCTCCAGTGTGCATATCAGTAGTGGCAATCCTGGTGCTTTGTAGTAAGCTGTATGGTGAGCCACATGTTCTAGACTACAAGCTCAGTAGTTATAGTATACTTGCTTTAGAGTACGATGTCAGTAGTGGCATGATGCCTATTCCAGAGTTCAAGCTTGGAAGTTGGGTCACAGGTACTCAGTATCACAGACTAATTGTGCAAGTATGTGTATAGTTGCTCTAGAGTATTGTCTAGTAGTGGCAAGGGCCATCCTTCTGAATGCAAGATCAGTAGTTGTGGTTCAGGTGTGCTAGCGAGTGGGACCAGTATTGGTGTCATGGATGCTTCAGAATGAAATCTCTGAAAATGCAGGAGGCTTACTCTCCTGTGTGGGGTCAGTAATGTCAAGATGACTGCTCCAAAGTGAAAGCTCAGAATTTGCAGCACGGGTGATCCATAACAAGGTATCAGTATTGCAGTATAGCATGCTCCAGAATTCAAGTTCAGTAGTTGTGGAAGGTCTATTTACCCAAGAGTACAATCCTAACAGTGATGGGATGCATGTTCCTGAATACTGCTCTGAATTATCAAACCATCTGCACTAGATCCTGGGCACAGTATTTGTGGGGTGCATGCTCCTGAGTTTAAGGTTTTTAGTTATAGTACATCTATATTAGATTGCATGCCCTGTAGTGGTGAAGTGCATGCTCAAGGATGTGGTCTCAGTAGTCTCAGAACCTGTGCCCTGGAGTGCAAACTCAGTAGTTGCAGCAAATCTGCTCTAGAAGTGAAGCTCAGCAATACCAGGAAACAAACTGTACAAGTTCAGTAGCTCTGCCATGCTAAATTTACAGGGCAAGCTTAATGGTGACTCAACATGGGCTCCAGAATTCAAGGTTAGTAGTGGCAAGTGTGCTTTCAATTGCCTGCTTTAGTGTCAGAGTGTGTGTTCCATAATGTAAGCTGAGTAGTGGCATGTGCCTTTTAGAGCATAGTGTCAGTAATGGCAGGATGCATGGTCTACAGTATAAACACACTACTGGGAGTTCACCTACTACAGAGCATGTGCTGAGTAACTGGGGCACACTTGAAACTAGAGCCTGTGCTTGGTAGTCACAAGATCTACATTCCACAGATTAACCTCAATATTATGGCATGACAGCTTCTAAAAACTTGCTCAGTATTGGAAACACATATATTCCAGAGTGCAAGCAGAGGTGCAGCACACATGCTATTAGAAAGGTCTCACTAGTGGTAGACACTTGCTTCAGGAAGAAAGTTCTATAGTTTTGGCATGACTTCAACAGAACACAAGACCAGTGTTGGTAGAACAAGACTCTGACTCTTGAATGCTAGCTTAGTTGTGGTAAGATACATTTTCCAGAACAGAGGCTCAGTTGTATTGCCATAGTTGCTTTAGAGTTCAATCTCACCAATGGCAACATGCATGCTTACAAGGTAGCTCAGGAATGGCAGGATGCATAGCATAGAATATGGCCTCATTATTTCAAAGCAATGCCCTGAAAAGCCCTCTCAGTAGTTATAGAACACCTGCTCTATGGAAGGGTTCAGTAGTTTCTCAACATATTTTCCAGACCCTCAGTTCAACAAGGACAGGATGCATCTTCTAAAGTGAAAATTTAGCAGTTGCAGAATTTGGGCTCACATGTGGGGATTTATAAGTAGCAAGAAGTGTATCCCACAGTGTACTCTCATCAGATGTGGACTGAATGCTCTAGAGCATGGGTTCAGCAGTAGCAGATCACATATTCCAGACTGAAAGATCAGTAGTTGTATCATGTATGTTCTGAAACATCGGCCAGTAGAGGAAGAAAGATTTCTCTCGAGTACATGCTCAATAGTTGTGACATGTATTCTCTACAATGCAGTCTCATTAGTGGCATACTTGTTTTATAACCCAGACTCAAAAGTGTTGCAACAAATATTCCAGAAGGCAAGCTCTGTAGGCATGCCAAACATGCTCTAGAGTGTGGTATATGCAGTGCTGGGAAAGATGCTCCAGAGTGCAAACTCAGTATCTGTGGCAAGGGTCTGCCCTAAATCTAGGGGTCAACAGTAGCAGAAATATGTGACCTGGATTGAAAGCACAGTACTTGTGGAATGCCTAATTTAGAGAGCAAGATGTGTAGTCACAAGACTCATGCTCTAGACTGAAAGTTGAACAGTTGTGGCATACTGAGCTAGAATGCATATTTGTAGTTTAGTAGTCTGTGAACAGGTGATTCAGAGTGCATGCTCAGCAGTTGTGGAAAGCTTTTCCAGACTGGAGGGTCAGTAGTGGCGGATGCAAGCTACAGACTGGAAGAACAGTAGATGTGGCTTATATACTCTGGGCCACAGACTCATTCATGGCAGAATGTGTTTTTGAGTGTAAGTTCAGAATTTGTGGCATGAGTACTCTGTAGTTTGGGCTCAGTATCTGGGGGATGTATGCTTCAGAGTGCAAATTTAGTAGTAGTATTGTGTCTGTCCTAGAGCATGTGCCTGGTAGTAATAGTACCCATAGCCCAGAGTCCTACTCAATATTTGTAGAGTGACAGTCTAGAGTTCATTGTCAGTTGTGATAGGAGGCATGCTTGAGAATGAAGGCTTAATCATCTTGGGATGGTGCCCTTGAGTGCAATCTCATTAGTTACAACATATGTGCACTAGAATGTCGGCTCAGTCTTGGTGTGCCATGGGCTCTATAGTGCAAAATCAGTAGTGGTGGTATTTCTGCTATGGAGCATGGGCTGAAGTTTAGGAATATGTGCTCCAGTGTGCATTTTATCAAATGTGGCAAAGATGCACTAGATCCAGTACTGGTGGTGACAGGATGTGTACTCTAGGATGTAATTTCAGTAGCTGGGGCACACATGCTTAGAACCAGGGTCAGTGGTTGTAGGTGACTATAGAGTTGGTGTGTTAGTTGCTCAGTTATGTCTGATTGTTTATGATCCCATGGACTGTGGCCCATCAGGATTCTGTGTCTATGGAATTCTCAGAGCAAGAATATTGAGGTACGTAGGCATTCCCTTCTCTAGTTGATCTTCCTGACCCAGGGATGTCAGGGAAAACTCATGCCTCCTGCATTGCAAGCAGATTCTTTATTGTATTCAACACCAGGGAAGCCCAAACACATGTTAGTTATTTGTTGCATGTGTGCTTGGCTACTTTAGTTGTGTTTGACTTTTTGAAACAGTATGGGATGTGCCTGCCAGACTCTTCTGTCCATCAGGTTCTCCATGAAAGAATAAGGGAGTGGTTGCCTTGCCTTTTTCCAGGGAATCCTCCCCACCCAGGGACTGAACTCTAATCTCCTGTGCCTCCTTCTTAGCTGACAAATTCTTTACATGCTAGGCCACCAGGTAGCCCACACAGAAGCTGGAGTCAGTAGTGGTGGGACATGTGCTTCAGAGTTAAGTTCAGTTCATTCACTCAGTTGTGAATGACACAACATATCAGTTGTGTCCAACTCTTTGTTACCTCATGAATTGCAGCACGCCAGGCCTCCTTGTCCATCACCAACTCCCAGAGTTCACCCAAACCCATGTCCATCGAATCAGTGATGCCATCCAACCATCCCATTCTCTGTCATCCCCTTCTCCTCCTGCCCTCAATCTTTTCCAACATCAGGGTCTTTTCAAATGAGACAGCACTTGGCATCAGGTGGCCAAATTGTTGGAGTTCAACTCCAACATCAGTCCTTTAAATAAACACCCAGGACTGATCTACTTTAGGATAGACTGGTTGGATCTCCTTGCAGTCCAAGGGACTCTCAAGAGTCTTCTCCAACACTACAGTTCAAAAGCATCAATTCTTGGGTGCTCAGTTTTCTTTATAATCCACCTCTAACATCCATACATGACCACTGGGAAAACCATAGCCCTGACTAGATAGATGTTTTTTCATTTATTTTTATTAGTTGGAGGCTAATTACTTTACAACTTTGTAGTGGTTTTTGTCATACATTGACATGAATCAGCCCAGACAGATTTTTGTTGACAAAGTAATGTCTTTGCTTTTTAATATGCTGTCTAGGTTGGTCATTACATTCCTTCCAAGGAGTAAGTGTCTTTTAATCTCATGGCTACCATCACCATCTGCAGTGATTTTGGAGCCCAGATAAATAAAGTCAGCCCATGTTTCCATTGTTTCCCCATCTACATGTCATGAAGTGGTGGGACCAGATGCCATAATCTTAATTTTCTGAATGACGAGATTTAAGCCAACTTTTTCACTCTCCTTTTTAACTTTCATCAAGAGGCTCTTTATTTCTTCTTCACATTTTGCCATAAGCGTGGTGTCATCTGCATATCTGAGGTTATTGATATTTCTCCCATGCTTCAGAATACAAGCTCAGTACTTCGGATACACCTGATTGAGAGAAGGGTCTCTGAGTGCCATGGTCTGAGCTATGGATCACAAGTTCTGTAGTGGTGAGAAGCATGCTCTTGAGAGCAAGATTGGAAGTTTCAGCACATGGTCTCTATTTGTGAGGTCATTACTGGTTGGAAGATTTCTCAAGATTGCAAGCTCAGTAGTGCCTAAGGGAAACATTGGAACACTAGATAAACAGTGGTGGCAGTAGGCCCACAGTACATGCTCTATAGTTGCTGCATGCATGCTCTGGAATGCAGGCTCAGTAGTGCCATTTTTTGGGCCCTCTAGTGCAGGTTAAGTAGGTATGGAATACTTCCTCTAAAGTGTGGGCTCAAAAGTGATAGAACACATGCTCCAGTGGCAAGTTTAGTAGTTGGGGCATGTGTCCTTTTTACTGCAGGCACTTAGTGGTGGAATGAGTGCTCTAGAGTTAAATATTAGTAGTTATGGCCTGCCTGGTATAAAGTGTGGCCTCACTAATGACGAAATGTGTCTTCTAGAATGCATGCTCAGTAGTGGCAAGATGGGTCCTCTAGAGTGAAAGCCCACTAGTTGTGACAGATGGCTTTATAGCACAGGAATAGAAGTGGTGGGTATGTGCTGCAAAGTCTAAGCTCAGTAGTGGGAACATGCCTACTCTAGAGCTTGACAATACTTTGTAGAAGCATGAACTAGAGCACTGGTTCAGTAGTTTCAAGGTGTGTGTTTTGTAGTACAATCTCGGTAGTTGTGGCACTTCAGCTCCATTCATGGGCAAAATAGTGACAAAATATATGTCTCAAAGTGCATGGTCCACTTATGCTCCAAAATATTGGCTCAGTAATGGTGAGACAATCTATTCATAATGCACACTTAGCAGCTGCAATAGGCCAGGTCTAAAAATCAGGGTCAGTAGTGGCAAGATGCATGTTTAAGAAAATACCATATATTCAGGTGTAATATCCAAGGATGTTTGTTCCAAAGTGCAATCATGATAGATTTTCTAGGTCTTCTCTAGAACATGGACTCAGTAGTGGCTATTGAGTGCTGCAGTGTGCATGTTCTAATAGTTGCACACTACCTCTGTAGTTCAGGTTCAGGTGAAATACGACTTTAGAAATAGAGTAAAGGAGTGGTAAATCACAGGTTCAATAGTGGTGGGAGGTGTGTTCCACAGTGGAATCTCGTGGATGCCAAACACCTACTCTAAACCTTGGGTTCAGTAATGCCTGGATATAAGTTCTAGAATGTGGGACCCATAGGGTTAGATACACACTCTGGATTGTAAACCTGGTTGTTGCAGTTCATCTATAGCATGGACAAAGCAATTGTAGCATACTTACTCAGGAATGTTGGTTCAGTAGTGGAGAAATTAAGCTGCAGGATGTGGGCTCACTAGTATTTGGATGCATTCTCCAAAAGAGTTTCATTAATGGTAGTAAGTCCACTGTAAAGTGAAGATTCAATAGTGGCATCTTGTGCTCCAGAATGCAAGCTCAGAAGTGGACAAATAGGACTCTAGAATTCGGGCTCAGTAAGTGACCAGACACATGTTCATGTGCACAATCAGTATTTGAGGCAGGTTTTCACTAAAATACAGGCTCAGTATCATGGGAGACAGGTTGTAGAGTGCAGTTCAGTAGCTTCATCTTGCCCAATCGAGACTGTGACTCAATAATATTAGAAAGCATGTTCCAAGGTGCAAGTTTGCTATGCAGCAACTGAGTCCCAGATTTTGGACTAGTTGTGGCAGGATATGTGCTTTAAGAGTGCAAGCTCATTAGTTGTGATACATGTATTCTTGAGTGCAGGCTCAAGTGGCAGGTTGCATCACCTAATACGTGGGCTCACTGGTGGAAAGACGATTGCTCCAGAGTACAAATTGAGTAGTGGCATGTGCCTGCTCTAGAGTGCAGGCTTTGTTGCATCAGGAAGCACAGTCCAGACTGTAAGCTCAGTAACTGCAGCATATATACTCTAGAAAATGTCCTCAGTAGTGTCAGGTTATGTGCTCCATATTACATTCAATTTTGGGAGAATTCTTGCTCTAGATTGTAGTCTTTTACTGGAGGGTTGTTGCTTTAGAATGAGGGATCAATAAGGGTGGTACATGTGCTGCAGACTGAAGTTCAGTCACTGGGACACATGAACTCTATAGAGTGCAGTCTCAGTAGTAACAATACACATAGTTGAGTGTGCAAGCTCAGTAGTGGTGGCATGACTATTCTAGTGCCAAGTAGTTGCGCCACGTGTGCACTTGAGCGTGAATAATGTGGAAAGATGTGTATCCCATAGTGCCACCTCAGTAATAGGAGTACATGTGCACTAAATGTTGTCTCAGTAGTGGCAGGATGATTTATTCAATGCCAATGCTAAGTATTTGTGCTTTTCCTCCTCTGGAGCACACTTTCAGTAGTGGCAGATCATGTGTTTTGGGATGTAAAGTCAATAGTGGCAACACAGGTACATTAGAGTGTGGGATCAGTACTAGAGGCATGCTCACTTTTTTTTTTTTAATTTTATTTTATTAGTTGGAGGCTAATTACTTCACAACATTTCAGTGGGTTTTGTCATACATTGACATGAATCAGCCATAGAGTTACATGTATTCCCCATCCCGATCCCCCCTCCCACCTCCCTCTCCACCCTACTCCTCTGGGTCCTCCCAGTGCACCAGGCCCAAGCACTTGTCTCATGCATCTCACTTGGGCTAGTGATCTGTTTCACCATAGATAATATACATGCTGTTCTTTCAAAACATCCCACCCTCACCTTCTCCCACAGAGTTCAAAAAGTCTGTTTTGTACTTCTGTGTCTCTTTTTCTGTTTTGCATATAGGGTTATCATTACCATCTTTCTAAATTCCATATATATGTGTTAGTATGCTGTAATGTTCTTTATCTTTCTGGCTTACTTCACTCTATATAATGGGCTCCAGTTTCATCCATCTCATTAAAACTGATTCAAATGAATTCTTTTTAATGGCTGAGTAATATTCCATGGTGTATATGTACCACAGTTTCCTTATCCATTCCTCTGCTGATGGACATCTCGGTTGCTTCCGTGTCCTGGCTATTATAAACAGTGCTGCGATGAACACTGGGGTGCATGTGTCTCTTTCAGATCTGGTTTCCTTGGTGTGTATGCCCAGAAGTGGGATTGGTGGGTCATATGTCAGTTCTCTCTCCAGTTTTTTAAAGAAATCTCCACACTTTCAATTTGTTAATGTGATATATTACGTTGATTGATTTGCAGATATTAACACTGTTCTCCATAGCAGCTGTACTATTTTACATTCCCACCAACAGTGTAAGAGGGTTCCCTTTTCTGCACACCCTCTCCAGCACTTATTGCTTGTAGACTTTTGGATAGCAGCCATCCTGACTGGTGTACTTCATTGTGGTTTTGATTTGCATTTCTCTGATAATGAGTGATGTTGAGTATCTTTTCATGTGTTTGTTAGCCATCTGTTTGTCTTCTTTGGAGAAATGTGTGTTTAGTTCTTTGGCCCATTTTTTGACTGGGCCATTTATTTTTCTGGAATTGAGCTGCAGGAGTTGCTTGTATATTTTTGAGATTAATTCTTTGTCTGTTGATTCGTTTGCTATTATTTTCTCCCAATCTGAGAGCTGTCTTTTCACCTTGCTTATAGGGAAATGTTTCTGCTTCAGAGTGCACATGAAGAATTTATAGTATGGGTGCTTCATAGCCTGGGCTCAGTATTTTCAGTGACACAGGCTCCATGGTGCAACTCATTAATTGTAAAAGACCTACTCTAGAAGGCAGTCCTGATAATAACTGGATGCATGTTCCTGAGTGCTGCTAAGAATTTGCAGACCATCTGCACTAGAGCAAGGGCACCGTACTTTCATGATGCATGCTCCTGAATTCAACCTCAGTAGTTTTGATACACCTACTTTAAAACAAGTGCCCTATAGAAGTGAGAATCCTGCTTAAGGATGCCAACTCAGTATTCTCAGGAAGGGTGTCCCAAAATGCATGTTTAATAGTGGAAGCACACTGCTCTAAAATGGGAGCTCAGTAGTGGCAGGAGGCAAACTGTATAATGCAAGTTCAACAGCACTGCCATGCCTGCTCTATAGGGAAGGTTCAAAGAGGTCCAGAGTTCAAGCTTAGACATCACGTGTGTTCTTTAGATCTTGTGTTGCACTGTCAGGGTGTGTGCTCCAGAATGTAAGCTGAGTAGTGGCAAGTGAGTCCTAATTTGCAAGGACACTATAAGTGAGGGGCACAGTACAGATTGTAAAATCACTAGGGGGAGCAAGCCTCCTGTAGAATGGGAACTCTGTATGTAGATGTGGCACACGTGAACTAGAGTGTCAACTCAGTACTTGCAAGACCTGCATTCCATAGGATAATTGCAGTAGTTGTGACATGACAGCTCTTCAGCATAAGCTCAGCAGTGGCAGGACTTAATATTGAAAATTGCAAGCACCATTCTTTCAGCATGGATTCTAGAAAATACAAACTCACTAATGGTGGGACACTTGCTCTAAAATGCAAGCTTATTAGTTGTGGCAGAACACAAGCCCTATAATGAGGAAACATGTCTTAAATGAGGGATCAGCGGCTATAAGATGCGTGTTCTAAAATCCAGGTTTAGCAATCTCTGCCCAGTTATTCTAGCATTCAATCCCACTACTTGCTGCATGCATACATAGAGTGCAGGCTCAACAGTGACAGGATGCATGGTGTAGATTAGGGCTCATTAATGCAGCACACTTGCTCCAGGAAGCAAACTCAGTACTTTCAGCATGCCTGCTCTAGAGAGGGAATTCAGTAGTTCCAAAATGTGCTCTAGAACACCAGCTCAGTAGGGGCAGGATGCAACCCTTAGACTACAAGCTTAGCAGTTAGAGAATGCAGGTTCAATTGCAAGGTTATGTTGTTGCACAGTCTACTCTCAGTGGTTGTGGCTTGACTGCTCTAAAGCATGGGTTTGATGATGTGTGGGATATGTATTTCAGAATGCAAGCATAGTGGTTGTAGCATGGATGTTCTAATAAAATAATGGCTCACTAATGATGGGATACTTGCTATAGAGAGCAAGCTTATAAGCGGGGGCACATAAGCAAACATTTAGCAGTTGTGGAACAGGAGGACTAGAGTGTGGAGCTTGTCCTGGCAAGATGTGTATTCCATAGTGTAAGCTCAATAGTTATATCATGACTGCTCTAGATCATGGGCACAGTAGTGGCAAGACATATATTCCACAGTGAAAACTCAGTAGTTGAAATATGAGTGTCCTAAAACTTTGGCTCTGAGGTGGTGTGATGCTTTCTCCAATATGCAAGCTCAGTAGTTGTAGCTTGCCTGCTATAGAATGAGGGCTCTCTAATAGCAAGATGCATGTTACTAGAATGCAGGCTCAGTGGTGTCAGGACATTTGCTCCAGAGGCCAAGTGTAATAGTTGCAGTAAGTGCATTTGGGTGTGGAAGTTGCAAGGTTCATATTACAGAAGATGGGTCAGTAGTGCTGGGACACGTGCTCCAAAGTGCAAGCTCAGTAGTTTTAACCTGCTCAAGAGCAGGCTCCAGTAGGTCCTCAATGTGAGTTATGGAAAGCAACTCAGTAGTGGAGGGAAACATGCTCCTGGCCCAAACTTATTATTTATGCTATTTAGACTCTAAAGTGTGGTATCATAAGTGGCACACACGTGCTCAAGGGTGCAACCACAGAAGTTGCCAGTGGCTGGATTGGAATATGGGGCAGTGAAATATTGTTGCTATGAGCCATGAATGATGTCGGGATTTATGGCCTCTGGAGGGAAGGAGTTCAATCCAGGACCAGGGATGAGGCTTGATCACTCAGAGCTTTTTGTGTCCTAAAGTTTTATTAAGGTATAAAAAGCTAGAGAAATCTTCTGATATAGACATCAAATGGTGACAGAAATTTTTCTAGTTTTAAACAAGGAAATATATACCTATTAGCAAGCTGCTAGTTAGAGAAGGGAAATGCCTCTAAACTGAGAAAGTTTTACCAGGCCCCTCACTGGTAGCATTTATTTTGACATAGTATTGGCACAAGCTGAATCATCCCTGGCCATAAAACAATTTACACGAATCTTGAAGAAAGGCAGATTTCCAACATAATATGTGATTCATTAACATAGCTTAAGAAGATATTTTCATAAGAAGAACACATTGGTTAGCTCAAGGTTTGAGATAAATGACATTCAGGCAGAACAAGGTTTAACTATGACAACATAGGATGAAAAGGTAAAAGCAAAAAATTGTCTGCCGCTTATTTCCTCCTACAACTTCAACTGTGTGGATCAAAATAAACTGTGGAAAACTCTAAAAGAGATGGGAATACCAGACCACCTGATCTGCCTCTTGAGAAACCTGTATGTAGGTCAGGAAGCAACAATTAGAACTGGAAATGGAACAGCAGACTGGCCCCAGATAGCAAAAGGAGTATGTCAAGGCTGTCTATTATCACCCTGCTTATTTACCTTACATGCAGAGCACATCATGAGAAATGTTGGACTGGAGAAAACACAAGCTGGAATCAAGATTGCTGGGAAAAATATCAATGACCTCAGACATGTAGATGACACCACCCTTATGGCAAAAGGTGAAGAGGAACTAAAAAGCCTCTTGATGAAAGTGAAATAGGAGAGAGAAAAAGTTGGCTTAAAGTTTAATATTCAGAAAACTAAGATCACGGCATCTGGTCCCATTACCTCATGGGAAATAGATGGGGAGACAGTGGAAACAGTGTCAGACTTTATTTTTTTGGGCTCCAAAATCACTGCAGATGGTGGCTACAGTCATGAAATTAAAAGATGTGTACTTCTTGCAAGGAAAGTTATGGCCAACTTGGACAGCATATTAAAAAGCAGAGACATTATTTTGCCAACAAAGGTCCATATAGTCAAGGCTATGGTTTTACCAGTGGTCATGTATGGATGTGAGAGTTGGACTGTAAAGAAAACTAGCACCAAAAAATTTATGCTTTTGAACTGTGGTGTTGGAGAGGACACTTGAGAGTCCCTTGGATGGCAAGGAGATCCAACAAGTCCATCCTAAAAGAGATCAGTCCTGGGTGTTCATTGGAAGGACTGATGTTGAAGCTGAAACTCCAGTACTTTGGCCACTTCATGCCAAGAGTTGATTCATTGGAAAAGACCCTGATGATGGGAGGGCTTGGAAGCAGGAGAAGAAGGGGATAACAGGATGAGATGGCTGGATGGCATCCCCAACTGGATGGGCAAGAGTTTGACTAAACTCCAGGAGTTGGTGATGGACAGGGAGGCCTGGCTTGCTATGATTCATGGGATCGCAAAGAGTCGGACACAACTGAGTGACTGAACAGAATTGAACTGAACTGAACCACTTGGAGACCTTTCTCTGACCTCCTTACTGAGGCAATTATCACTCTCATTCAACATTTTTCTTTTAGAAGAATTATGTTGCTAAGAGAAAGGGGCAGCCTTTTCATTCCATAATTTCTTCTGGGCTGATAAGTGGCATCTTCCCTAATTTCTTGAGGCAACATATTCTCCTAATCCTTATATTGAGGGTCTCTGATTGGGAGTCCAGAATATTAGTTGGAGGAGGCTGTGACACTCCTAAGAGCCTGAACAACTGTGTGCAACTTAAAAGCCTTCATGTAGCTAGAAAAAAATCCAGTTACACATGCAGGGGGCAAAAACAAACAGAAAATACCCAGAACAAACAGAAGAATTACAATGAAAATAGTTTTATACCATGGGGTACTAGCTAACATTTCCAAAGAGAGGAGACTGAGGCTTTTGGAATATCTATATTCTGCATCATCTTATTTATATGTTTAGCAAAGTGCTCATATCTGTTATATATATACAACATTGGGAATGAAAAATGGCACAGATTCCTCCTTATGTAGCTGTTAGAATATCTAAGGCCAACCTGTTTTGTGAAACCATCTCTACAATTTGTGTTTGTTCAGCATTAAGGGATGAAGTAGCTTTTTAAGCATCTTGCAAAGCCTGTTGAGTAAAGTAAGTGAATCCTGTTGGGTAGATAGAACTCAGCTTGTAGTTTAACACCTGTAGTTCCCAGAGAGGGAAACATATTGCAGATAAAATCAGATAAAAAGCTACCAGATCTAGACTCATGTGCCTTTTTATATGTAACATAGTCATTAAATCAAGACAATATATAACCATGGTTAAAAGTAACATTAGGTCCATAGGTAAGATACAAAATATTATATCACTACATTTTAGGATTTCTAGATATCATCAGATTAAAAAGAGACATCATATATAATTGCTGTTGACAAAGATAGTCATAGAAGTGGAGAAAGTCCTTCCCTTGAAGTGGAGATGATCACCACAAGAAACCTTCCACTGAGGAGGGGAGCGCTCCACAACCCAACAATTAGGTTGTGGAATGTGGCTTAGGAATGAGCCCAGGGCAGGAGAGTTAAGTGGCAGACTTAGGATTTTTGGTGTCAGTGGAAGCTGGCCCACATAGATTAGCAGGCCCATTTGAAAAGTGGTAAGTAAAAGTATAGAGAATAAAGATATAAAAAAGACATCACTTAGTCTGGGTCAGAATGAAACCACAAATTAATTCCTGGCACCTTCACAGATGTGGGAGGAGGAAGAATAATCTGGTAAGGACCTGCACAGAGGGGCTAGAGGGATTGCCATCGCAGATTACAATGTCTTCATCAGGACATTAGTGCCTGGCTCAAACAGCAGTTTGTTTGACTCAGAGGCTGGGTCAGTTGTCACATCCTGGAGTTCCTGAAATGTCTATTGAAAAGATGAAAGTTGAGTTACACGGTTAATTCCAAGCATTTAGGGAAACTTTGGTGTAAGACTAAGAATTTTCCTTTGATCAGGAATGATTTTCATGAATTATTCATCATCTGTCCTCAGACTACAATCATCCTTTATCTTTGTTCCTCTTTATATATCTTTCTAATTCTTCCTCAGTATATTGTGATTTTCCCTGTTTAACAGGACTTATCCAGATCAAGGACATCTGTAGTGGGGGGGAGGGTGTTGGTAAAGAGCCTCATTTCTGGTTGGCAGTCAGCCAAATCATTACCCTTGACTACTTTACTCCAGTCCCTTTTGTGCCTTTTGCAATGTATAAAACTACTTTTTAGGAAAATACATAGCCATCAAAAGTATTTCAATCTTTTTGAAATGCTTAATAGTTTTTCCTGTCTTTATTTCTGTATTGCAGTATGGAATCAGTATAGATATTTACTTGCTGCCTTTTGGTTAACTCTAGAGCTTGAGTCAGAGCCACAAACTCCACTAGCTGAACATCCTTTTCTGGAAATGTGGAGGCAGGAAAGACTGTTTCTAAAACTTGTTTAGTTATCACCACAACATAACATGCTTTCTGTTTGTTATGAACAAAAGAACTGCCATCCTAAACAAAAGAACTATCATCTGCAAATATTTCCATGTCAGCATTGTCTAATGGTGTGTCCATTATATTTTCCTGTTCAGTTCAGTTCAGTCCCTCAGTCGTGTCTGACTCTTTATGATCCCATGGACTGCAGCATGCCAGGTTTTCTTGTCCATCATCAATATCCAGAGTTTGCTCAAACTCAGGTCCATCAAGTCAGTGATGCCATCCAATCATCTCATCCTCTGTTATCCCCTTCTCCTCCTGCCTTCAATCTTTCTCAGCATCAGGGTCTTTTCTAATGAGTCAATTCTTCATATCAACCTTCTAGAGCTGAATAATTTAAGGTTAGAAATTGGGAATGATCATGATTGTGTGTTTCACTTTCTTTCTTGGAAGTAAAAGTGGCGGGATTTAAGTTTCCACAAACATTAAGTTTAGTTACTGGTCCCCACTAATAATCACTTCAGTTCAGTCCAGTTGCTTAGTTGTGTTCAACTTTTTGTGACCGCATGGACCGCACACACCGGGTCTCCCTGTCTGTCACCAACTCCTGGAGTTTCCCCAAACTCATGTCCATTGAGTCAGTGATGTCATCCAAACATCTCATCCTCTGTCATCCCCTTCTCCTCCTGCCCTCAATCTTTCGCAGTATCAGGGTTTTTTCAAATGTGTCAGGTCTTTGCATCAGGTGACGAGAGTACTGGAATTTCAGGTTCAGCATCAGGCCTTCCAATGAACACCCAGAACTGATCTCCTTTAGGATGGACTGGTTGGATCTCCTTGCAGTCCAAGGGACTCTCAAGATTCTTCTCAACTGCAGTTCAAAAGCATCAATTCTTCAGTGCTCAGCTTTCTTTATGGTCCAACTCTCGTATCCACACATGACTACTGGAAAACTAACAATGACAAATAATGACTAATATTTAAGAAGCTGGTCATCCAAATATTAAACTTTAGAGCTAAATATTCCACTCACGTAATGAAAACTCAGTACAGTAAGATTTTGTCCATTAGTAAACTTAAGAATGCCAGGCACTAGCAAAGCAATAAACACCATTACTCTTAAACAATATTTCAAACCTTGAGCCACTGCTGTATTTATCATAGCTCCCAAGGTCATAATTTTTCTTTCAGTACAAACAGGTTAAACTCTGACCCTGTGGGGAAACTTAAGGCAGGAGCTTGTAAAACAGCAGCCTGAAGCGTCTTAAATGTCTTTTGAATCTCTGGGGGACCAAACCAGTTTGTTGCTTGTATTCTGCTGAGTTTCAATTATAAGTTTATATGCAGGCTGGGCAAGTTCTCCATGATGTCTAAAAATCCCCTCAGTTGTCTTAAAGGTGTAGATAGAGGATGATTTAGTATAGGTTAATCTCTAGAAAATATCTTTCAAATCAATGACTGAAAAATATTTGGCTGGTTCAGGAATTTCAGACAACAGAGAATAAGAATTAGAAACCATGGTATATAGAGGAACCCCAGTCTCATTTATTATTCATATATCTTGAACTACTTTCCATTTATCATTTGGCATTTTTATGCCTAAAATAGGAGTGTTACATGGACTGTTACAGAGAATTAATAGCTCTTGTTCTTTTAAATTTTCAAGAATGGGTTTGAACCCTTCTGAGTCTCAGAATTTAGTTTTTGATGTTGAAATAGCTGAGAGTCTTTGAGCTTGACAATAACAGAAATAGCATTCTGTGCTCAACCCACAGTTTTTCATAAATTCAAACTCTAACATTTACATTTTATTCAATTAACGGGGGAGAAATAGAAGGCTCCATATTCTTGAAAACAGACATCGACCTTGCTCAGTACATCCTTCCCCAAAGGAGAGAGATTTTAGCACAATCAAAAATTTGTGTGAAAACATCATAGTCCCAGTTGCAGCTTAGAGAAAAACTGAAATAATAATGTTTGGCTCATCCAGACAGTCCCATTACAGAAGAGCATCAGAAGAAAAGCATACCAGGGTCTTCAGCAAGCACAGAGAAATTTTCACCAGTGTTCAAAAAGAAATAGACTGATTGGCCAACCATGGTTATTAATAGCTGGGTATTAGTAGGTGCAATTAGTGTAAATAACTGGGTATAAATAGGTGTGTGGGGTCCTCTGGGCAACTTCAGTTCAGATGGCCTTGAGAGCTTGAACCTTGAGGCCTACACCTTTGACAACATTCTTCTCTTCAGTGTAGTCCTTTGAAGACTAGGCATGGAGCCACTGGTGGCTTAGACATATGAGAGCAATCAGGCTTGAAGTGTTCTTTATTTCCACAGTAATAGCAAGTCTGTCCCTTTTCACCCTGGTCCCCCTAGTCATTTTTCCCCAGCTGTTTCAGAGCATATCTAATAGCTATGGCTAGGGATGCAATCTTTATCTGGTTCTTTTTGGTCTCCTCTTTTCCTCCTCATAGTCTCTGTCATAATAACCTGCCTGTGCCAGAGGTAGCAGTCTAAAGACTGATTTGGTCCATATGCTTGTTTTAGTGGCTTACAGTGGATATGGAGCTGAAGAGTGAGAAATCTTTTAAAATCATTTCTCCCTCTGCACTTTTGGGATCAATGTTAGTAAACTTGCAGATAATCTCCTGTCATCTATCTAGCAGTTTATCAGGAGTTTCCTTTTCTCCCTGTTCTGTGTCAGCCAACTTAACACAGTCTAGTCTTAGCACATGCTTGCTTGGCAGGTGGATCTGATCCCACCTTCCTTTAACCATGCTATAGTCCCAGTGTTGTTCTGTTATGGGAGATGCTTGGCTCCCAGTAGGTAGGAGGGCTATTTCTTGCTCCCTCTTTTCCCTAGTTTCACAATTAAGCCATTCATCCCCCAAAGTTGGAGCTTACCCCAGAACTGAAGTTCTCAAGTTAGGAGTCAGCATCTGTCCCAAGATACACGTATAATATATTTTGCTCTAAGTAGGACCATAAAGTAAAGTTAGTTCCCTAAAGGTTTCTATGTACTTTTTGGATCCTGTAATTAGTCTCGACCACAAATGGGACTGTTTGAATGTTTACTGAGACCGAGACAACCCCTACTGGAAGGGTGCTCTGATTCTCAGACTGTCAGTTGGGAGCCCTGGATACAGAGGCAAAGTAAGCGGACAGAAGGGAGCTGAGACTTTCACACCCAAATCTGCACCCTTAGGACACAAGTCTGGCATGTTTTGCAAACAGAAAAAGAGAAATGTATGTGGCATTTCTACACATCTTCCCGGTTTTCTACAAAATTGGTTTGATTGTAAAACAGTATTATAATAAGAGACCCTACAAAGGGTTTCTCTGGTGGCTCAGCTTGTAAAGAATCCGTCTGCATTGTGGGAGACCTGAGTTTTATCCCTTGATTGCAAAGATCCCCTTGAGAAGGGAAAGGCTCCTCCACTCCAGTATTCTGGCCTCGAGAATTCCATGAACTTTATAGTCCATGGGGTTGCAAAGCGTTAGACACGACTGATTTTCACTTCAACCATCCAGTGTTCCCCATCTTCCAAGGATGTTGTGGTGATTAAATAGAGAAGATCAGACATGCCTTTTTTAAACTCTGGGGATTGAGCTTGTTGCAGTTTTTTAAAAACTAACTCCCCTCTCTAAGAAAGAAAAAAGTGGCACATCCAGCCATGACTTTTTTTCTACTGGGGACGTCCCTCCCTGCTCTAGATTGGGGCGGAGACAGATTTTCCCCAAAGTTTTCCATCCCTGCTCAGACTTAGCCTGCCCCTTACTGACTCAGGTGCCTTACTCAGTCCCTTCAGCCCATTAGTTCTACCAATGAGGCAGGGCTGAAATGCACCAGAGGTAGATTTGATGGCATCCAAAATTGATGTCCAGTTCCTCACCATTAAAACATTTAATGTCTGCTCATTCTCTGTTGCCACACAGAGTGCAAGAGTAAGCTTCTGGGATGCCTCCTAAGTTAGGAATACTAGGGGAAACATCCATCTTCCATGTGCCTGTGCACTCCTGTGGATAGTCCTGAACATATTAGAAGAAGTGAGATATACAGGGGTGAACAACAATCAAGGTGTCCCTTCTGAGTGTAGCAAAAGGGGTGGGGAAGGGCCAGTTTGCAAGGAAAAAGTGATTTTTGTCCTTGAACCATTAGTGTCAATCTTTCCAGTTCACTCCCGCAGACTTGACAGAAAGAATATCTAAGTAGTTGAGGCAAAAGTTGAGGCAAAAGAGAGCCTCCTCTGGTCTGCTAATAGCTAGTACTACACAAATGTACTTTCAATCAGACTAGATCCTGGAATTAGAGAACTACATCCTCGAAAACCTCATGGTAACCAGCAGTGCTGCTATCCACATAGATGGGAGGCACAGCCATGACAAAGACTCACTTTCAGTTGCTGGCTCCTGAGGCAGGCAGTCAAAAGAGAGATCTGTAGTCTGAGAGAACCCTGTAGCAAGAGCTCCACCTTGCTCCCAAATGTGCTTTTGTATTTTTTGACTCCTAGCATGGTTAGATCCTTTCATACTTGGGGTCTAAGTAAAAGTGCATAGTAACAGCATGGATCACAAGTCCCTTGAAAGTCTATGATCCAAAAGATTAGGTTAGTAGCTCTAATCCTAAAACAGTTACAAAATGGTCGAAGAGGACAGAAACTTTGATGGAGAAAGAAGAACTTGGTCCAAACATGTGTTCATCTCTGGCTGCACCCATGGGGGAGATGGTGGGTTCCTTTGGCATTAGCATGTTGGAATAATCCTCTGACAAATGACATGGACCTAACAGGAGCAGAAGATATTAAGAAGATGTGGCAATAAAAACCAGAAGAACTATGCAAAAAAGATCTTCATGGCCCAAATATCCATGATGGTGTGATCACTCACCTAGCATCAGACATCCTGGAATGTGAAATTAAGTGGGCCTTAGGAAGCAACACTACAAACAAAGTTAGTAGAGGTGATGGGATCCCAGTTGAACCATTTCCAAACTCTAAAGTATGATGTTGTTAAAGTGCAGCACTCAATACACCAGCAAATTTGGAAAACACAGCAGTGCCCACAGAATGGGAAAAGAGCAGTTTTCATCCCAATCCCAAAGAAAGGCCATGGAAAAGAATGTTCAAACTACTGTATAATTGCACTCATTTCTCAAACTAACAAAGTAAAGCTCAAAATCCCCCAAGCCACACTTCAACAATACGTAAACCCTGAAATTCCAGATGTTCAAGCTGGATTTAGAAAAGGCAGAGGAACCAGGGATCAAATTTACAACATCCATTGGATAATCAAAAAAGCAAAAGTTCCAGAAAAATATATAATTCTGTTTAACTGACTAAACCAAAGCTTTTGACTCTGTTGATCACAACAAACTGTGGAAAAATCTTAAAGAGATGGGAATACCAGGCCACCTTACCTGCCTTCTGAGAAATCTTAATGCAGCTCAAAGGAAGTTAGAACTGGACTTGAAACAATAGATTTCTTCCAGTTTTCAAAAGGAGTACATCAGGGCTGTATAGTGTCATCCTGCTTATTTATCTTATATACAAAGTACATCATGTGAAATTCCAGGTTGGATGAAGCAAAAGTTGTAATCAGGATGGAAGGGAGAAATATCAATAACCTCAGAGACACAGATGAAACCATGTTTATGACAGAAAGTGAAGGAAACCTAAACAGCCTCATACATGTACACCATGGAATATTACTCAGCCATTAAAAAGAATTCATTTGAATCAGTTCTAATGAGATGGATGAAACTGGAGCCCATCATACAGAGTGAAGTAAGCCAGAAAGATAAAGACCAATACAGTATACTAATGCATATATATGGAATTTAGAAAGATGGTAACGATAACCCTATATGCAAAACAGAAAAAGAGACACAGATGTACAGAATAGACTTTTGGACTCTGTAAGAGAAGGTGAGGGTGGGATGTTTTGAGAGAACAACATCAAAGCATATATATTATCTAGGGTGAAACAGATCACCAGCCCAGGCTGGATGCGTGGGACAAGTGCTCGGGCCTGGTGCACTGGGAAGACCCAGAGGATTAAGGGTGGAGAGGGAGGTGGGAGGGGAGATCGCGATTGGGAATACATGTAAATACATGACTGATTCATGTCAATGTATGGCAAAAATCATTACAATATTATAAAGTAACTAGCCTCCAACTAATAAAAATAAATGAAAAAAATTAAAAAGAGCCTCATAATGAATGTGAAAGAGGAAAGTTCAAAAGTAGGCTTAAAATGGAACATTCAAAAAAAAAAAAAAAATCATGGCCTCTGGCCCCATCACTTCATGGCAAATAGATATGGAAACAATGGAAAGAGTGAAAGATTTTATTTTGGGTGGTCCTTCAAAATCACTGCAGATGGTGACTTCAGCCTTGAAATTAAAGGACACTTTCTCTTTGGAAGAAAAGCTATGACCAATCTAGGCAGCATATTAAAATGCAGAGACATTGCTTTGTCAACAAAGTTCTGTCTAGGCAAAGCAGATTTTGATTTGTGGTCATGTATGGATGTGAGAGTTGGACCATAAAGAGAGCTGAATTTTTGAACTATGGTGTTGAAGAACACACTTGTAAGCCCCTTGGAGTGCAAGGAGATCAAACCAGTCAATCAATCCTAAAGGAAATCAGTCCTAAATATTCACTCGAAGAACTGAAGCTGAAACTCCAATAATTTGGGTACATGGTGAGAAGAGCTGAACCATTTGAAAAGATCCCGATGCTGGTAAAGATTGAAGGTAGAACGAGAAGGGGATGGCAGAGAAAGAGATGGTTGGATGACAATCCAACAATTGTTGGCATGAGTTTGAGCAAGCTTTCAGTGTTGGTGATGGACAGGGAAGCCTTCATTTAATGGGCAAAATGTTTGTCATGACTGAGCAACTGAGCTGAGCTGAATTGATAATCCCCTGAAAGGATTTCTCCCACAAGTCATATGAGGTCACCACAGAACCACAGATTAGGTTACAGCTATTGCTTCACACTGTGCATCTCATACTGTCAACATTCATTACAGAAGCACACTGCACATTTAGTAGAGTAAAATAAGAAACATGTGTATCCTAAAAGAACAGGTGAACTGGAGCTCTGAGTGCCCTTACCTTGTCTTGAAGATCCTGGATGAACCCCCAAGATGAAACATTGCTGTCATAAGTTGTAATGATGCTGTTATTTGTGGTCTATGGCAGAGAAGAATTTGAGCCAGTGCCAATGATGAGGCTTGATAATTCCGAGTTTTTTGTGTAATAAAGAGGTTTAAAGCTAAAAGACATAGAGAAAGCTTCTGACATAAAATCAGAAGAGAACAGAAAGAGTGCATTCATGATAGGTTTTAGCAAGGAGTTATATACCTATTAACAAGCTGCTAATTACAGAAGGGAAAATCCTATAAACTAAGAAAGTTACATCAGGCCCCTCAACCAGAACATTCATTTTGATATAGCATTGGCCCAAGGTGACCCCTTCCCAGCCATAAAACATTTGGCATGAATCTTGAAGAAAAGCAGATTTCAAGCAAATGCATAGTTCATTAACATAGCTTAAGAAAATATTTCTTTAATTAGAATGCATTAATTAGCTCAAGGTTTGAGAAAAAGTTAAATTCAGGCAGAGTCAGTTTCACCATGACATCACAGGATTAGAAGCAAAAGGAAAAAAAAAAAAAAAAGTCTGCCACTTTCAGTGTATTTCCTCCTGCTACTTTGGAATATCTGACCTCCCTACCAAGGTTGTTAACAGGACATGTTAACAGGAGTGGTGGGACATGAGCTCCACAGTGCATTTTTATTAGTTGTGGGATGCATGCTCTAAAAAGCAGGCTGAGTAATGGCTGTTGGCAGACCTTACCCCAGAAGCTCAGTATTTGTGGAATTCTTGCTTTAGAGCATGAACTTCATAGTTTTGAAAGGCAAACTCCAGTAGACTGGAAGCTTAGTAGCTGCAAGAAGCATGCTTTGGAATACATACCACACGATATAGTGTGCTAAAAAAACCAGAGATCAAGATTAATTATTATGGCACACGTACTCTGGATCATGACGTCAATATGGCAAGATATATACCGTTGAACTGGGGCTCAATGTGGCAAGATATGTGTTCCAGAGTGCAAGCTCATTTTTTGTGGAAGTGGGGCTTTATAGCCCAGATTCAGTAGTGGTGGGATGTGAGCTCCAGAGCTCAAGATCAGTAGTTATGGCATGCGTGACCTATAGTGGAGGCTCAATTGAGGCTGGATGTGTGTCCCAGAGAGCCATTTCAATAGTTGCAGCCTACGGGCTCTAAAATGGAGAACCAGTGTTTGTGGGATACATGCTCCACAGTTCAAATTAGTAGTTGCAGCTCTTGTGCTCTAGACTTAAGGCTCAGTAGTGATGAATAACATTTTCCAGATTTCAAATTCAGTACACCTACTCTATAGTGCATGGTCAAGAATAGCATAATACCTCCTCTGGAATGAAAGCTCAGAAAGTATGTACTTGTACTCAAAACCAGTTTCACTAGTGTAGGTACGTGTGTTCCAGCATGCAAGCTCAATAGTTGCTGCGCAGGTGCATTAGAGCATGGGATCAGTATTGGCAGCATGTATGTGTCAGAATATAAGACCTACAGTTACAGGATGCCAGCTCTGGTATTCAGAGTCAGTAGTGAAGTATTTCTTGATCTAGAGTAGCTTCTCAGAATTTGCAGCACAGCTGCTTTATAGCATGGAATCAGTATTTCAGGGATGGACACTCAGAGTGTACGTTTAGTACTTGTGCAAGATCTACTCTAGAGAACAGTCCCAGTAGTAATTGGAAGCATGTTCCTGAGTGCTGCTAAGAATTTGTGGGCCAACTGTACTAGTACATGGGCAGAGAAGTTTCAGAATTCATGCTCCTGAGTTCATGCTTTGCCATTGTGACAAATTTATTTGTAGTATATACCCATTAGTGGCAAGAGGCATATTCAAGGATGATGATTCAGTAGTCCCAGGGCATGTGGCTGGAGTGCAAGCTCTAATTGTGACAAACATGTTCAAGAACTGGAGGTCAGTAGTGGTAGGAGGCAAGCTTTACAGTGCAAGCTCAATAGCTCTGCCTTGCCTGCTTTAGAGGGGAAGCTCAATGTTGGCAGAACATGGGCTCCAGAGTTCAAGTTAGTAGTCACCAGCATGCTTAAGATTGCAAGCATTTTTCTTAGGCTCTGTGCTCTAGAATGCAAGCTGAGTAGTGGACTGTGTGCTCTAGGGGGCAGAAACAGTAGTTGTGGAATATGTGGTACAGAGTGCAAACTCACAAATGAAGGAAAGCCTACTATAAAGTGAATGGTCAGTAAATGTGGTACACTTGAAATATAACATTGGTCTATAATTCAACATCTGCATTCTATAGTGTAATCTCTGCAGTTATGCATCACAGCTGCTAAGCAGGAACTAAGTAGTTATAGGACTTGGATTCCAGAATGCAAGCACAATTAGTTGCAGCACACATGCTGTCAAAGAAAGGCTCACTAATGACAGACAATTGCTCAAGAATGCAAGCTCTATAGTTTTGACATGCTTTCAATGGAGATTGAGGCCAGTAGTGGTGAAACAAGATTCTTAAACCCTGGCTCACAAGTTGTAAGATATATATTGTAGAACCCAGCCTCAGGAGTCTCAGTACAATTGCTTCAGCATTCAATTTCACTAGTTGGCACTATAAACTAGCAGGCATGTTTACAGTGCAGGCTCAGAAGTGGAAGGATTCATGTTAAAGGGTGTGGGTTCATTAGTGCTAGGCATAAGCTCCAGAGATCAAGCTCAGTAGTTTCAGTATCCTTGCTCTAGAATTTTTGTTCAGTAGTTCCTCAACATGTGCACTGATCACCAGTTCAGCAGAACTAGGATTCATCTCCTAGTGTGCCAACTTAGCAGTTGTAGAATTCAGGCTCAAGTGTATGAGTACTATGGTGGCAAGATGTACTAGATCATGTGCTTGTACAATCAAGATGCATGCTCCAGCATGAAATTTCAGTAGTTGAGGCATGTGTGCTTCAAACCAGTCTCAGTAGTTGTGGGATGCTTACTACAGTGTTGTTGTGTTAGTCACTCAACCGTGTCCAACGCTGCAACTCCATGGATTGTAGCACACAAGACTCCTCTGTCCACGGATTCTCCAGGCAAGAATAGTGGAGTGATTAGGCACTTTTCCTCCAGGTGGTCTTTCAGACCCAGGGATTGATCTTAGGTATTTATTCTGCATTACAGGCGAATTCTTTACTGTCTGAGCCACCAGGAAAGACCAAATATATTTTAGTTTTATGCTGCATGTGTGCACAGTCACCACAATTGTGTCTGACCCTTTGTGACTCTGTAGCCCACCAGATTCCTCTGTCCTTGAGATTCTTCAGGAAAAAATACTGGAGTGGTTGGCCATGCCCTCCTCCATGGGCTTTTCCCTACCCAGGAATTGAATCCACTCTCCTTGTGTTTCCTGCTTTGCTGGCATAATCTTTATCTGTTGAGCCACTGGGGAAGTCTGTATAGATTATGGGCTCAGTGGTGGTGGGAAATGTGCTCTAAAGTACAAGATCAGTAGTTGTGAATGGATGCACTAGAACATGAGATCAACATTGGCAAACACATACTCCAGAATCTATGCTCATTAGATGCAACAAGTATGCTCAAGTTTAAGAATACAGGCTCAGCAGTAGCAATTGCTGGAGCCCTATAGTGCAAGTTATGTAGCTGTGGAATGCCTGCTTTAGAGTGGGGTCTCAAAAGTGGCAGAACATGTGCTTCAGAGTGCAATCTTGTTAGTTATGGTAAGTGTTCTCTATGCCTTGGGCACTTAGTTGTGGGACATGTACTCCAAATTTAAAGATTACTCGTTATGACATGCTTGGTCTAGAATGTGGCTTCAATAGTGATGAGATGCTCCCTCTAGAACTCATCAGTGGCAAGATGCATGCTCTGGAGTGCATGCTCCAAAAACACACTAGTTTGGCACCTGGGCTTTATAACACAGAAATGGGAGTGTTGAGATGCATGCTAAAAAGTTCAAGGTCAATAATGTATTCATGCCTACTCTGGAACCTGACCTCAAAATGTGTGAGATAAATGAACTAGATATAGGCTTAGTAGTTGCAAGATATTTATTCCATAGTGTAAGCTTAGTATATGTTTCACCACAGATCTAGAGCACAGCTTAGTAGTGGTAGGACAAATATTTCATAGTTCTTACTTAGTAGTTACAGTACTTATGCTCTAAAACATTTACTCACTAGTGGTGAGATAATTATTTCAGAATGCAGGCTGGTTCTAGAAATTGGACTCACTTGTGACAAGATGTATATTCTAGAACTTGTGTTCAGTAGTCTTAGTATGTTTGTTTTACATTATCATTTCAATGCTTACAGTACAGATGCCCTACATGGAATCACTAGTGGCAGGGACTGTATTCCAGAGTGCAAGCTCAGGAATTGCATTATGTGAGTTCAAAAGTGGTTTCTTAGTAGTGCAATTGTGCATGGCCTATAACACAAGCTCAGTCGCGTTGATATGCAAGCACTTATGGCCACCTGCTATAGTGAGTGTGGTCAGTATTGTCAGGATTTGTGTTCCAGTATGCAAGTTCAATAGTTGTGGAACATCTATTCCAAAGCATAATCTCAGGTGACCAGACACTTGCTCTAGGGTGCAAGCTCAGTAGTTATGGCAGGCCTGCTCTAGAGAAGGGGCTCAGTAGTAGTAGATATAGATTTAGAGCAGGGGCTCAGTAGTGACATGATATGTGTCCTAGAATGGGTGCTCCATAGTCTCTGGGCATTTGTTCCAAAGTCCAAACTCACTACCTGTGAAAAGCATGCCTAGAACACAGGCTCAGTAGTAATGTGAATCTTAATACTGTATGCAAGCTTGGTAGTTGCAGAATATGAACTCTACATGACAATCACAGTAGTTGTTGCACACATTCAGTAGAGCATAAGCTGGCAGGACACGTACTTCACAGTGCAGGGCAATTGACCACAAGTGGCAGAAAACATGCTTTTGAGTACAGACTCAGAAGTTGTAGCATGAGTATTGTGGATCAGATTAAGTATATCAGGGACAAGGACTCTATAGTACAAGCTCAGTAGTTGTAGTAGGCCTGTTATAGAGCTGGTTCCAGTAGTGAAAGGATGCATGCTTCAGATGTTAGTCAGCGTTTTTGGATTGTATACTCTAAAGCACAGGCTCAGTAGTGGTGACAGTCATACTTCTAAGTGCTTGCTCTGTAGTTGTGGCATGTCTGATTTAGAGTACTCAGTGAGTGGAGGTGAAATGAGTGCTCTGGGAAATGGGCCAGGAATGAGGCTGTGGTTCAGAGTATGTGTAATGAAATTATTGTTCTTGCACTCTGTGGCTTGAATATGCCCCTATTGACCACTCACTCTAGAGTATGCATGCCATAATTATTGAGCTTGCATGTTAAATCATGTATTTGTAAACTATTACACTATCAAAGCACATTCTAGCTGAGGTGTACTGGCAACTATTCACTGGCACTCTGAAGCACAAGTGTCATGACTACAGTCCTTTCTCTATAGATCTGGCATACTGCAGGTACTGAGCTTGCAAGCTAGAGCATATATCCTGGTACTTTTGACCTCCCACGTTCTAGAGTAGGCCCTTGCCATAAATACTGAGATTGCATTCTGGAGCACTTTTCCCACTGCTACAGATACAACACTCTAGAGCATAATTGCCATGGCTCATCTTGTCCTCTGAAGATCTTTTTAGTGTAGTTCTCCTGGGTATTCTGCCACCTCTTCTTAAGATTTTCTTCTTCTGTTAGGTCCATACTGTTTCTGTCTGAAATTATTGTGCCCATCTTTGTATGAAATATTCCCTTGGTATCTCTAATTTTCTTGCAGAGATCTCTAGTATTTCCCATTCTACAGTTTTCTTCTATTTCTTTGCATTGATCAATGAGGAAGGCTTTTTAATCTCTCCTTCCTATTCTTTCAAATTCTGTACTCAGGTGGGTATATCTTTTCTTATATCTTTGCCTTTAGTGTCTCTTCTTTTCTCAGCTATTTGTAAGCTCCACTCAGACAACAATTTTTACTTTTTACATTTAGTTTTCTTGGGGGGTGGTCTTGTTTACTGCTTCCTCTACAAAGTCATGAATCTCCATCCATAGTTCTTTAGGCAATCTATCTATCAAATCTAATCACCTAAATCTGTTTGGCACTTCTCCTGTGTAATTGTAAGCGATTTGATTTAGGTCATGCCTGAATGATCTAGTGTTTTTGTTTTCCTACTTTCTTCAATTTAAGTCTGAAATTTGAGATATGGAGCTCATGATTTGAAGCACAGTCCACTCCCAGTCTTTTTTTTTTTTTTTCTTTCGCTGAGTGTATAGAGCTTCTCCATCTTTGGCTGCAAAGAATATAATCAAGCTGATTTTGGTGTTGACCATCTGACGATCTCCATGTGTAGAGTTGCTTCGTGTGATGTTTGCTATGACCAGTGTGTTCTCTTGTGAAAACTCTATTAGCCTTTGCCCTCTTCATTTTGTACTCCAAGGCCAAACTTTCCTGTTACTTCAGGTTATCTCTTGACCTCTGAATTTTGCATTCCAGTATCCTATGATAAAAAGGACATCTTTATTATTAGTATTATTTTTGATGTTAGTTCTAGAAGATTTTGTGGGCCATCATAGAACCAACCTTCAACTTCAGTTTCCTCAGCATTAGTTCTTGGGGCATTGACTTGGGTTTCTGTGAGATGGGTACTCTGAAAATTGAGGTGAAAAAGAATTGAGGAGGGTGTTGTGAAATGTGGGCTGTGTAGAATGGCATACATGTCCTGGAGTGCAAGCTCAGTAGTTGCAACACATGTTCTTTTGGATGTAGGTTCAGTGGTTGTGGTACAAATGCTTCAGAATGTAAACTCAGAAGTCATGCCATTGTTACTCTTATGTATGGGCTAGTTGTACTTGGATGCTTGCATAGTATTAGTAGTGGGGGAATCTGTGTCTCAGACCACAAGCTCAACAGAGGGCAGGCCTGCTTGAGGGCTAGATCTCAGTAGTGGTGTGATTCATGCTTATAAATGTAATTCCAGGACTGGCAGGATGTATTCCTAAGTTCAATATTAGTCACAAATTCTCAAGTGTGGCTTCATTAATAGCAGGATGTGTGTTTCAGATTGTAAGTCCATTAGTTACCATTGCCTACTGTAGATGTGATGTCAGTAGTGTGAAGACATGTGATCCAGAGTGCAAGTTCAGTACTTGATCCTTGCTTGCTCTAGGATACATCTCCAATAGTGGTGTGAGGTGCACTTCAGAGTGTAAGTTCATTATTTACAACAGACCTTCTACACTACATGGACTCAGTGGTGGCTTACTCAAGACATTGCAGTGTGAAAATTCAGACAGTAGCACACTTGTTCTATAACACAGGATCAGGAGTGGTAGATCATGATTCTATAATGTAGTCCATGATGTGGCAAGACATGGACTCATAGTGATGGGGCATACACTCCAAGGTAAAATTCAGTAGATGCAACACAACCAGTATGAAGCTTGAGCTCAGTGGTGCCCATATACATGCTCTAGAATATAGGACTCAAAGAGGCAGCACATGTGATCCAGACTGTAAGTTGAGTTGTTGCCACTCAACTTCTCTTTGAGTTCAGTTCAGTCACTCAGTCGTGTTTGACTTTTTGCAACCCCATGAATTACAGCATGCCAGGCCTCCCTGTCCATCACCAACTCCTGGAGTTTACTCAATCTCATGACCATCGAGTCGGTAATGCCATCCAGCCATATCATCCTCTGTCATCCCCTTCTCCTCCTGCCTCCAATCCCTCCCAGCATCAGGGTCTTTTCCAATGATTCAACTCTTCGCATGAGGTGGTCAAAGTACTGAAATTTCAGCTTCAGCATCACTGAACACCCAGGACTGATCTCCTTCAGGATGGACTCGTTGGATCTCCTTTCAGTCCAAGGGACTCTCAAGAGTCTTCTCCAACACCACAGTTCAAAAGCATCAATTTTTCAGCATTCAGCTTTCTTCACAGTCCAACCCTCACATCCATACATGACCACTGGAAAAACCATAACCTTGACCAGATGGACCTTTGTTGGCAAATAAGTCTCTGCTTTTTAGTATGCTCTCTAGGTTGGTCATAACTTTCCTTCCAAGAAGTAAGTGTCTTTTAACTTCATGGCTGCAGTCACCAACTGCAGTGATTTTGGAGCCCAGAAAAATAAAGTCTGACACTGTTTCCACTGTCTCCCCATCTATTTCCCATGAGGTGATGGGACCAAATGCCATGATCTTAGTTTTCTCATGTTAAGCATTTAAACTTCTTCACTCTCCTCTTTCTCTATAGTGTTGTGTAAATAGTTGTGGCATGCCTGGTTTGGATTAAGCACTCAATAGTGGAGAAACAGGGCTGTAGAATATGGGCACACTAGTGCTTACATGCATTCTTGAGAACAAAAGTTCATTAGTTGTGGCATGGCCAATAAAGAGCATAGAAACAGTTTTGGCACCACTTGCTCTAGAATGCAAGCTCAGCAGTGAAAAAACATGACCTTACAATGTGGGCTCATTAGCGACTGTGCACGAGCTCCAGAGTGCATGACCAATAGTTCAGGCAGGCTCACACTAGAAAGCAGTCTCAGTAATTGTGGAAGGCAAGCTGCATAGTACAAGTTCAGTACGATAGTGCACCTGCTTGGCAGTACAACTTAATAGTGTCAGAAAGTGTACTCCAGTGTGCAGTATTAGTAATTGAAGCAAGTGTGCTTTAGATTTCAGTCTATTTGTGGCAGGTCACATGCTCCAGAATGCAAGCTCATTAGTTGTGACACATGTGTTCTAGAGCTCAGGCTCAAATGTCAGGTTAGATCTTCTAAAATGTGGGCTCCTTAGTTGAAATGAACTTATTCTGAGTGCAAACTGAAGGGGTTGCCCATGCCTGCTCTGGGCATGACACAGACATGCCCATGACAGAAGTCCAGTTGTGTTATGATCCATACTCCAAAGTGCAAGCTCAGTAGTTGTTGCACACATCTTTATAATGTGGCCTCAGAAGTGGCAGGATGTGTGCTCCAGAGTGCACTCTTATTTACTGGGGTATACCTGCTCTCCAGTGTGGCTTTTTATCAGTGGGATATGTGCTCTAGAAAGAGGGGTCAGTAGTGGTGGGACAGGTGCTTCAGAGTTCAGGGTCAGTCGTTAAGCCACAGGAACTCTAGAGGACAGTCTCAGTAATAGCAAGATGCATACCTGAGTTTGCAAACTCAGTATTGTGGCCATGCCTAATCTAGAGGCAAAGATTAAGCATTTTGTCATGTGTGCACTACAGCATCTGTTCTAAAGGGGAAAGAAAAGCATTCTATAGTGCAATCTTGGTACATGGAGCACGTGTGCCCTAAAACATTGGCTCAGAAGTGTCGGGATGCTTTCTCCAAACTGTAAGCTCAATTCTTGTGGCTCACCTGCTCTAGAGTGTGGGGTATATAATGGCAAGATGCATGTTTTAGAATGCCAACTCAAAATTGTCACACTGTCTGTTACGGAGTTCAAATTCTGTAGCTGCAACAAGGGTACTTAGAGCATTTGCTCAGTAGTTGCAGTGGGTTAAAAGGTGGGTTCAGTAGTAGTGGGGCACATGCTCCAAATTGCAAGCTCAGCAGTAGTGGCAAGCTAATTAAAAAAAAAAAACAAAAACAAACAAACAAAAAAACTGGGTCCAGTAGGTCCAGAATGTTTGCTAAGCAAACGGTTCCGTAGTAGTTGGAACCATGCTCCTCTGTGCATCTTTGATATTTCCAGCATATATGCTTCAGACTTTGGGTTCATTAGTGGCAGTGAAGTGAAAGTCACTCAATTGTGCTGAACTTTTGAAATCCTATGGACTATACAGTCCATGAAATTCTCCAGGACAGGATACTAGAGTGAGTAACCTTTCCCTTCTCCAGATTAGTGGCAGACACAGGCTAAATTGCAAGCACAATAGTTGCCAACGGGTGTACTGATATATGGGTCAGTAGTAGTGAGGCAGGAGATCCAGAGTGCACTTTTATTAGTTGTGGTATGCATGCTTTATACAGAAGGCTCAGTAGTGGTTGTTGGTGTGCCCTACAAGAGCAAGCTCAGAAGTTGCAGAATGCCTGCTGCAGAGCGTGAGCTCAAGAGTTGTGTAATGCCTGCTCCAGTATGCAAGTTTAGTAGCTACAAGAAGAGTTCTTTGTGTAGCAGTCATATAATGGTAGGATGTGTGCTCCAGAATTAATGATCAGTAGTTATGGCATGTGTGCTCTGGGAATTTTTCCTCAGCAGTTGCAGGACTCATCCTACAGAACTCATGCACAATGTCGCAATGTATGTGTTCCAGAGTGCAAGCTTACTAGTTATGGAATCTGTGCTCTAGAGCCCAACGTTGGTAGTGAGATATGTGGTGGAGAATTCAAGATCAGTAGTCATGGCCTGCATGGTCTAGAGTGCAGGCTCAGTTGTGGAAGGATGAATGCTACAGAGATTCCTCTCTGTAGTTGTGGCCTATTTGCTTGACAGCACAGTTTCAGAGTTAGTGCTTGTGGGATGCTTGCTCCAGAGTGCAAGTTAGTAGTTGCAACACTGATGCTCTAGACTGAGGGCTCAGTAGTGGTAAGCCACTTATTACAGGCTGCAAACTCAGTAGTTGCAGTATACCTGCTCTACAACATGAGTTCAGGAGTTTCATTATCCCTACTCCAGAGTGCAAACTCAGAGATTATGCCATGTTCTCTCAATAGCACAGACTCAGAAGTGTAGGTATGAATGTTTCAGAGTTCAGGCTCAGTATTTCTGGAAATCTGCTCTGGAGCTTGGTCTTAGTAGTAGCAGGGCAGGTCCTCCTGCATACCAGCCTTGTAATAGAGGCACTGTTGCACTAAAGCATGGTATCAGAACTAGCAGCATACATGCTTTAGAATGAAGGCTCGGTAGTTGCAGGATGCCAGCTCTAGTGTGCAGTTTCAGTAGTGGCATGGTGCCTCCCTTAGGCAGCAAGCTCAGAACTTGAACTTGCAGCATGGGTGCTCCATATCATAGATTCAGTATTGCAAGGACCTATGCTTTGAAGCAAAAGCTCAGTAGTTGCAGGAGGCATTCTCTAGAGTGCAGTATCAATAGTGATGGAATGCATGTTCCTGAGTACTGTTCAGGATTTGTGGACCATAAGGATTAAATCATGGGCACAGTAGTTGCAGGATGCATAACCCTGAGATCAGGCATGGTTGTGACACACCAACTTTGGAGCCTGTGCCTAGTAGTGGTGAGATGCATACTCAAGGATGAGGGCTCAGTAGTCTCAGGTCATGGGCCCTGGAGTGAAAGCTCAGTAGTTGCAGCACATATGCTCTAGAATGGGAGCTCAGTAGTGGTAGAAGGCAATCTGTATAATGTAAGTTCAGTAGCTCTGTCATACAGATTCTATGAGACAATTTCAATGGTGGCAGAATCCTGGCTCCACAGTTCAAACTTAGTCGTGAAAACCATCCTATAGATTGCATGCTATAATGTCAGTGTGTGTACTCAAGAATGAAAACTGAGTAGTGGCATGTGTGCTCTAGAAGGCAGAGTCAGTAGTGGTGGGATGCATGATCCAGAAACAAATTCACAAGTAAGGGCATGCCTGCTGTTGAACACAGTCTCAGTAGTAGTTGTTGGACATGGGACTAGAGCATTGAATCAGTAGTTGCAACTCCTGCATTCCACAGGACAATTTAAGTAGTTTTGGCACAACAACTTTTAAGCACATGCTCAGTAGTGGTGAGACTTGTATTCCAGAGGGCAACCACAGTAGTGGCAGTATGAATGCTATGAAAGGAAGGCTCACTAATGACAAAACACTTGTTCCAGAGTGCAGTATCAATATTGTGGTGTGTCTTCTCCCAAGTTGAAACCCTGTAGTGGTGGAACATAAGTCTTCAATGTGAGCTCTGCAGTGGTGGTGTGTGTTCTAGAACTCAGGGCCAATAGTGTTGGCACTACTGCTTTAGAATTCAATCTCACTAATTGTAGCATGCAACCTTAGAGCAAGCTCAGGAATGGAAGATTGCATGGTTTAGAACTGGGCTTATTGCTGTATGATGCATGTTCCAGAGAGCAAGGCTCAGTTGTTGCAATTTTCCTGTTCTGGAATAAGGGTTGGGTAGTTCCTCAACATACATTCCAGAGCACCAGATCATTAGGGCCAGGATGCAACCCCCTGAGTGCAGACTTTGCAGTTGCAGGATACAGAGTCAAGTGTTTGGATGCATTTTTCAAAAATATGTATTTTATAGAATACTCTCAGTAGTTGTGGCCTGACTGCTATAAAGCATGGACTCTCTAGCAGTGGGGTATGCATCCCAGAGTGCAAATACAATAGTTGCAGCATGTATGCTCTAAAATGATAGCTCATTAATGGTGGGGCAATTTGCTCCAGAGTTCAAGCTCAGAATTGGGGACATATCAACTCTAGATCAAGAATTCATTAGATGTGCAAAGAGTTAAATGGAGCATGAACTGCATAGTGGACAAAGGGTGTATTCCACAGTGTAATCTCAGTAGTTGAGGCATGGCTCCTACAAAGTGTAGACTCAGTAGTGGTAGAACATATATTCTGAAGTGCAAGGTCAATAGTTGCAGAATGAATGCTGTCAAGTTTTGGCTCAGTAGAGGCAAGGATTGTGCTGTAGAATGTGTGCTCAGTGGATGGGACATGCCTGCTGTGGAAGACTCAAGATGCAATAAATGTTTTTTACAACCTGCCCTCAGTAGTGTCTGAACAAATGCTCCAGAAGACAAGATTAGTAGTTGTGGCAGCATCCTCTAGAGTGCAGTATTTGTAGTTATGGGTGTTCCAGAATACAATCTCAGTATTTGTGACAAGCACCTGCTGTATAATGTGAGGTCAGTAGTAGCAGACATGTGCTCCATATCGCAAACTTAGCAGTTTCATCCTGCCTGCTGTAGAGAATAAGGTCAGTAGTAATGAAACTTATGCTCCAGAGTAAAAGCTGAATAGCTGTGTCACAGGTGAGCTAGAAGGCATGTTAGTAGTAAAATAGTTTATGAACACATGCTTCAGAATGCAAGCTCAGTAATTAAGGCATACCAGGGTCAGCAGTAGTAGGTGTTTGCTTCAGAGTGTAATCACAGTAACTGTAGCACACATACTCTAAACTTCAGGCTCATTTGTGGCAGAGCTATGTTCCAGAAAGCAAGCTCAGATTCTGTATCATGGGTGTTCTATACCATGAACTCAATATTTCAGTCACACAGGCTCCAGAGTGAAAGTTCAGTAATAGTATTTTGCCTGTTCTAGAGTGTTGTCATTTAGTTGATGGTATACGTGACCTAGAGTGGTGCTCAATATTTGTGGAACACCTACACTAAAGAGCAGAGTGAGTAATGGTAGGATGAGTGCTCAGGAATGCAGATACAGTCACCTTGGGACTTGTGCCTTAGAGTACAAGCTCAGTAGCTTCAACATTACGTGTACTAGGATGCAGGTTGAATAGTGGCAGGAGATGCATTCTACAGTGCATGTTCAGTAGCTGCATCACTCCTGCTGTAGTGCACAGTCTCAAGACTAAGAATGGGTGCCCAGTATGCAAATTTAGTAACTGAGAGAAAGAGCCACTATGTCACACACTAGTAGTGGCAGGATGTGTGTTCCAGGGTATAAATTCAGTAGTTGTAGTATACACGCTCAAAGTCAGGCTAAGTTTTGGAAATGCTTACTATAGAGTTGGTACATTAATTGCTCAGTCATGTTCAACACTTTGAAAATCTGTGGATTGTAGTTCACCAGGCACCTCTGTCCAAGGAATTCTCTTGGCAATAAAACTTGAATGGGTAGCCATTTCCTTCTCCAGGTGATCTTCTTGACACAGGGATCAAATACATGTCTTTTGCATTGCAAAGAGAATCTTTATTGTCTGACCCAATACAGAAGTTAAAGACTTTTAGTTGACTGGCAACTAAACTAAAACAACAAAAAGTCAACTTTCAGTTGTTTGTTGTGTACTTTCAGTCACTACTCCCTGAATCATGGGAACCACATGAACTGTATTCTCCAGTCTCCCCTCCATGGAGTTCTCCAGGCCAGAGTACTGCAGTGGGTAACAATTCCCTTCTCTAGGTGGTTTTCCTGACTCAGAGGTCAAATCTGGGTCTCCTGCATTCAGACAGGTTCTTTTGTCCACCCAGGAAAGCCCAAAGGCATTTAGTCAGTTGTTTGTTCTGTGTGTGCTGTCACTTTACACATGTCTGACTCTTTGAGATCCTACAGACTGTAGACTGACAGGTTCCTCCACTTATGAGATGATCCAGGAAAGGATACTGGAGTGGATTGCCATGCTCTCATCCAGGGGATCATTCCCACCCAGGGATTGAATACATATTTCCTGCATTCTTTCCATTGCAAACATTTTTAATACTTAATGAGCTACTGGGAAGCCCATATAGAAGGTGAGCTCTAGAGTTCAGTAGTGGTAGAAAATGTGCTCTGGAGTTCAAGCTCAATAGCTGTGGCATGCCTATTTGAGAGCAAATGTCTGAGTGCCTCTAAGCGTGCTATGGAACACAGGTCAGAAGTGGAGGGAGGCATGCTCCTGAGTGCAAGGGTGAAAGTTCTGGCATGTGGGCTTTGGAATGTATGCTCATTATGGCAGGAGGCTTGCTCAAGATTGCAAGCTCACTAGACGAAAATGAGTGCTTTAGAACATTTCATCAGTAATGTCAAGGCACAAACACCATAGTGCATGCTCATATTTGAGGCATGCATTTTCTTGAATACAGGTTCAGTAGTGGCAGGTGATGGGCCCTAACGGGCAAGTTAAACTGTGAAGTGTCTCCTCTAGAGGGTGGGCTTAAAAGTGGGAGAATCCATGCTACAGTAAACAATCCTTGTAGCTACAGCATGTATCCTATATACTGTTGGCACTTAGTGGTGGAAAGTATGCACTGGAGTTCACTATCAGTAGTTACAGCATGTCTAAATTGTATCTTCAGTAGTGATGAGATGTGTCTCCTAGAATTTGTGCTCAGTAGTGGCAAGATGCCTGCTCCAGCGAGAAAGTCTGCTAGTTGTGGACTTTGTCTTCTTAGCACAGGAAAAGAAATTGGCTGGATGCATTCTCCAAAGTCCAAGCTATTTAGTGGGAACATGCCTACTCTAGAGCAAGGCCTCAATATTTATTGGATACATGAACTAGGACATTGATTCAGTACTTTCAAAATGTGTATTCAATTGTGAAAACTAAGTAACTGTGGCTTCACAAGTCCAGAACATGGGCTCAGAAGCATCAGGGCATATATTTCAGGGTACATGCTCAGTAGTTGCATCATTTACCCTCTAAAATATTGGTTCACTAGTGGCGAGATTATTGATTCAGAATATAAGCTCTCTAAGTTTTGATGTACTGACTTTATAAATTGGACTCAGCATTGGCAAGTGGTTGTTCTGGAACTCAAGTGCAGTAGTCTCAGGATGTTTGTTTCAGAACAAAAGTTCAATACCTGTGGTACTGATATCCTAGAAGATACAAGATCTATAGTAGTGGGATTTGTTCTCCAGAGTGCAAGCTCTGTAGCTTCAGTGTGTGAGCTCTAGAGTAGCTTCTGAGTAGTGCTATGGTGCATGCTATAGAACACAAGTTCAATAACAGAGGAATGCATGCTCCTGAGTGTTAGCTCAGGAGTTGTGCATACCTGATCTAGGGTGTGGGGTCAGTAATGTGGAATGCATTACAGAATGCAAGCTTAGTACTTGTGGCAAACCTGCTCTTAAGTGTGATCTCAGTAGTGGCTAGACACTTAATTCAGGGTGCAAGCTCACTAATAATAACAGTCTTGCTCTAGAATATGGACTCATTACTAACAGAAATATAGTTTAACACTTGGTCTCAGTAGTGGGATGATGTTTGTTCTAGAATAGGGGTTCAGATGTCTCAGGATATTTGATGTAGATTGTAAGCAAGTAAGATTCCACATATAGAATGAAGCATCAGTAGTGGCAAGATGTTTGTTCCAGAGAGCAAGCTCAGTAGTTGTGGGAATGTTACTATAGAGCATGGTGCCAACATCTCAGTGCTGTTCAGTGTTTGCAGACCACCTGAATGAGAGCACAGGCACAGTAGTAGTGGGATGCATGCTCCTGAGTTCAAGCTCTTTTGCTTGTTACGTCCCTACTTTATAGCATGTGCCCAGAAGTGACAAGAAGCATGCTCAAGGATGCAGGCTCCATAGTCTAAGGGCCTGTGCCTTGGAGAGCAAGTACAGTAGTTTCAATAAGCTTGCTCTAAAATGGGAGCTCAGTAGTGTCAGGAGACTGCTCTATCATGAAATTTCAGTAGCAGAACCATGCCCACTGTAGAGGGCAAGCTCTAGATAAGTTGAGCAATTGGAGCAAGCATCCCATCACTGTTGGGGCCACACTCTATAGTAGCTTTTGCACAACTACTGAGCTTGCATTCTGGAGCAAACATCATGCCACTACTGACCCTGCACTCTAGCTGTGGAACTTACAACTACAGAGATTGCATTCTGAAGAATGCATGCCACCAATACTGGTCTAAAACTTGATCTCAATTGAACAAGTTCAATTGTGGCAGAAGACTTGTTCCAAAGTTTTTTAGTCAGAAGTATGTTTTTGATTGAGAGCTGTAGTGGCAGGCTGTGTGTTCTAGATGGCAAGCTGAATAGTGTCACTGTATTATAGGGCACAGGATGAGTGGTGGGATTCATGGTTAAAAGAACAAACTGACTAGTGAGAATATGTCTACTATAGGTCAAGCATTTAGTACTTGTGGCATAAGTGAACTAAAGCAGTGGCCTGGTTGACACATGACCTGTTTCTGCAGAGTGATCTCAGTAGTTGTGACACAATATCTCTTAAGCATGTGCTCAGTAGTGGAGGGACATGTATTCTAGAATGCAAGCACAGTAGTTGCAGCAAGCATACTATAAACAAAGGCTTGTTATGGTGGGACACTTGATTTAGAGAGCAAGTTCATTAATTATGGTGTGCTTTCTCCAGAGTGAAACTAGTAGTGATGGAGATGACTCTTGAATGCAGGCTCAGCAGTAGTTATACAAGTCAAAGAATTCAACCTCAGTAGTCTTGGCACAATTGCTCTAGAGTTCTATCTCAGTAGTTTCTACACACATGCTTAGAGTGCAGGTTCAGGAGTGGCAGGATGGATACGTGGGTTTTTTAGTACAAAGAGCATTCTCCTGAGAGCAAGTTCAGTTGTTGCAGCATACCAACTCTAGAGCAGGATTTAAAAGTTCTTTAACACGTGTTGCAGAACAACAGCTCAAGAGCCAAGATGAGTCTCCTAGAGTGCAATCTTAACAGTTGCAGAATGCACTCTCAAGTACAGAGGTAAATTGTCAGAAGGCAGGTAGCCCATAGTGAGCTGTCAGTAGTTGTGAACTGACTGTCCTAAAATATGGGCTCTGTGTAGGTGAGATATATATTCCAGAGTACAAACCCAGTAGTTGTAGCAGGTATGCTTTAAAACTGGCAAAATCATGGCAGGGCATTTGCTCCAGAGCACAAATTCAGAAGTCCCCACATCGATTCTAGAAGGGAAGTTCAATAGTTGTGGTACTGATGTAATAAAGCATGGACTCCATACTGGCAACATGGGTATACCATAATAAAAGTTTGATAGTAGAGACATGACTGCTGTAGACCATGGGCAAAGTAGGGGCCAAATATGCATTTCCCAGTGCAAGGTCAGTAGTTGTAACACATATTCTCTAAGACATAAACTCAGTAGCGACAGAAAACCTACTCTAGAGGACATGTTGAGTTATTGTGACATGCCTGCTGTAGAATCCAGGACCAATAGTGGCAAGATATGCCTTCAAGAACCCAGGTTCAAGAGTGTCAGGGTAAATGATCCAGAGGGCACAATCAGTAATTGCAGAAAGCATGATCTAGAGTGCAGCATCTGCAGTGGTGAGACAGGTACCTGCTCCAGAGTCCAATCTTAGTATTTGTGGTGGAGACTGCTCTAGAACGTGGGGTTAGTAATGGAACCCATAGGGTGCAGATTATAGGCTCACTACTCGCAGCATGCTTGCTCTAGAAAATAAGCTCACTAGTCACAATAACTGTGTTTGAGTGCCAGCTGAAAAGTCTTAGCAAAACTTATCTAGAATGCATGTTAGTAGTTTAGTTTAATAGCAGTTTCTTCATAATGCAACTCAACCATTTCAGCATGCCTACTCTAAATTAGGGATTCAGTAGTGGCAGAATCAAACTTCAGAGTGCAAGCACAGTAATTGTGGCACACATACTCTGGATCACAGACTCATTCACAGAGGGCATGTGTTCCAGAGTGTAAGCTCAAATGTTGTGACATGGTAGCTCTGTAGCATGGGGTCAATATTTCCAGGATGCATGCCCCTTTTGCAAGCGTAATAGTTTTGCTATACCTGTTCTGGAGTGTGGCCTTTGTAGTGATGATACACAAGACACAGTGTTGCTAAGTATTTGTGCATGGCTGTTCTAGACTGAAGGGTCGGTAGTGGCAGGATGTATACTCAGGATGAAGGCTCATTTGTCTCTGTACCTGTGCCCTGGAGTGTAAGCTCAGTAGCTGCAAAACATGAGCATTGGAATGTGGACCTCATTTTAGGGGACTCTATATTACAAGTTTAGCAGTTGTGGCATCTTTTTTCTAGAGCATGCAGTCAAATCAAGGAAAGAATTTTTCAGTGTGCAAGTTCAGTCAATGTGCAAATGTTCATTAAATCATGCACTAATTGTGGCAGGACACATGCTCCAGGGTGCAATTTCAGTAATGGCAGCACATGTGCTTAGAGTCAGTCTCAGCAGTTTTGAGAAGCTTACTGTAGAGTTGATATGTTAGCTGCCCAGATATGTTTGAGTCTTTGTAACCCCATAGTCTGTACACCACCAGGCCCCTCTGCCGATGAAATTCTCCAGGCCAGAATGCTGAAGTGGGTAGCCATTCCCATTTCCAGGTGATTTTCTTAATCCTGGTATTGTACCAAGATCTTCTACATTACAGAAATATTCTTTACTCTCTGAGCCACCAGAGAAGCCTGAATATAATTTTGTTGCTTACTGTGTGCATACCCAGTCACTTCAGTCTTCTCTGATAAAAGATAAAATCCCCCCCACCCCCAGGAGATTTTCCCTTCTGAGAGGTCCAACCTGCATCTCCTTTGGCTGCAGCATTGCAGGCAAGTTACTTACCTGAGAATCCATTAAGAAGCCCATAAAAGGTAAGCTCAGTAGTTCGGGGATGTGTGCTCCAGAGTGCAAGCTCAGTAGTTGCAATACACCTGTTTGAGAGCAGTGTCAGTGTGCTGCCTCATATGCCATGGAACACAAGCTCTATAGTGATGGGAAGCTTGCTCCTGAGAGCAAACTTGAAAGTTTCAATATATGGGCTCCAGGGTATGGGTTTGTTACTTGCAGGATGCTTACTGAATATTATAAGCTCAGCAGTTACAAATAAATGCACTAGAACTTGAGACCAGTCATGGTCTCATGGGGGAACATGAGCTCCAGAATGCATGCTCATTATTGTTATATGCATGCTCTAGAATTTCTGCTCAGAAGTGCAGCTGGTAGGCCCTATAGTGTAAGTAAGTGGCTATGGAATCCCTCCTCTATGGTGTGGGCTCAAAAGTGACAGAATGCATGCTCCAGAGTGCAAGATAATAGTTCCTGCAAACCTCCTCTGTACTGTGGGCACTTCCTGAAGGGATGTGTGCTCCAGAGTTCAAAATAGCTGTTACACCATGCATGCCCTAGACTGTAGGCATAGTTGTGGCAGAATGAATGCTCAAGAGAATCGTCTCAGTAGTTGTGGCCTACATGTTCTTGAGTGTAGCATTAACACTTGTGGGATGCATGCTTCGGAGTACAAGTTATAGGCTGTAGCACTGTGCTTTAGAGCGAAGATCCAGTAGTGATGGGCTACATGTTACAGACTTCAAGCTCAGTAGTCATAGTGTACATACTCTAAGGTACAAGTTTGTGTGCAAGTACAATAATTGTACCATGAGTACTCAATAGCTCTGTTTTGCTAAAAGTTTTCACTTCCATCTCAGGTTCAAAGGATTTGTTAACATAAGAAGTCACTTGTTATATACAAATGAATAATACAAGTGTTTATTATAGAATTATCTAGCTTTCTTTCAATATACTAACATTAAGAGAAAAGAGATATCAAAAAGCAGATGGTGCATCAACAAACTGAGTTTTGACCAACATCCAGAATTAAAACAAAAACAAAAACAGGGAAATCCTTGTCACAACACATTTGGAGTCACAGTTGGGAAAAAATCCCCAGCAGCATGTCCACTCTGTTCATGACATTTCAAAGATAGAAGTTTTGGATTTCAGCTTATAATCTCAGGACACAAACTGTTATCATTATCAATCTGTGAACAAGTTGCAGCTCTGGTGTCAAGCTAATGCTGCTTGCTTTATTTTGTAAATCTTGGAATGTTTAGCCAGAATGCCTTCAGAGACTTTACAAATTCCAAAAAATTCCAAGACCCACTTTCTATTTATCTATTATGTTTCTCTTCCAACTTTCAGAGTAGTGTGACTGACACCCATAGCAGTAGTTAGGGAAGTGTCCAAGTAGGTCATAAGCAGAGCCAGAAGCCTGCTAGTTCTTTTGACTCTGAAGCCTGAACAAGGTTGTTTCTGTTTTATTTCCCTTACAAGCACACATTCAGTAATGTAGATATTCTTATTTCAGAGTGCAAGCTTAGTTTTCTGGCACACCTTCCCTAGAGGACAATCTCAGTATTTTCAGAGTATGTCCTTCAAAGTGGAACCTCAGAATTTGCTGCTCAGGTGCACTAGAGCATGGACTCAGTATTGGCATCATGGATGTTTCAGAATGCATGCTCAGGAGTCTTAGGGTGCCAGTTCTAAAGTGTAGGGTCAGCAGAGGCATGGTCCTGCTCCAGAGTGAAAATTTAGAATTTTCAGCATGTGTGCTCCATAGCATGGACTCAGTATTTGCAGAAATGCAAGCTCCAGAGTGCAAACTCACTTTTTGTTGGTGACCTACTCTGGATTGGAGCTTCAATAGTGATAGGATGCATGTCCCTGAGTGCTGATCAGAGTTTGTGGACCATCTGCACTACAGCATGGGTGCAGTAGTCATGAAATGCATGGTCCTGATTTCAAACTCAGGCAAACATAATTTAGAGCACATGTCCAGTAGTGGTGAGAGGTGTGCTTAAGGATGCAGGCTCAATTGCCTCAGGGCGTGTGCACTGGAGAGAAAGCCCATTAGTTGCAGCACCTGTGCTCTAGTCAAAACTCAGTAGGGGCAATAGGCTAGACTTACAGTTCAAATTCAGGAGTTCTACCAGGACTGTTCAACAGGGCAAGCTCGGATGTGGCAAAATGTGGGCTCCTACCTCAAGCTTAGTAGTGACAAGTATGCTTTAGATAACTTGCTATAATGGCAGGCTGTGTGCAGTATAATACAAGCTGAATAGGTTCATCTATGCTTTAGAGCGCAGGATCCGTAGTGGTGTAATGTGTATTCTAAAGTGCAAGCTCATGAGTAGTGGCATGCCTATTATAGAGCAGGGTTTGAGTAGTTGCAGCACATGTTAAAGAGAGCATAAGCTCAGTAGTTGAAAGACCTGCATTCCATAGAGTGATCTCAGTAGTTGTATCACAACAGCTCTTCAGCATGTGTCCAGTACTGGTAGGGCTTGTATTCCATATGGCAAGCACAGCAGTTGTAGCATGCATTGTATGAAACAAAGGCTCACTAGGGGCATGCACTGGCTCCTGGGTGCAAGCTCCTTAGTTGTAGTTGTAGCACACCTTCCTGAGAACTTTAGCCCTGTACTGATGGAACATGGCTCAAATACATGTTCAACTGTGGTAAGATGCCTGTCCTAGAAGTCAGGTTCAACAGTCTGGCACAATTGCTCTAAAGTTCTATCTCACTAGCTGAAGCATGCAAGCTCAGAGTGAAGCCTCAGGAGTGGCACGTTACATTGTATGGATTATGGGCACATTCAGCTTCAACATCAGTCCTTTCAATGAAAGGCACCCAGGACTGATCTCTTTAGGATGGACTGGTTGGATCTCCTTGCAGTCCAAGAAACTCTAAAGAGTCTTCTCCAAAACCATAGTTCAAAAGCAATACTTTTTCCATGCTCAGCTTTCTTTATAGTCCAACTCCCACATCCATACATGACTACTGGAAAAACCATAGCCTTGACTAGGCAGATTTTGTTGGCAAAATCATGTCTCTGTTTTTCAATATGCTGTCTACATTGGTCATAACTTTCCTTACAAGGAGTAAGTGTCTTTTAATTTCATGGCTGCAGTCACCATCTGCAGTGGTTTTGGAACACCCCCAAAATAAAGTCAGCCACTGCTTCCACTGTTTCCTCATCTGTTTTCCATGAAGTGATGGGACAAAATGTCATGATGTTAGTTTTCTGGGTGTTGAGCTTTAAACCATTTCTTTCACTCTCCTCTTTCACTTTCATCAAGTGGCTCTTTAGTTCTTCTCACTTTCTGTCACAAGGTTGGTGTAATCTACACAAATGAGGTTATTGATATTTCTCCCAGCAATCTTGATACCAGCTTTTGCTTTATCCAGCCCAGCAGCTGTGTTGTGCAAGAGTGGTGGCTGCACAGTCACAGGAGCAATGAGAGGAGCTACCCCATGGCCAAGGTCAGAAATGGTGGCTGAGAAGAACTACCCCACATTCAACATAATGAGCAGCAACTGTACTTTGTTGGAGCAGCTGTGAAGGGATGCCCCATGTTCAAAGTAACAGAAGCATGAGTAAGGTCATAGGTGCTGAGAGAGGACATCAGAGGGCAGGCAGACTGAAACCACAATCACAGGCGAGTCAATCTGATCACATGGGCCACAGCTTGACTAACTCAATGAAATTAAGTCATGCTGTGTGGGGCCAAACAAGATGGACAGGTCATAGTGGAGAGGTCTGACAGAATGTGGTCCATTGGAGAAGAGAATAGCAAGCCACTTCAGTATTCTTGCTTTGAGAACCCGATGAACAGTATGAAAAGTCAATAAGATAGGACACTGAAAGATGATCTCTCATGTCAGTATGTGCCCAATATGCTACTGAAGATCAGTGGAGAAATAACTCCAGAAAGAATGAAGAGATGTAACTAAAGCAAAAATGACACCAAGTTGCGGATGTGACTGGTGATAGAAGCAAGGTCTGATGCTGTAAAGAGCAGTATTGCATAGGAACCAGGAATGTGAGGTCCATGAATGAAGGTAAATTGGAAGTGGTCCAACAGGAGATTGCAAGAGTGGATGTGGACATTCTAGAAATCAGCAAACTAAGATGGATTGGAATGGGTGAATTTAACCCAGATGACCATTATATCTACTTTTGTAGGCAGGAATTCCTTAGAAGAAATGGAGTAGCCATCATAGTCAACAAAAGAGTATGAAATGCGGTACTTTGATGCAATCTCAGAAACAACAAAATGATCTCTGTTCATTTTCAAGAAAAACAATTCAATAACATGGTAAACCAAGTCTATGCCCAGATCAGTAACACTGAAGACTGAAGTGGAATGGTTCTATGAAGACCTACAATACCTTTTAGAACTAACACCCAAAAAGATGTCCTTTCCATTATAGAGAACTGAAATGCAAACATAGGAAGCCAAGAGATACCTGGAATAACACGCAAATGTGGTCTTGGAGTACAGAATGAAGCAGAGAAAAAGCTAATAGGGTTTTGCCAAGAGAGTACACTGGTCATAGCAAACACTCTCTTCCAACAACACAAGAGAAGACTCTACACATGGACATCACCAGATGGTCAACATCAAAATCAGATTGATTATATTCTTGAAAGCCAAAGATGGAGAAGCTCTATACATGAGCAAAAACAAGACTGAGAGCTGACTGTGGCTCAGTTCATGAACTCCTTATTGCCAAATTAAATTTAAATGGGAGAAAGTGGGGAAAACCACTGGACCATTCAGGTATGACCTTAATCAAATCCCTTACGATTATACAGTGGAATTGGGAAATGGATTTAAGGGATCAGATCTGATAGACAGGGTGCCTGATAAGCTATGGACAGAAGTTCGTGAAATTGTACAGAAGACAGGGATGATACCACCCTCAAGAAAAAGAAATGCAAAAAAGCAAAATGGCTGTCTGAGAGGGCCTTACAAAGAACTGTGAAAAGAAGAGAAGAGAAAAGCAAAGGAGGAAAGGAAAAATATACCCACTTAAATGCAGATTTCCAAAGAATAGCAAGGAGAGATGAGAGAGACTTCCTCAGAGATCAGTGCAACAAAATAGAGGAAAACCATAGAATGGGAAAAACTAGAGGTTTCTTCAAGAAAATTAGAGATACAAAGGGAACAGTTCTTGCAAAGATGGGCTCAATAAAGGACAGAAATTGTATGGACCTGATAGAAGAATAAGAGATTAAGAAGAGATGGCAAGAATACACAGAAGAACCATTCAAAAAAGATCTTCGTGATCCAGATGATCATGATGTTGTGATCACTCACACTCACCTAGAGCCAGACATCCTGGAATGTGAAGTCAAGGGGGCCTTAGGAAGCATCACTACAAAGAAAGCTAGTGAAGGTGATGGAATTCAAGTTGAGCTATTTCAAATCCTGAAAGATGATGTTGTGAAAGTGCTGCACTCAATATGCCAGTTAAGTTGGAAAACTCACCAGTGGCCAAAGGACTGGAAAACATCAGTTTTCATTCCAGTTCCAAAGAAAGGCAATGACAAAGAATGCTCAACCTACCGCACAACTCAACTAACATGCTAGTAAAGTAATGCTCAAAGTTCTCCAAGCCAGGCTTCAACAATACATGAACTGTGAACTTGCAGATGTTCAAGCTGGGTTTGGAAAAAGCAGAGGAGCCAGAGATCAAATTGCCAACATCCACAGGATCATTGAGAAAGCAAGAGAGTTCCAGAAAAACATCTATTTCTGCTTTATTGACTATGCTGAAGCCTTTGACTGTGTGGATCACAATAAATGGTGGAAAATTCTGAAAGAGATGGGCATACCAGACCACCTGATTTGCCTCTTGAAAAACTTGTATGCAGGTCAGGAAGCAACAGTTATAACGGGACATGGAACAACAGCCTGTTAACAAATAGGAAAAGGAGTACATCAAGGCTGTCTATTGTCACCCTGTTTATTTAACTTATATGCAGAGCACATCATGAGAAATGCTGGGCTGAATGAAAGACAAGTTGGAGTCAAGATTGCTGGGAGAAATATCAACAACCTTATATATGCAGGTGATACCAGCATTATGGAAGAAAACAAAGAAGAACTAGCGTCTCATCATGAAAGTGAAAGTGGAGAGTGAAAAAGTGGCTTAAAGCTCACCATTCAGAAAACTAAAATCATGGCATCTGGTCCCATCACTTCATGGCAAACAGGTGGGAAAACAGTGGAAACAGTGGCTAACTTTACTTTTCTGGCCTCCAAAATCACTGCAGATGGTGATTGCAGCCATGAAATTAAAAGACAATTATTGAAAGGAAAGTTATGGCTAAGTTATATTGAAAAGCCCAGACAAGACTTTGTCAACAAAGGTCCATTTAGTCAAGGCTATGGTTTTTCCAGTAGTCTTGTGTGGATGTGAGAGTTGGAGTAGAAAGAAAACTGAATGCCGAAGGATTTATACTTTTGAACTGTGGTGTTGAAGAAGCCTCTTGTGGGTCCCTTGGACTGAAAGGAGATCCAGCTAGTCCATCCTAAAAGAGATCAGTCCTGGGTGAAGGACTGATGTTGAAGCTGAAATTGCAATTCTTTGGCTACCTGATGCAAAGAGCTGACTCATTTGAAAAGACCCTGATGCTAAGAAAGACTGAGAGCAGGAGGCAAAGGGGACAATAGAGGATGAGATGGTTGGATGGCATAACCAACTCAATGGACATGGGTTTGGGTTTACTCTGAGGACTGGTGATGGATAGGGTGGCCTGGAGTGATAGGGTCTCAAAGAGTTGGACACTACTGAGCGACTGAACTGAACTGAATATTACATTGTGTGTATGTACAATAACATGTTCATCTATCTGCCTGCTGAAGGACTTCTTGGTTTATTCCATGTCCTAGCTCTTGTAAACAGTGCTGCAATGAACATTGGGGTACATGTGACTCTTTCAATTCTGATTTCCTTGTTATGTATACCCAGAAGTGGAATTGCTGAGTCATATGGCTATTCTTTTATCCGTTTTTGAAGTAATCGCCACACTAGCTGTGCAAATTTACATTCCTACCCACAGTGTACGAGTGTTCCCTTTTCCCACACCCTCCCCAGCATATATTGTTTGTAGACTTTTTGATAGAAGCCATTCTGATGAGTGTGAGATGGTACATCATTGTGATTTTGTTTGCAAATCCCTCCTAATGAGGGATGTTGAGCACCTTTTTATGTGTTTATTAGCCATCTGTATGTCGTTTTGGAGAAATGTCTGTGTAGTTCTTGGTCTATTTTTTGATTGGGTCTTTAACATTTCTGGTATTGAGCTGCATGAGTTGTTTGTTCATTTTTAATATAAATTCTTTTTCAGTTGCTTTGTTTGCTACTATGTTCTCCCATTCTGATGGCTGCCTTTTCACCTTGCTTATAGTTTCCTTCATTGTACAAAAGATTTTACATTTAATTAGGTTTCATTTGTTTATTTTTGCTTTCAATTCCATTATTCTGGGAAGTGGATCATAGATGATCTTGCTGAGATTTATCTGAGAGTGTGTTTTCCTCTAAGAGCTTTACACTTTCTGGCTTTACATTAAGATATTTAATCAATTTTAAACTTATTTTTGTGTATGGTGCTAAAAAGTGTTCTAGTTTCATGGTTTTACAGATGGTTGACCAGTTCTCCCAGCACTAGAAAATTATTCTCCTTTTCTCTTGATGAGTGTGGCTAATGTTTCGTCTATTTTATATATTGTCTCAAAGAACCAACTTTAGTTTTGTTGGTTTTTGCTGTAGTCTTCTTTGATTCTTTTTCATTTATTTCTGCTCTGTGTTTTATAATTTTTTTCCTTCTGTTAACTTTGGGGTTCTTTTGTTCTTCTTCTAGTTGCTTAGATGTAAAGTTATGTTTATTTGATGCCTCTCTTGTTTCTTTAGGTAGGCTTATATTTCTATTAATCTCCCTCTTAGCACTGCTTTTACTGAATCCATAGGTTTGGGGTTGTCTCATACATGTTCTCACACATTTCTGTGCATATTTTTACTTCCTTGTTAAATAGTTCTGTGATCTGTTGGTTATCCAGAAGTGTATAATTTAGCCTGTATGTGTTTGTATTTTAATAGTTTCCCCCCCGCCCCCTTGTGCTGCTGCTGCTGCTAAGTCGCTTCAGTCGTGTCCGACTCTGTGCGACCCCATAGATGGCAGCCACAGGCTCTGCCATCTCTGGGACTCTCCAGGCGAGAACACTGGGGTGGGTTGCCATTTCCTTCTCTGATGCATGAAAGTGAAAAGTGAAAGTGGAGTCACTCAGTTGTGTCCGACTGTTAGCAACCACGTGGACTGCAGCCTACCAGGCTCCTCCAGTCTTGGGATTCACCAGGCAAAAGTACTGGAGTGGGTTGCTAGTGCCTTTTCTAGAGTTAGCATCTGCAATTATAGTTCTTGACTCTGGAGCATGCATTCCACCACTTTTGAGAGTGAGTTCTAGAAAATGCATGCTAAAAGCTCTGAATGTGAACCATGGATCTGTGTTTCATGTAAATTGCACTCTAGAGCTGGTCTGTTGTAACTATTGAGCTTTCATTCAGAGGCTCACATTCTGGCACTACTGAGCATGTGCTCTACAGCAAGTACACTGTCAATATGGAGCCTAACTTCAAAATCACGGCCAAGTAGTATTGAGCCTCAAGTGTAAGGCATACATGAATCAAAACCTCTGTAGTCCATGTCTAGCAAGAATTTAGTTTGCATTCTGAATCATGCTTCTTACTTACTTCTGCCCCATACTGTGTAGCACTTTTGCTGCAACTACTGAGCTGGCACTTTGGAGCACATGATCCAGCACTACTGAGCACAGGGTCAATGGCATGCATCTGACCCCTATGGAGCTTGTGCTCTGGAGAAGGCTTTCCACATCTATGGAACTTTCCTCCTGAAGCATATATATTGTACACTGTGCCTGTGACCTTCAGTACCATGTTTCAATGATGTAGCTAGCCGTCTGGAGTATTCCTCCAGTGTCTCTTAGGCATGTATTCCAAAGCACAAGTCCCTGCTTTTCTAAACCCTTTCTCCTAAGTAGGCATGACACAGCTGCTGAGCTTGCATTGTGGATCATGTTTCCTACTGCTAATAAACTCATATTCTATAGCACCAGTAAGCCATTTATGAGCTGATGCTCCAATCTCATGTGCCACAAGTACTAAGATATGATCACAATCTAGATTATGAATGCTGCATTGATTAAATTTGGACCTGGAACAAGCATCTGGTTTTACTGAGCATGCAATTAGATCATGTGTACCACAAATAATTCACTTGCACTTTAGCATGTACATTACAACTTTAGTTAGCCCACACTCTAGAGCATGAATAACACAGCTGAGTGTGCCAACTCTGGCATACCACAGCTACTGAGCATAGACTATCCAACACACTTTTCAAACTACCGAGCCATCTTTTCAAACTACACATGCTAATTATGAGCTTGCATTCTGAAACATGTTTCTTGTCACTACTGAGAACACTGTCTATAATACGTGTACTGCAACTACTGAACTTATACTCTTGAGCATACTTTCAGCTACTGTTGAGTCTGTGCTTTACAACAGGTGTGCTGTAAATACTATGATTGCACAGTGGGGAATATATCATAATATCCTGAATCATTTTCTTGAGCATATGACCTACCACTAATGAGATGCACCCTAAAACATGCCTGTTGCAAGCACCAATATTGCACTCTGTTTCCTGCACCCCTACACTACTGAAATTGCTTCTATAGCAATTGTTTCTCACTTAGTGAACTTGTGAAAGGTTGTTACTGAACCATGAAAAGACACTGGGATTCGTGGCCTCCGGAGGAGAAGAATTCAATCCAGGGCCAGAGGGTAGGCTTGATCATTCAGAACTTTTGTGTAATAAAGTTTTATTAAAGTATAAAGAGGGGTGGAGAAAGCTTCTGACATAGACTTTAGAAGGGGGCAGAAAGAGTACTCTCGCTAGTGTTAGCAGTGGAGTAACTTCAATTAGTTATTACAGTGGATCAAAAAAATGTCTGGATGTTGCAAAGATCCCACTAGACCCACTCCCACAATCAACGTTTCAAGATAACAGGATTAGCCTGGAAGGAGAAACTGTCCTCAAGCAGGATACATCACCACTATATAATCCTTAGTACAGAGTCCAAACCGGGTTGTTAGTTGTGTAATCATCTGTTCCAGGCTTAAAGATAAAAACATTTTATGTAACTAAGACTAAAGAATGTAGAGGGAAAAACAGTTTGTCCTTTCCTCCTCCCTGAGAATTCCAGATCCCTATCTCCACTTTGAGAGCCCAGACCCCTTTCTCCTACTTGGGGATGCTGGACTTTGTATCAATCTACCTAGGAATTGACTCTCTCCCTTCCACTATAGAGAGGGCATTCAGCAAGTAATTAACTTCCATTATTAAACATATGTCTGGCTCATACTCCCCCTGCACTCCAGATTATATATGCCAAAACAACTACTGAACTTGCAGTCAAGCATACCGCTTGTCACTTCTAAGCTTGCACTCAAGAAGAAAGTAGTGATCTTTAACACTGGAATAAGTGTATGACCACAACTGATTACGAGCCCAAGTGCATGCTTTCAGCCTCCAATGAGCTCATGCTCTTGTGCACACATGCTGCAGTACACGAAACTGCAATTGGAGAATGGTTCTCACCTCTACAGGGCACGTGCATTTTTGCATGGTTTTTGGGGTAGTAAGATTTTATTTGGAAGACTACCTCCCGCCATGTCTGGTTTGGATTTCCAAGGCCAGTGTACTGATGTACTGACTCTATGCTATAGGACACACATGACTGAACACCTGAATTGTACTTTGGATCATGCCTCTGACAACTATGAATCTGGGTGTGACAGCACACTTCTTGCCACTTAGACCTCACACTAGGATGGCTTAACACAACTAGCTAGCACTTAAATATAGTAAGTCAGTCACACTTACTAGAGTAAGTATGTTGCAATTACACATCTTGCTATTTAAAACATGCATCCTGCCACTCTTAAATCCATGCCCAAAAGTGCATATATCAACTAATGATTTGCACCCTGGAACAAATGATCCCTCCATGCAGAGCATGAGTTCCAGCACTACTGAGCCCATGCTCCATGGCCTATATGCAGAAAGTAGGGATCCTGTGCCTTATGGCCGGTATCTGCATTGACTTAGTTTTCACTTTTTTGCATGTGTTTTCCCACTACACTTTTGGAGCCATACAGCAGTTTTGTCAGCTACTGAACTTGTACTCAGTATCATGCAATTCACACAGTGAAAGCTGAATTCTAGAGTACATGTCCTGATTGATAAGAGCCCAAATTCTAGATCAATATATGGTCACAACTAAGCATAAACTTCGAAGCAAAAATCTTAACTCCACTTAGCCAGAACCCTAGAGGACACTTCCACAGCTCCTTAAGTGGCATTCTATATCATCCGTTATGATGATAGTCAGTCAACATTCTAACATCATGCAAGCTGCGTCTAGTATACCTGTGTTCTACAACTGATGTGCCACAACTACACATCTAGTACTACCCATCACATTTTCTGACTCAATTAATCATGTGCCCCAGTGTATGCCACAACCCTTGAGCTTGCACTTGAGCACTTGTCTTGCCATTGCCGAGCTCATGCTTTAAGGCAGGCATACCACATCTATTGATCTTGCTCTCTGGAGTATACATCACAACATAGTGATACAACCTACAAGACAAGTTCCTCAACTACTGAACCTGGACTCGAGTGACTGTGACAAAATCCTGAGATGACACACTGAAACATGCTTCCAGTTGTTACTGAACCCCTGCTTGAGACAATGCAAGCCACATGTGGTGAGCTTGCATTCTTGAGCATGCAAGCTTTGAGTTACCATCACAGACCCAAAGTTTAGATATTTGCCTATAAATACAGATCCTTCAAGTAGTGAGCCTATGGTTTAGAGAAAATGTGCTAAATCTCTTGGGCTTACACTCTAGAGCATGCTTCCCACCTATACTTTAGAAAAGCTAGGTACAGTTAGTGCGATGGATTCTGAAGCTGATGTCTCACCAACTATGCCTGAGTTCTAGAGAACAAATTGTAAGTAATTAGCTTGTGGTCTTGAGCATAAGATCGATGGCTACAGTTTCTCTGCTCTGAATCAGGTGGCTAAAAGAACTACTGAATTTGAACTCTGAAGTATATCTATTGCCACACATGAGTGTACAACACATGAAGAAATTATTGATCAGACTGAAGCATGTATATCACCTTTATTGAGCATGAGCTCAAGTGCATGCTATAGGCTTTTATTGAGCCCATGCTTTGGTGCACTCATTCCACAATAACTGAACTTATAATAGGGAGCACATTTCTTACATTACAATGTGAACACAGTTTAGTGTGGGTTTTGCACCTCTGAGATTTTATTCAGAAACATATCTTCCAGCACTACTGAGTTTGCCTTCTAGTGCCAGTGTACTGAGACTATGCTTTAGAGCAATTGTGCCTGAACTACTGCATTACACTCTGAATCATGCATCCTATCACTATGAATTCACATACTGCAGTGCCCTTCTCACCACTTTTGGGTCCCCACACTAGGCACCCACGGCACTAGTGAACCCATGCCCTGAAGCACATATAAGGCAGTTGCTTATCTTGCATTCTGAACCACACATACTTCCATTTTTGAACCCACACAGCAAATCTCATGCTGCAAATATTGATTCTGCACCATATTACACCTGTTCTTCACTGGTGAACCCACATTTTAGAGCAGATATTTCACCACTAATGAACCCATGATCCACTTCTTGCAGGGTAAGTCTACCGAACCCATATGCTACAACTGGAATTATATAATGACTTAACTGGCACTCTGTTTCATGTGTTTACCCACTACTTTTTCCATGCTGTAAAACAGGTGTGCTAACTACTGAGCTTGCCAAATTCTGTACCCATTCAAGCATAACTGAGGTTACATTTGGAGCACATATCCTGCACACAAGTGAGCCCTCACAATAGAGTAATAGTATGCACCTACTGAGCTTGAACTCTGAAGTATGAATCTCACCTCCACTGAGCCAATGGTATAGAGGATGCATGCCACAACTACTTAAGAGGCACTGTAGACCACCTTATGATGATAGTGAGCCAGCACTCTAGAATATTATGCAAACCACATATACTCTACCTGGCTTACACCTGATGTGCCAAAGGTACAATTCTGGTACTATCCGTCACATTTCCTGCTTAAATTGATCCTGTGTTCCAATGCATAGTGGACACAATCCTTGTACTCTTGAACAATTGTCTTGCCAATTCTAAACTCATATACTACAGCAAGTGTGCCACACCTAGTGAGCTTGCTCTCTGCAGCATGCATTCAAAAATAGGGATTTAGCCTTCAAGAGGTCATGTCCATCAACTACTGAACCTGCACTCTTGATTGAGTGTATTTGATGAGATGACATCTGAGATGACACCTGAAGCATGCACCCTGCCACTACTGACACCATGTTTTAAAGCAGGCATTCTGGATTACTGAGCTTCAACTCTTGATTATACGTGCCACCATCATGTAACCCACAGTTTAAAACATTCTCTTGCTACTACAGTTACAGCATGCAAGTTTAAAGTATTGAGCTTGCACTTTAGAGAACATGTGCCACATCTCATGAGCTTGCACACTAGAGCATGCTTCCCACCACCACTGAAATGTGCTCTAGATCAGACATCCCACAACTAGTCCAGGGCATTGACAGGGACCTTTGTCCTATCACTGTTAAGTCTGAGTTCTAGAGTATGAGTGTTCAAACTTCTTTGCTTGTAGTCTGAAGGACTTGTCCTGCCACTATTGTGCTTGCTTTTTTGAGCAAGCTGTCTGAAGTTACCCAGCTGGTACATAGGAAAAAGTGTGAAGGCATTACTGAACCTGCATTCCCAGGCTCACTCCCCGTGACAACGAAGCCCATGGTACTCAGCAGAATGCCTAAAGCTGATCAGTTGCATTTGGGTGTATGAGTCTTTCCAGTACTGAACTTGCATTTTACAGAAACTGTTCCACACTACTGAGCCTATGATCTAAAGATGGCATATCCCAAATACTTTCCTTGACTTCTAGAACATGTGTCTTGACAATACTAAGGATATATTTTAGATCAACTGTGCTAATATCACTGAGATTAGCCTCAGGAAGATGTTTCAACCCTTGTTTTATAGCACACCTGCTGCCACTATAGATTCTGTGCTCTAAAACTATTGTGCCACAACTAGTAAACTTGCACTCTAGAATTGCTACAAGTATCATGTTTCACCTCTGAGCATGAATATCACCACTACTGAAACTTGACTCAGAGGAATACACACCACATTTATGGAGATTAATCCTGGAGGGCAAGTATACCACAACTGAGCTTGACCCTAAGCAGGTATGCTGCAAGTAATTACCCCATACACTCGATTATGCATTCACAACCACTATTATTACATTCAGGAGCACACATTCCACCACTACTGAGACTGTGCTCTGGAACAAATGTGCTGAAACTACTGAGCTTCCACAGAACATATCCTGTTACTATTGAAATTGTAGTCTAAAGTAGGTGTGCCAAAGTGACTGACCTGCACTCTGGAGAACCTATCATATCACTATTAAGCCTACAGTCTAAGCACATGTGCTGCCACTTGTGAGCTTGTGTCTAGAGCAAGCACCTGCAAGCTCTGTCCCTGCACTCTAGAGCATGAAATCCACCACTACTGAGATTGAGTTCTAGAACATGCATACTACACTACTGAAATTGACTTTTGAGCATATGTCATACCACTATTCAACTTGCACTCCACACCTGTCATGTCATAACTCCTGAGCTTGCATTGTGAAACTCACATTCTGTCATTATTAAACGTGTACATCCTGCCAATATTTTACCTGCCTTCAATAGCACCTTGGAGTACTATTGAGTCCATAGTGTACAGTATGCATGCTTTCAAACTATTGAGCCCACCCTCTGTAGCAGGTGTCCGACAACTACTCATTTTGCACTCTGAAGTATGTTCTTACCATTATTGTCCTATACACTATGACAATTTTGCTTCAACTTGTGAGCTCTCCCCTTGGATCACATGAAATACCTTTAATAAGTACATACTCAAGTACATTCATTTGGACTTTATGCAGCCTGTGTTCTGGAAAAAGTATGCAACTACTGAGCTTGCTCTGTGGAGCATGTGTTTTGCAACTACTGTGTCTGTGATCTTGAGTTTCATCATGCTACAACAACACAGCTTACAACTTGGGGTATTTCTCCTGTGTCTAAGGGACTTGCATATTAACCACTGAGATTCCATTCTGATGCACTCTTTCTGCCACAATTGAGCTTATTCTTTAAAGAAGGTTTGCTGCAAATAATGAGATAGCAGAGTAGAGCATACATCCCACTACTCCTGAGCTTCAGTTCTTGAGCATATGATCTGCCATTACTGAGACTACACCCTAAAATGTGCTGCACTCTAAACACATGTACTGAGTCTCTATTTAGTGTAAGCATCTGCAACGACTGATTTTGAACTCTGGAGAACACATTCTAACATTAAGAAAGCAAAGTTCTAGAACAGTCATGCAGGAAGTATGGAACTTAAACCTTGAATCAAGTGGACAACCAATACTCAACTTAGACTCTAGAGTAACAGGAGTTACTCTAGTTGTAACTCCTGGGCTTGCATTCCAGAGCTCATATTCTGCCACTACTCAGCTGATGTTCTGGGATAGTGAAACTGCCATTTGTGAGATGACATTCTATAGCACCTTCTGAATACTATTTAGTTGACACTCTACAACAGGAATTCCAAAACTACTTAGTTTACCCTCTGTAACATGTGTCCCATAACTACTGAGGGTGCATTCTGAAGCATGCTTCTTATCCACATTGAGAACTCTTCTGGTGAAACTACTGAGCTGGAACACTGGAGCACATATACCACCACTACTGAACACCTGCCCAAATACATGCATCTGGTCCCTACACAGCCTGTGCTCCAGAGCTGCCATGGCACAAATTCAGAGTTTGCATTCTGGAACATGTGTCCAAGGACTGCTGAGCCTGTGATCTTCATTATGCCGCTACAACTAAATAGTTGGCAGCCTGGAACATTTCTCCAGTGACTATTGGGTTTGTATGACAAGGCATGTATCCAGTCACTCCTAAGTGCCTACTCTATAATCAACAAGGAGCATGTGCTCTTCTACTAGTGAACTCACATTTTGTAGCATGTATATGCCACTTGTGACTCCATACTTTAAACTCATGTTCAACAGCTAATATGTCAGCAGTTAAAAGTATACATTATGCAAATACTGAACTTGGACTCTGGAGCTTGTGTCCTGCTTCTATTGAGCATGCATGCCACAAGGAATTAGAGCATGTGTCCAACAGTAATTAACCTGTAATCTACACATTACATCTCTAGACATTCCACACTGGGATATGCTACCACAACTGACTATGCCTGTGGTTTATAGCTGTTGTGTCAGAACTATGGCACCCCACTCCAGTACTCTTGCCTGGAAAATCCCATGGATCGAGGAGCCTGGTAGGCTGCAGTCCATGGGGTCACCTAGAGTTGGACATGACTGAGAGACTTCACTTTCACTTTTCACTTTCATGCATTGGAGAAGGAAATGGCAGCCCACTCCAGTGCTCTTGCCTGGTGAATCCCAGGGATAGGGGAGCCTTGTGGGCTGCTGTTTGTGGGGTTGCAGAGTCAGACATGACTGAAGTGACTTAGTAGCAGCTGCAGCAGCATTGAGCATGCACTATCCAACATGCATTTCTCCATTACTGAGACCTAACAGCAACCAATGTTGTGCAACTACCGAGCTCTCTCTGTAACACATATCTCATCACCACTGAGACCACTGTCCAGAACATCTTTAATTCAACTACTGAACTTACATTCTGGAGCACCCTTTCTTTCACTATTGTGCCTGTGCCTTAGAGCAGGTGTGCTGTTTTACTTTGCAAAGTAAAGCATATATCTCACCACTACTGAGCTAGTATTATTGAGCATATAACCTGTCAATATTGAGCCCGCCCTCTAGAGTATCTCTGCTGCAGATATCAGGATTTCACTCTGTAGCCTCATCCCTTGATTACTGAAATGATCCTTTGGAGAAAGTGTGCTTACTTATTGAACTTGAGCTATAAAGCAGGCATGGTGAAAGTAATTAAATCATGGTCTTAAACATGTCTGGTCCCTATTGGTCATATATCCAGATCCATGGATCCAGATCATTGTGCCTAAAAAAATAAACACGTGTGCCTAAACAGCTTGTACTCTGAAGTATTCCTCTTCAAACAAGTGAGTCTCCACTCATGAAGAAAGTAGTGAGCTTGAACACTGGAGCATGTGCATCACCTTTTATTGAACACCAGTTCAAGTGCAGACATGTGGCCTCCACTGAGTGCATGTTCTAGTGCACATATACATCAATAATTGAACTTGAAATATGCAGCATAATTCTCACCACTACAGAATGCCCACACCTTAGCTTGGTTTTTGCAACACTATCACTATTGAATTCAGGAGCACACCTTCAACCTCTACTGAGACTGCTCTGCAAAACAGGTGCTGCAATTACTGAGCTTCTGCTGTGGAGAACACATCCCACCACTAATGAGCTAGTCACCTACAGTACAAACATATTGACCTACTCTGAAGAACCTGTTATATTACTACTGAATTTGAACTCAAAGCACACATTCTGCCACTCGTGAACCTGTTTCCAGAGTAGTCTTCTTGTACTCAGGAGCACACATTTGACTTCTATTGAGACTGAGCAATAGAAAATGCATGCTGCGTCAATTAAACTTGATCTATGGATCACATGTCCTTCCACTGCTCAACTTGCATTCTAATGTTGGCATGCCCTAGTTACTAAGGTTGCATTGTGAGGAATGCATAATGCCATTATTGAGCAGGTACTCTAAAACAGGCTTCATGCCAATTATCAACATGATTTCTGTAACAACTGCAAATACTGCTGAGCCCACTGTGAAGAGCATGCATACATCAAAACTACTGAGTTCACTATCTATAGCATGTACCCCCCAACCTCCTCAGTTTGTACTCTGAACCGTTTCTTACTGCTGTTGTGCCACACTTTATGGAACTTTGACTGAAACTAGTGAACTGTTTGAGTACATTAGCCAACACTTCTGAACACATAATCAAGTGCATGCGTCTAGCCTGAATGGAGCCTGTGGTCCAGAGCAGGCATGAGACAACTGGTAAGCTTGCACTCTGGAACCTGTATTTTACAACTGCTGTGTTTGTGACCTTAATCAACATATTACAAGGAGTGTTTTAAGTCAGGAGCACTCCGCTCCCCTGCCTCCTATGTCTTGGATTTGTATTTAGTTAAGTTCAATTGTTCAGCTCTGTCCAACTCTGATAGCATGTCAGGCTTCCTTGTCCAACACCAACTCCCTAAGCTTGCTCAAAGTCATGCCCATAGAATTGGTGATGCCATTCAACCATCTAACTTTCTGTTGTCCCCTCCTTCTCCTGCCCTTTAATCTTCCCAAGCATCAGGGTCTTTTCAAATGAGCCAGATACCATATCAAGTGGCCAAAGTATAGGAGTTTAAGCTTCAGCATCAGTGCTTCCAATGAATACTCAGGACTGATTTTATGTAGGATTGACTGCTTAGATCTTCTTGCTGTCCAAGGGACTTTCAAGAGTCTTCTCTAAAACAACACACATCAAAAATATCAATCCTTTGGCATTCTGCTTTCTTCATAGTCCAACACTCACATTCATAAATGATTTCCAGAAAAAAGCAAAAACAAAAACATAGCTTTGACTAGATGGACATTTGTGGGCAAAATAGTGTCTCTACTTTTTGATATGCTGTCTATTTTGGTCATAGCTTTTCTTCCAAGGAGCAAGCTTCTTTTAATTTCATGGGTGCAGTCACCATCAGTAGTGACTTTGGGACACCACCCCCCCCCCCAAATAAAATCTGACACAGTCTCCATTGTTTCTCCATTATATCTGCCATGAAGTAATGGGATCAGATACCATGATCTTAGTTTTGGAATGTTCAGTTTTAAGCCAATTTTTTCACTGTTCTCTTTCACTTTAATCAAGACATTCTTCAGTTCTTCTTTGCATTATGCCATAAGGGTGGTGTCATCTGCATTCTGAGGTTATTGATATTTCTCCCAGCAATCTTGACTTCCACTTGTGCTTCATATAGCCTGTCATTTTGCATGATGTATTCTGCATATAAGTTAAATAAGCATGTGACAATATACAGCCTTGATCAACTCTTATACAATTTGGAAGAAATCTGTTGTTCCAAATCAAATTCTGAGCATTGCCTCTTCCCCTGCTACACGTTTCTCAGGAGGCAGGTAAGGTGGTCTGGCATTCCCATTTCCTAAGAATTTTCCACATTTTGTTGTGATCCACACAGTCAAAGGCTTTGGCATAGTTAATAAAGCAAATGTAGATTTTTTTTTCTGGAACTCTTGCTTTACCAATGATGCAAAAGATGTTGGCAGCTTGATCTTTGGTCCCTCTGCCTTTACTAAATCCAACTTGAACATCTGGAAGTTCTCAATTCACATACTGTTGAAGCCTGGCTTGGTGAATTTTGATCATTACTTTGTTAGAGTGTGAGGTGAGTACACTTGTGCAGTAGTTTGAGCATTCTTTGTCATTGTTTTTCTTTGGGATTGGAATGAAACTGATCTTTTGAAGTCCTGTGTCCACTGCTGAGCTTTCCAAATTTGCTGGCCTATTGAGTGTAGCACTTTCACAGCATTACTTTTAGAATTTGCAATAGTTCAGCAGGAATTCCATCACCTACACTAGCTTTGTTCATAGTGATCCTTCCTAAGGCCCACTTGGGTTCACACCTAAGATTGTCTGGTTGATCAAAATATCATGGTTATCTGGCGTATGATGATCTTTTTTGTATAATACATCTCAGTATTCTTGCCATCTCTACTTAATATATTCTGCTTTTGTTAGCTTCATACAATTTCTGTCCTTTATTGTGCCCCCTCTTTACATGAAATGTTACCTTGGTATGTAATTTTCTTGAAGAGATCTCTACTGTTTACCATTCTATTGTTTTCCTCTATTTCTTTGCATTGATCACTGAAGAAGATTTCTTCTCTTCTTTTTATTCTTTGGAACTATGCATTCAAATGGATATATCTTTACTTTGCCTTTAACTTCTCTCCTTTACTAAGTTATTTGTAAGACTTCCTCAGACAACCATTTTGCCCTTTTGCATTTCTTTTTTTTTGGGGATGTTCTTGATCTCTGTCTCCTGTACAATGTCACAAACCTCTGTGTATAGTTCTTCAGGCACTCTGTCTATCAGATCTAATTCCATGAATCTATTTGTCACTTTCACTGTAACGGATTTGATTTAGATCATATCTGAATGATCTATTGGTTTTCCCTACTTTCTTCAATTTCAGCCTGAATTTTGCAATGTCTTTTATGATCTGAGCCATAGTCAGCTCCCAGTCTTGTTTTTGCTGACTATATAGAGCTTCTCTACCTTTAGTTGCAAATATATAATTAATCTGATTTTGGAACCTCATTTTTTAAAAGGCCAAATTTGCCTTTTATTCCAAGTTTCTTTTGACTTACTGCTTTTTGGACTTTTATTCCAAAGCATGAATCCTGACTCTCCTAAGCCCATGTCCTCAGTAGACCTGACACAACTGCTGAGCTTGGACTCTGGATCATGTCCCCCACTACTAATGAACTAATATTCTGTAGAATGCATATTCTAATTCAGTCTATGCTGTTTTGTGACACAACTACTAAGAGCAAAATAAAGACCTGCATATTTCAATGACTGAGCTTGGATTCTGAACCATACAACCTGGTTCTACTGACTGTGCAGTTAGAAAAACTGTACCAGAAGTAATTAGCCTGTACTGATCATACATTACAGCTATAGGCAGCCTACGTTCTATAGTTTTTTTTTTAACACAACCTAGTGTGACTGTGCTCTGGAGCTTGCATGCAGCATCTACTGACAATGGCTATCCAACAAGCTATTCAACACTACTGAACACTCATTTCAACCCATGCCTGTGACAAATGCTGAGCTTGTAGTCTGGAATACATGTCTCATCACTACTTAGTCTGCCTTCCTGAGAACGCATGTTGCAACTACTGATCTTCCATTCTGGATAGCACTTTCTGCCACCATTGAGTCTCTCCTTTAAGGCAGGAGTGATTCAGATACTGAGACTGCACAGTAGAGGATATATCCATCCACTACTGAGCCCATATTCTTATGCATATGATCTGCCACTACTAAGCATTCATCCTAAAATATGCCTGCTGGAACTACCGATATTGAACTCTGAATCATGCATCCCTGTACTCCCTGTACTACTGAAATTGCCTTCTAGGGCAAGCTTGCCTCACCTACTAAATGTAGACTATAAAGCAGACATGTCACAAGTAATTAGTTTGCTGTCTTAAACACAAATCCAGCCACTACTCACCTTGGATCCCTAGATTAGGAGTTTCAAAACACATAAAGAACTTGTACTCTGAAGCAGATATCTTGCTACAAGGGAATCTGCATTCTTAAAGAAATTAGTGAGTTTGAACACTGAAGCATGTGTATTACTATGAGCACGAGATCAAGTGTAAACTTTGGGTTTCTGCAAATTCCATGATTTACCACACCCATGCCACAAAAGCTGAACTTGAAGTTGAGAGCACAGGTCTCACCACTAGAAAGCACAGTTCTTTAGCGTGGGTTTTGCATCACTGTTTTTTTTTTGTTGTTTTTTTTTTTCTTTTTTCAAAAGGTTATCTCCCACTATGACGCATTTACCTTCTTCTGCTGGTGTACTGACACTACTATGCTCTAGAGCAGGCACACTTGAATTACCAAATTGCATCCTGGATCACACATCTGATAGGTGTAGGGCTGTAGGTATAGTCTGTAGGACTGAATGGATTCTTGATCTCTGAAGGACATGATTTCACTCCAGGATCAAAAGAGGCAGGCTCAGTCACTCAGAGCTTCACTCAACAAAGCTTTATTAAAGTGTAAAGGGACAGAGAAAATTTCTGACATAACCATCAGAATGGGGTGAAAGAGGACCCCCTTGCTAGTTTTTAGCAAGGCATTATATATTTTTTGCTGCTGCTGCTGCTAAGTCGCTTCAGCAGTCTCCGACTGTGTGCAACCCCATAGACAGCAGCCCACCAGGCTTCCCCATCCCTGGAATTCTCCAGGCACGAACACCAGAGTGGGTTGCAATTTCCTTCTCCAATGCATGAAAGTGAAAAGTGAAAGTGAAGTTGCTCAGTTGTGTCTGACTCGTAGTGACCGACCCCATGGACTGCAGCCTACCAGGGTCCTCTGTCCATGGGATTTACATTTCTTACCAATCTGCTAAGAATTGATAAAAGGAGTACCTTAAGGCTGAGAGAGTTGCAACAGACTTGTCTCCCACCACATACCTTTTGAGATTGTGTGGGTAAAGGGGGAGCCATCTCTGTACAAGAGAGTCATCTCTGGACAAGATGTCACTGGTAAGATACATTGTATCCACAAAACAATTGACAAAAGTTTTGAAGCAAAGCAGATTCCCAAGCAAAATACACAGCTTCATGCATAAATAGTTTAAGAAAAAAATTTCCATGGGTAGCATGTATTCTTTTGTTAGGCATTTAGCAGCTCAAAGTTTGGGAAAAGTCAGTTTCAAATGGAATGGATTGTCAGAGCAATGCAAAATTTAACCAGTCTTCTAGGTGACAAAAGTGGGGCAAAGGAATGTAGAAGGAAAAAAAAAAAAAGTTTGCCTCTTGACATTTGCCTCCTTCTCTAGCTTGAGGGCTCTGGCCCACATTTGTATACTACAAAGCACACAAGTCTTGCCACTTCCAAGTCCTCACACTAGGCAGGCATGGCAGAGAAAGTAAGTGCATACTCTAGAGAACCTGAGTTGCAACTATGAATTTTGCACTCTGAAGAATATTTACCGCCACTCCTGAGACCATGCCCCAGACCACTCATGCTGCAGCTACTGATATTGCACTATGGTATACTCATTATACACTCATTAGTCTGTTTTGAAGAGAATGAGTTCCACTGCTACTGAGGTTATGTTCCATGGCCTGTGTACTGAAGCTAGTGAGCTCACATTCTATAGCTGGAATTTGGCAATGACTTAGGTTGCACTCTTTTCATTGTGTTCCCCCACTGCACTTTCAATGTTGAGTATATGTTCCAGCCACTGAGCTTGCACTCTGATGTGCATATTCAACCACAAGAGGTTGCATTCTAAAGAATACACCCTTCTCATAAGTGATTCCTCACTCTAGAAAAGTTGTGTGACCACTATTGACCCTAAATTCTGAAGAATGAATCTTACCTCCACTGTTTCATGACCTAGAAGATGTGTGCTACAGCTACTTAAGTGACACTCTAGACCAAGAATTATGTTGCTAACCAGGCAGGACTCTAGATCATACAAGCTGCAACTAGTGGATTCTAGAGCTGATGTGATACAGCTACAGATCTGGTACCATCCATCACATTTCCTCTTTTGAATGATCCTGTGTTCCCATAAATACATACCACAACCCTTGAGCTTGCACTCCTGAACACTGGTCTTACCACCATTGAGCTCATGCAATAGAGTACAAATGCCCTACCTACTGAGTTTTCCCTCTGGATCATGCATGCCAATATTGTGATACAGCCTTTGAGAGGATGTGTATCTCAAATAACGTGTCTACACTCTTAAACTAGTGTGCTACAACTCCAGAGATTACTCCTGGAAACATCTTGCCACTACTCACCATAGGCTTTAGGGCATACATGACACATACATTGATTTTGAAGTCTTATGAATGTGTCTCACCATCATGAAACCAACAGTTTAGAACATATGCCCACCACTAAGATACAAGATTTAGAGGAGGCAAGATTCAAGTACTGCTTTAGAGAACATGCTTCAAGTGTGCTTTAGAGAACACATACTACATCTCTTGAATTTGCACTGTAGAACATGCTTCCACCACTACTGAACCTGTGCTCTAGAACATATATACCACAACTAGTGGGATGTTAGGTTTAAACTTGTTTTTCACCACCACTAAGTCTGAGTTCTAGAGTATGAGTGCTGACAATACTGAGCTTGAGGTCTGGATCATGCCTTCAGCCATGAATGTGCTTCCACCTTAGAGCAGGCTGCCTGAAACTACCCAGTTGGCACGAGGGAAGTTGCATTCAGCCACTAATAGCTTGCACCCCAGAACACACGTCCTACCACTAAGAAGTCCATGCTCTATAGCAGGATGGCTAAACTTATTCAGTTACATTTTAGAGCCTGTGTATTTCCACTACTGAGCTTGCATTCTACAGTAAGTTCCAAAACTACTGAGTATGTACTCAAAATATGGTGTACCCCAAATACTTTCCTATACTTCTAGAGCATGTCTTTCCAGCACAGATCTCAAGCTTTAGATCAGCTTTGCTACAGCCACTGAGCTTACCCTCAGAAGCATGTCTGAACCGACATATTATAACACACGTACTGCCACAACAGATTCTGTGTTCTAAAGCTTTGTGATACAACTATAGTGCCCACATTCTGAACTATGAACACTACAAGTACTGAGTTTCACCTTGGAGCATATATCTCACCATTACTGAATCCTGGTTCTAATTTGCATGCCACAATTAATGAGCTATACTCTAGAGCACATGTCACACCACAACTTAGCTCAAACATAAGCAGGTGTGCTGCAACTAATCAGCTCGTGCACTAGATTATGCATTCATAATTACTCTTCTTGCACTCAGGAGCACATATTCCACCACTACTAAAACTGTTCCTTGGACACAGGTACTGTAAATGATGTGCTTCCAATGTGGTACATAAATCCTACTCCTATTGAACTAGTAGTCTAGAGTAGGTGTACCAAATCTTGTACTCTGGAGAACTTTTCATATCATTATTGAGGCTGAAGTCTAATCCCATGTGCTGCCACTTACTAGAATGTGTCTAGAGTATTCATCTGAAAGTATACTTGTAAATTTATTGTCCTCTGGAGCATATATTCCACCCCTCTGACACTGAGCTCTAGAATACACATGCCATATCTACTGAACTTTGATCATGAGGCACATGTCACACCACTACTAAACTTGCACTCTAGAGCTGGAACTTCCATTCTGAGTTCACTTTTGACACTACTGTGTAATTGCTCTAAAGGTGACATCTTGTCAATATTGTGCCTGCCTTCTATAGCCTCTGAGTACTATTGACTTTGCCAAGAGAACACACTGGTCAGAGCAAGGGCCCTCTTCCAACAACATAAGACAATGCTCTAATATGGACATCACCAGATAGTCAACACTGAAATCATGTTGATTATATTCTTTGCAGTCAGCAAAAACAAGAATGGAATCTGACTATGGCTCAGACCATAAACTTCTTATTTCCAAATTAAGACTTACATTGAAAAAAGTAGGGAAAACCACTGGACCATTCAGGTAAGACCTAAATCAAATCCCTTATCATTATAAAGTGGAAGTGAGATATAGATTTATAGGACTAGAACTGAGAGAGAGTGTCTGATGAACTCTGGACAGAGGTTTGTGACATCGTACAGGAGACAGGGATCAAGACCATCCCCAAGAAAAGAAATGCAAAATGGCAAAATGACTGCTTGAGAAGGCTTTACAAATAGCTGTGAAAAGAAGAGAAGGGAAAAACAAAGGAGAAAAGGAAAGATATACCAATTTGAATGCAGAGTTCTGAAGAATAGCAAGGAGAGATAAGAAAGTGTTCCTTAGTAATCAGTGCAAAGAAATAGAGGAAAACAATAGAATGGGAAAAAATAGAGATCTCTTCAAGAAAATTAGAGATACCAAGGGAATATTGCATGCAAAAATGGGCTCAATTAAGGACAGAAATGGTATGGATCTGACAGAAGAAGAAGATATTAAGAAGAGGTGGCAAGAATACACAGAACTGAATTCTTTTTAACGGCTGAGTAATATTCCACGGTGTATATGTACCACAAAAAAGATCTTCATGACCCATATAATTGTAATGCTGTGATCACTCACCTAGAGCCAGGCATCCTGGAATGTGAAGTCAAGTGGGCCTTAGGAAGTATCACACTAACAAAGCTAGTGAAAGTGACGGAATTCCAGTTGAGCTATTTCAAATCCTAAAAGATGTTGCTGTGAAAATGCTGCACTTAATATGTCAGCAAATCTGGATCAGTAGTGGCCACGGGACTGGAAAATGTGAGTTTTCATTCCAGTACCAAAGAAACGCAATGCCAAAGGTTGCTCAGACTACTGCACAATTGCTCTCATCTTACATGTTAGTAAACTAATGCTTAATTTTCCAAGCTAGGCTTCAGCAATATGTGGACTGTGAACTTGCAAATGTTCAAACTGGTTTTAGAAAAGGCAGAGGAACAAGAGATCAAATTGCCAACATCCCCTGGATCATAGAAAAGGCACAAGAATTCCAGAAAAAAACATCTATTTCTGCTTTATTGAGTATGTCAAAGCCATTGAATGTGTGGATTCCCACAAACTGTGGAAAATTCCGAAAGAGATGAGAATACCAGACCACTTTACCTGCCTCTTTAGAAACCAGCATGCAGGTCAGGAAGCAACAGTTAGAACTGGATATGGAACAACAGGCTGGTTCCAAATAGGAAAAGGCATATGTCAAAACAGTGTATTGTCACCCTGCTTATTTAGCTTATATGTCGAGCGCATCATGAGAAACACTGGGCTAGAGGAAGCACAAGCTAGAGTCAAGATTGTCAGGAGAAATATCAATAACATCAGATATGCAGATGATACCACCATTATGGCAGAAAGTGAAGAAGAACTAAAGAACCTCTTGCTGAAAATGAAAGGGAAGAGTGAAAAAATTAGCTTAAAAGTTCCCATTCAGAAAACTAAGATCATGGCATCCAGTCCCATCAATTCATGGCAAATAGATGGGGAAACAGTGAAAACAGTGGCTGAGTTTATTTTTGGAGCTCCAAAATCATTGCAGATGGTGACTGCAGCCATGAAATTAAAAAATGCTTCATCCTTGTGAAAAGTTGTTGCTGAACCACAAAAGATGCCAGCATTCTTGGCCTCCAGAGGAGAAGACTTTGATATGGGGTCAGAGACAAGGCTTGAACACTCAGAGCTTTTGAGTAATAAAGTTTTATTAAAGTATAAAAGAAATAGAGAAAGCTTCTGACATAGACATCAGAAGGCTGCAGAAAGAATACTCCCCTGCTAGTCTTTAGCTGGATGTTATATAGCTACTAGCATCTGCTAATTATAGAAAGGAAATGTCTGAAAACTCAGAGAATGGCACGAGGCCCCTCACCCACAAGATGCATTTTAAGATAATCTTGGCACCAGCTGAGTTAGCAGAGCTGTAAAACAATTCACATGAATATTGAAGAAAGGCAAGTTCCCATACAAATATACAGTTTGATTAACATAGATTAGGAAAACAATGTATGGGTAAAACATACTGGTTTGTCAAGTTGAGCCTTAAAGCTAAACTTACTTGAAGACAGAGTCTGGGGTAAATGCATAGTACATTAACATAGCTTAAGACAAACATTTACATAAGAAAAATGCATTGGTTAGCTCAAAGATTGCAATAGGTTAAGTTCTGGTGGAGCCAGATATCATTATGGCCGCATAGAATTTTAAGAGAAAACTCCTTTTCAATTTGTGTAGAGAAGGAGAAAAAAAAAAAAAAAAAAAAAAAAGTAACACCAGTTTGTTTTTTCCTGCCACTTAAGAGAGAGAGAAAAAATGTCTGATACTTTCAGTCTATTTCCTCCCATTGGAGATGCCTAACCCTCCTGCCTGTTACCCACTCATCTGCACCACCCCCCCCCCTTTTTCTTTTAAAGGAGAATCATGTTGCCTAGGGAAAAGGGCATCATTCTCATGGCATAATTGCTTCCAAGCTGATGAGGTGTGTTGTCCATAAATTGGTGAGGCAACATAATCTCCTAACCCTCATATTGAGGATTTCTGATCCAGGGGCCCCAAGTAGGAGATGGAAGAAACTTCAGCAATAGCAGGAATTTGAGTAACCATTTGTAACTTAAAAGCCTTCATGAGACTAAAAACAAATTCAGCTACACAGTTACAGATGCAGGGAGCAAACAGCAAAAACAAAGCAATAAGAATTAATGCAATTTAAATAGTTTTCCTCCATGGGGAACAAATTAATGTCTCCCAAAGTGAGGCAGTTGAGACTTCAGGAATATCCATAGCCCCAATCATGTTGTTTATGTGTTTAGTAAAATGAGTAACATTAGTGCTCATATTAGGTATATATGTAGAGCATTGGATATGAATAATGCTACAAGTTCCTCCTTGTGCAGCTGTCAGAATATCTGGAGTCAATTTTTTGTAAAATCACCTTTCTAATTTTTGCTTGTTCAGCATTAAGAGTCGAAATAGCTTTTTGAGAATCTTATAATGTCTGTTGAGTAAAATCAGTCAAAGCACCACTTGTAGCATACCATTGTTACGCCCGATGTCCGTATCCCCAAGCAGGATGAGAGAAGGCTTCCAAGAGAATGCAACTCGCCAAAAAGGGAAGTTTATTGCTGACTCGAGTCAGGGCTCAGTGCCGCAACCAACGCAGTGGTTCAGGGTCAGAAAGTGCTGAGCCCGAGCTGTTACCCAATTTACAAAGTGTGCATAAGCAGTTGGTAGCTGGCTTAAGCGGATTTGTTACATGCTTGCAAAGTAATCTTATTGGTTCAAACCTTCCTGGGCTTTTTTCAAACTTGGGCGTTCGCGGGCTTTTCAGCTTTCCCCGATATGTTCCCTTTTCCTTACTGGGTGCATATTGATTGACTGGCTCCAGGTGGCCTGATAATCATGTTACCCTGGAAAACCAGGCCTACTCCTAATCTAGGCTGCCTGTCATGGTGCAGCCTCATATTCCCACCTGTCTTTTTGTTTCTGTGGAAGGTCCAATCATGGGTCTTCTATATCATCTGTGGGGGCAGTCGGATATTGAGATCTGAGTAACATTAGGCGGACGGACAGGCATTGTTTTCCCTAACAACTCTCCCTTGAGAGACTTCATACTCAAGATGCTTTTTGGGAATTGGGGGTGGAGGTCTTTTTCTTCTGTAACTTCTTCCTGCTGTGCCTGGCGTAGGCCTGCCTAGCAGAGCAGAAGTCTCTCTATACCTGGGGTGTTTTATATCTGAAACTAGCTTTTATTCTTGCAATAATGGCAACTTAATTTGAAACTGCTGGCGCCTCTCAGAGATAAAATAGACAGGGGCGAAACAGGAGACCTAACAGGATGGTCATCACTGGTCCCCAGAAACAGAAGGCAACATTTGGGGTGACTGACTGGTGGTCAAGCAACAGAGCTGTGTTCTAGGAATCTTGTGTTTAGTCTGAAGTTACCATCTTTCACCTGGGTGGGGGCTCCAGTTCTGTAGAAGAACTCAAAAAACATTGTTATGCGTATTTCTTTGAGTGAGAACCAGGACCCGTCTCAAGGCTGTACCACCATTTGATTGTTTTCCCTCTGTTTCTGTATTTTTTCTCTTCCCTGATTACCAATTGTTTGAATATACCCTTTGGAACTCAGGGAAGATTAAGGAGGCTGAATAAAGCCTATATTTTACAGTACAGCAGGTCTGTACTCCAGAGTCGCCACCCTACAGTGTCCTGTTCAGCTTTAATTTAGGGAACAGGGCAACTATGACTGTGATAATCTCTTGTCAAAATGGGGCATAGGACTGTCTCAGCCTGGAGAAGAGACACTGAATTGGAAGTATTCCTGAGTTCCAAGTCCTAGATTTGAGCCTTATATGATTAAAATCTCAATCACTTGGTCTGCCATTTTGTTGTAACATACCCAGTTAGTAGTAGCTAGACGAGGGATAACTGGAGGTTTAATAGACAAAATAAATCTCTTTCTTTTAGAAGAATAGGCCTGAAACCCAGTCTGGACCTGGCACTTCAGGGAGACTTGTACCCAGGTGGCCAGTTGCCTAGTTTTATAAAAAGTAAGGTAGAAGTTACTGGCTTCCAGCAGACATTGTTTTCAGAATGGTGGCATATAAGCCTGACACAACTTAGAAAACTCAAGTGTTTAGCAATACAATGTCTAATCTGAAATTACATCCATAGTAACACCTGGTTATTTCTCAGGATGTCTGAACCACAGCTGAGTACTCTATTTTTGACTTTTAATTGTAAAATTTTTCCTTAATAGCCAAAGCAGATGGCACCATTAATGATGTCAGTGTTTCTCTAGGAATGAGAAGACGCAAGAATTGGGACTCGTAAAATCTCCTGAAAAGATCTAACTATCTGAAGGCCTGTTCTGCCAGTTTTTCCCAGAGCACGGAGTGCCTCATTCTTGATCTTCATCCTGAACTTCTTTTGGGGCTGTTGAAAATCAGCAGTTGCAGTGGCCATGATATAATCTCTGTAGATGTAGATGGCAAGTGTCAATCTTCAGTTGGCAGAGCCCCTTTTTGCTCATAAACTTGACCATGATTTTGAGGGGGGCATTTCATGACCATTTTATCCCATGGTGCTGAGAATGTCCATTCTCAGGTTTGGCAAAGATTTTGTTGACAGGCCACTTAATGTGTTGTTACTGGACTAGGCCATAAAACAGTATCCAAAATTCTCTGGACCACCTGTCTTACTAGTCTCTTGGGCCAGGAAAACATTCCCTCTTGTTGCTTTTTCTCATACCTAGAGTTACACTGCCATCATCATCGATCTCATAGGGAACTATATATTATTTTATCAGAGGCCTCAGTCACACATTTGGCACTGTAAGAAATAGCAATTTTGTAAAACAGGTGAAATACAAAGAACATAGCCAGCAGTACTAGTAAAGTCACAAGTAAGACTTAAGAGCTTCCATTAGATGTAGCCCAGTATATCCCAGGTCGTCTGACTTAGTCTACTCTGTACGAATCTTTATCTTTCAGGGAAATTATACATTGGGACCACCATCTATAAGGCACATAGCCCAGCTTTCTAGTGTTACTAGGCTGATTATCCTTAGCATGATATAATTGTTTTCAACACAGAGGAGACTTTAAGCCTAAATTACCATAGCCTGGTGTTATCTATATAAATCCATCTTATAATTGTGGGAGATTTCTTTTTCCTTTGTTGAAACTTTTTTGTTGCTCTGATTGAGCTTGAGGAATAGAAAAAGGCTCAAATTTATGGCCAGAGTCAGAGTAGGCATTATTAATTGGTCTAGTGAGGGGATCTCATCTGGTAGTATCACAATGACCTGAATATGACTATAATGTTTTTTAAAGTAAATTTCCTCAGGGTCAACCAGTTAGAGTCTTGTAGTGGAGAAATTTACCAAGGTAACCCAGAACTAGATACAGGTAATTGGCCACAAACCCAACAATTGAATTGATTTCTAAAACTGGCATAGAATCAGGCCTATGATAGGAAAGCATTTGATTTATATGTAAAGGTCTAAGGAGTCAAGAAAACATTATAAATGATCATACAAAGCAGATCCAGCATCTTGGGCAAGCTGTCTACCTCTGATGTTGATGCCTTTTCATCCTGGTGTAGTGTAGTTTCTCTTGTTTGAGCATCATTTTAAGGTGAGATTAGGTCAGCTGTCTTCTCTATAGACCAATCCAGTGTAGGGGCCTTTGGAAGTGGAAATTAATCTAAGAGTTAATTTCTCTTCAGCTTTATTGTGCATGAACTAGTTAAGAGTACCTGATAAAAAGTCCTTCCATCCAGGTTGGAGACAGTCTCTTACATTATGTCTTTTTCCAGTCTTGATTGCAGGTCATGAGGCACCTGATCTTCATCCAAAGATAGATTACTGAGATAAGCTTCAGAAACAAACTTTCACATTAATACTACATAAGAGCAAAGAACTATCTGAGAAATGAGTCTTACTACATGCAGACCTCCATTAACAAAGTGGGATTTAACATTTTTTTTTTTTGAAATGTCTTTTTCTCTCTAAAGTTACCCTTATATTTATCAAGTACAACCAAATTAAGGCTAGTTTGCTTGCAAAATAGGTCTGTTTTCACTAATTTTGGTCTGATGATTTATATAACCATAATTGATCATAGACTTTTTATTTTGCTAAAACACTTATTGGATCTCAGACTGAGCTTTTAATATAAAACAGGGCTGGGAAACTCACACCAAAGGCTTATCACAGATTTTGCCTAACAAATCTAGGTGAACTCTTTTCTTTTTAAGGTCTCAAAAATTCCTTGAGATTTTTGTACCTGTTAGTGAGATAAACTTCTTAGCTCATTTGATAAGCTTACTGGAAACCTAAGAGTTTCAAATTTCTGGAGGAGTCAGATAGAGAGAAAATATAATTGCTTTGTTTATAACGTGAAATTTTACCAAATTATTTTTATAACTAGTTTGAGAGGAAAGTTTTTCCTATTCCTGGAAAACACACGATTTAAACCTAATTTCTCAGATAGAAACCATAAAAGTTATAAGCATATTTGCTGGTTCATTCAGTCCTTTGTTAATTTTTGTGAAGTCATCAGGTTTTTCATTAGAATACCAAGACGTATCAAAATGTTAAGAACTCCCTATACTTTCTAGGATATCTGTATTAGTAATTTTTCATAGATTATAACATGAGCAGATTTATTACTCATTTGATAATTTTTTTCATGTAATTTAACCAACCAAATAAGCAGTTTAATATCCCTCTTTGGGATGTTTCAGGGGCCCTCTGAAACACCCCAAAGTTAGCTAGATGTCAAAGGAACTTCAAAAGAATTCAATTTAGGAAGTTTTATTGAAAAGATCAATTAAAAGCTTTAGAATATTTGGTCAGATTTAGTCAATGTTGATGGGTGTATCATTTAGCTTGTTGATATGTCACAATGGGCATAAATACCAAGGCTCAAGGTCTAGTGAAAGTCGGTTCAGCCATCTTGGACCTAATTGGCTCTAAACAGTTTTCTTACAACCATGCCATTCCTAACAAAATCCACTTATCTAACTAATTGTAATCCAATTTTAGAAAATCCTGATCATGCATGTATTTTTTCATACTTTACTGAAAGCACACTTCCTGCTTTCCTTTAGCAATCAAGAGCTAACTTTTATATTAGCATTTTATAGATTGGTGAGCATAAATACCAGTGATAATTTCTTAAACTCTTGCTTTCTTAAAACATTTTAGGATGGCATCGAATATTATTCATTTATAGTCCCAAATCTCTTTAGTTTTTCTCTAAAAGGAAATCAGTGTTTAGTAGTAAATGTTTCAAAATCTTATCTCATTTGGAAATGACCTAATTATTTAATAGACTCCCAATACTTAGTTTAGCACACCCTTAGAAATTCAAGTTACGCCAATCTGGGGAGACCATTGTATACAGATGTTCTTAAAGAATAATTATTCTTAATAGAGTTTATATACAAGCTCATACCTCATTTGCATTTTTTAGAAGTTTTTTCACTCGAGGTAATTTCCTTGTTGACAAACTTGTCATAGGTATAATATTTAACTTATATTAAACCTAGGTACAACAAAAATATTCTACTTGATGTTAATTACTCTAAGACATGTCTATATTAAATAGGTCAACAAACAAACATTAATATCAGGTATTTCGTACTGAATATTTCCCAGTTCACCTAAACCTGGAATTTACTGTTTAATTTAGAATTATTTGATTTGTAAGCACTTACCCCCCTTTTTTAAGCCAATTAAATAGAACTCATTTACAAATAAACCTAAAAAATATTTTCCAGAGACAAAGACATACCAAAACATATTTAGACAGACACAGTGCAAGATCTAGCTTCATTTTCTAAGTTTGGCCATGAATTAGATATTACAATATAAAATTTACTAGTTTATAAAAAAAGTTGAAATAAATAACATTTTTAAAGGCTTTTTTCCTTTTTATCTCAGTCTCAGGAGTTAGAGATGGTCTAGATAAGTGTTCCTGAGAGCCGTGGTCTCACGGCACAGGAAAAGAAAATCAAGTTCTAACAAAATGGCAGCAGGTCTAAATGGTGGCCAGACAAAGCAAAATGGCCATCACAAATCACAACACAGAACAGAGTTAAAACACACACATATAAACCTGGCAGTCCTCATCAGACACTCCCTTAAATACAAGAATACAGTCTCTCAGAAAACCTTCTATAGAGACACAGAACTTCAGATGTCTTCAAAGATTTCAAAAGGAGGAAAGGAAGCCAGGTTGAAAGAAGGAGGATGAGGAGGCGGGAAAGTGGGGCAAAAGGGGTGGACTTACAGACGTCTCTTGACATTTACAGACACCCAGGCATTACAGAACTTTTCCCTGAGCTTCCAGAAAAGGGAGACCAGAGACAATGCTGGCACACACACAAACACAGAGAGCCGAAGACAAATACACGGACAAATAAACGTCGGCCGAAGACACAGAGCTGGGTTTTCAGGCCCCTGAATTTTCTTTCCCCCTGGTACAAGGTTTACCATATCAAATGGCATCCACTGCTCACCAGACTCGAGGTCAGGAGAGAAACTCTCCTTCCCGCAGAGCCGGCTGCCTTCAAGCGCAGTCGCTGGTCTCGGTCTTGTGCCAGCTGGAATGTTTAATCCATTCCCCCTTTATAGAAAGCTTTTTCCTGTGCCAGATACCTTTCTGTTTCTCAGCAGGGCCTTGCATTTACACTGGACTTTCCTGAACTGCCTGAGCAATGGTGCTATTATTTATCCTTCCCCTCTGTCCTGAAAGCGTTCTCCTTCCCCGGTCAAGGGATCCTGGATGAGCCCCCAAATGTTATGCCGGATGTCTGAATCCCTGAGCGGGATGAGAGAAGGTTTCCAAGACAAAGCATCAGGGGCCCAGAAAAACAGCCCGTTGTCTTCGAAAGGAGGTAGAACAAAATATAAAAGATAAAAAGAGAGACCAAAGAGCTAGGGGTGGAGACCCATCCTGGGAAGGGAGTCTTAATAGAGGAAGTTTCCAAACACCAGGAAACCCTCACACTGCCGGGCCTGGGGGAAGTTTTTGAATCTTGGAGGGCAACCTAACTGGGAGGAAAAAGAAATAAAACCCACAGATTATGTGCCTAAAAGCAGCTCCCAGGAGAAAAGTACCCCAGACACCCGCATCAGCCATCAGCAAGTGGGGGCGGAATGGAGAGGAGCAGGCGGCATTGCTTAGGTTAAGGACTGGGCCCAAAGTCCCTGAGAACAATTGGAGGGAACTTTCATGAGATAGCAACTTAAATTGTGGGATAGCAAGAGAGAGAGAGAAAATTAACTGGCCCAAATACACTGACGGTGGTTCGCAGGACAAAGGGACTGAGAAACTCTAGAGAAGAGCTAGCCTGTTGCAGACCGGCCCATCCCTGCAGGAGGCAGGAGGCAGGGGGGAGGGGAAAGTGGCAAGTTCGGCCCCAGAGATGGCATCCCCTACCACACTGCAAACAGGCCTCCAGTTTCTATTCAAAGAATTCCTGAGACTCTGGATGGTCAACATCGGCTGGGAGGGCCGCGGCTAAACACAAGGTGCATGCACCCGACAGGCATGGGTGGAAATTGAGGCTGGGACGGTGGAGGGGAGAAGGTGTACTGCACTCAGGGAGAGTGCACCCATCAAGCTCCTGGCTGCCTGAGCTGTTTGTGCCGGGGAAGGCAAAAAGCCCAGGTGCCACCGAGTCTGCATTTTTGTGGAATACCCAAAGACTGGAACCGCATGCAACACAGGGCATGTCCCATATAGAGCAACTGGGAGACTGAGCAGTGTAGACAGGGAAAGCACACACACCTGTGAGCGGGGAGCAAACCCAGTGTGGCCGGAACACTGTGAATGCTATCCACACACAGCGATATCTGTCTGCAGTGCCCCGCCCTCCCACAGCAGGACTGAACTAGTGAACCTGAACAAGAGACCACCTCCGCCCGCCTGTGTCAGGGTGCAATTAGACACTGAAGAGACTGGCAAGCAGAAGCCAAATAAACAAAGGGAACCGCTTCAGAAGGGACTGGTGCAACAGATTAAAATCCCTGTAGGTAACACCAACTACACCGGAAGGGGCCTATAGATATCGACAGTTGTAAGCTGGAATGAGGAGCTATCTGAAACTGAACTGAACCCACACTGACCACAAGAGCTCCAGAGAAATTACTAGGTATATTTTTACCTTGTTTTTTTTTTAGTAAAAATTTTTTTTCTTTTCTTTTTTATTTTTTCTCTTTTATTTTCTTGTAAAATTCCCTATTACTCCCCCATTACTCCTTAACTTTCATTTTCATATATTTTTACGAATTTTTTAATTAGGGGAAAATATTTTTTCTTGTTTTTCTTTTTTTTTTAATTTACTTTCTTTTAAAGTCCTCTATTACTCCTTAATTTTCATTTTCATTTCACTATAAAATTGCAAAAAAAGAGAGTAGCCCTATTTTTAAACCAAGCTTCATATATATATCTAAAATTTTATATGTTTTTGTTTTTAATATTGTATATTTAAGAGTCAAACCTCTACTCTAGATTTTTAATCTTTGTTTTTTAGTATGTGATATAAATTTTGGACACTTAAGAATCAAATATTCAGTTCCCATTTTTTCAGGAGTGTGTAGATTACTCTCTCCCACTTTTGACTCTCCATTTTCTACCTCAGGAAACCTCTATTTTCTCCTTTCCCTTTCTCTTCCCAATCCAATTCTGTGAATCTTTGTGGGTGTCTGGGCTATGGAGAACACTTTGGGAACAGAGAACTGTGTAGATCTGTCTCTCTTCTCTTGAGTCTCCCTTTTTCTCCTCCTGCTCATCTCTATCTCCCTCCGCCCCCTCCTCTTCTTCATGTAAATCTGTGAACCTATCTGGGGGGTCCCTCATGTTGGAGAATCTTATCACCATTAACCTAGAAGTTTTATTATCAGTGCTGTACAGTTGGAGAAGTCTTTAGACTACTGGAAGAATAAAACTGAAATCCAAAACCTGAGAACACCAGAAAACTCCTGACTACACAGAATATTAAGTAACAAGACACCGGCCAAAAGCCTCCATACCTACACTAAGTCAACCACTACCCAAGAGCCAATAAGTTCCATGGCAAGACATACCATGCAAATTCTTTAGCAACGGAGGAACATAGACCTGAGCATCAACATAAAGGCTGCCCAAAGTCACACCAAACACACAGACCCATCTCAAAACTCATTACTGGACACTCCATTGCACTCCAGAGAGAAGAAATCCAGTTCCACGTTCCAGAACACCGATGCAAGCTTCCTTAACCAGGAAACCTTGACAAGCCAATTGTCCAACCGCACCCCTGGGAGAAACATCCACAATAAAAAGGAAACACAGATGACCAGAATACAGAAAGGCCACCCCAAACACAGCAATCTAAACACAATGAAAAGGCTGAGAAATACCCAACAGGTAAAGGAACATGAAAAATGCCCACCAAGTCAAACAAAAGAGGAGGAGTTAGAGAATCTACCTGAAAAAGAATTGAGAATATTGATAATAAAAATGATCCAAAATCTTGAAAAAAAAAAAAATGGAATTACAGATAAGTAGCCTGAAGACAAGGATTGAGAAGATGCAAGAAATGTTTAATAAGGACCTAGAAGAAATAAAAAAGAGTCAATTAAAAGTGAATAATGCAATAAATGAGATCAAAAACACTCTGGAGGGAACCAAGAGTAGAATAACAGAGAGAGAAGATAGGATAAGTGAGGTAGAAGATAAAATGGTGGGAAGAAAATGAAGCAGAGAGAAAAAAAGAAAAAAGAATAAAAAGAAATGAGGACAACCTCAGGGACCTCTGGGACAATGTGAAACACACCAACATTCAAATCATAGGAGTCCCAGAAGAAGAAGACAAAAAGAAAGGCCATGAGAAGATACTCGAGGAGATAATGGCTGAAAACTTCCCTAAAATGGGGAAGGAAATAGCCACCCAAGTCCAAGAAACCCAGAGAGTCCCAAACAGGATAAACCCAAGGCAAAATACCCCAAAACACCTATTAATCAAATTAACAAAGATCAAACACAAAGAACAAATATTAAAAGCAGCAAGGGAGAAACAACAAATAACACACAAAGAGATTCCCATAAGGATAACAGCTGATCTATCAATAGAAACCCTTCAGGCCAGAAGGGAATGGCAGGACATACTGAAAGTAATGAAAGAGAATAACCTACAACCTAGATTACTGTACCCAGCAAGGATCTCATTCAGATATGAAAGAGCATTCAAAAGCTTTCCAGACAAGCAAAAGCTGAGAGAATTCAGCACCACCAAACCAGCTCTTCAACAAATGCTAAAAGATCTCCTCTAGACAGGAAACATAGAAAGGTTGTATAAACGCGAACCCAAAACAGCATAGTAAATGGCAACAGGAATAAACCTATCAATAATTACCTTAAATGTAAATGGGTTGAATTCCTCAAGCAAAAGACAAAGACTGGCTGACCGGATACAAAAGCAAGACCCCTATAAGTGCTGTCTACTGGAGACCTTCCTCAAAACAAGGGATACATACAGACTGAAAGTGAAAGGCTGGAAAAAATATTTCACAGAAATGGAGACCAAAAGAAAGCAGGAGTCGCAATACTCATATCAGATAAAATAGACTTATAATAAAGACTGTGAAGAGAGACAATGGACACTACATAATGATCAAAGGATCAATCCAAGAAGACGATATAACAATTATAAATATATATGCATCCAACATAGGAACACCGCAATATGTAAGGCAAACGCTAACGAGTATGAAAGAGGAAATTAATAGTAACACAATAATAGTGGGAGACTTTAATACCCCACTCAAAACTATGGATAGATCAACTAAACAGAAAATTAACAAGGAAACATAAACTTTAAATGACACAATGGAGCAGCTAGACCTAATTGATATCTATAGGACATTTCACCCCAAAGCAATCAACTTCACCTTTTTCTCAGGTGCACATGGAACCTTCTAAAGAATAAATCACACCCTGGGCCATAAATCTAGCCTTGGAAAATTCAAAAAACCTGAAATCATTCCAGTCATCTTACTGACCACAATGCAGTAAGATTAGATCTCAATTACAGGGAAAAAAATATTAAAAATTCAAACATATGGAGGCTAAATAACACACTTCTGAATAACCAACAAATCATAGAAGAAATAAAAAAAGAAATCAAAATATGTATAGAAATGAATGAAAATGAAAACACAACACCGCAAACCTATGGGACACTGTAAAAGCAGTGTTAGGGGAAGGCTCACAGCAATACAGGCTTGCCTCAAGAAACAAGCCAAAAGTCAAATAAATAACCTAACTCTACACCTAAAGCAACTAGAGAAGGAAGAAATGAAGCACCCCAGTGTTAGTAGAAGGAAAGAAATCTTAAAAATTAGGGCAGAAAAAAATACAAAAAAAAGAAAAAAACAAAATAGACCATAGCAAAATTCAACAGTGCTACAAGCTGTTTTTTTTTTTTTTTTTTTTTTTTTTTTTTTTAAGATAAATAAAATTGAAAAAGCGTTAGGCAGACTCACCAAGAAACAAAGGGAGAAGAACCAAATCAACAAAATTAGAAATGAAAACGGAGAGATCATAACAGACAACACTGAAATACAAATGATTGTAAGAAACTACTACCAGCAGCTATATGGCAATAAAATGGACAACTTGGAAGAAATTGACAAATTCTTAGAAATGTATAACTTTCCAAAACTGAACCAGGAAGAAATAGAAGATCTTAACAGACCCATCACAAGCATGGAAATCGAAACTGTAATCACAAATCTTCCAACAAACAAAAGCCCAGGACCAGATGGCTTCACAGCTGAATTCTACCAAAAATTTAGAGAAGAGCTAATGCCTATCTTACTCAAACTCTTCCAGAAAATTGCAGAAGGTAAACTTCCAAACTTATTCTATGAGGTCCCCATCACCCTAATACCAAAGCCAGACAAAGATGTCACAAAAAAAGAAAACTACCAGCCAATATCAATGATGAAAGTAGATGCAAATATTCTTAACAAAATTCTAACCAACACAATACAAAAACATATTAAAACTATCATACATCTGCCCAAGTGGGCTTTATCCCAGGGATGCAAGTATTCTTCAATAACCACAATCACTCAACATAATACACCACATTAGCAAATTTAAATGTATAAACCATATGATTGCCTCAATAGATGCAGAAAAAATCCTTTGACAAAATTCAATATCTATTTATGATAAAAACTCTCCAGAAAGCAGGACTGGAAGGAACATACCTCAACATAATAAAAGCTATAATGACAAACTCACAGCAAACACTATCCTCAGTTGTGAAAAATTGAAAGCATTTCCCCTAAAGTCAGGAACAAGAAAAAGGTGCCCACTCATCACTACTATTCAACATCGTTTTGGAAGTTTTGGCCACAGCAATCAGAGCAGAAAAGGAAACAAAAGGAATCCAGATATGAAAAGAAGAAATAAAACTGTCACTGTTTGCAGATGACACGATCCTCTACATAGAAAGCCCTAAAGAAAAAAAAAAAAAAAAAAAAAAAAAAACAAGAAGAAGAAGAAGAAGAAAAAGGAGAAAGAAAGAAAACCCTGAATACTCTACCAAAAAAGTTGCGGGATATACAATTAACACACAGAAATCCCTTGCATTCCTATACACTAACAATGAGAAAACAGAAAGAGAAATTAAGGAAACAATTCCATTCACCATTGCAACAAAAAGAATAAAATACTTAGGAGTCTATCTACCTAAAGAAACAAAAGACCTATACATAGAAAACTATAACGCACTGATGAAAGAAATCAAAGAGGACACAAACGGATGGAGAAATATACCGTGTTCATGGATTGGAAGAATCAATATTGTGAAAAGGAGTATACTACCCAAAGCAATCTATAGATTTAAAGCAATCCCTATCAAACTACCAACGGTATTCTTCATAGAAATAGAACAAATAATTTCACAATTTGTATGGAAAACAAAACAAAACAAATAAACAAACAACAACAGAAATCCTTGAATAGCCAAAGTAATCTTGAGAAAGAAGAATGGAACTGGAATAATCAACCTGCCTGATTTCAGACTATACTACAAAGCCACAGTCATCAAGACAGTATGGTACTGGCACAAGGACAGAAATATAGATCAATGGAACAAAATAGAAAGCCAGAGATAAATCCACATACCTATGAACACCTTATCTTCAACAAAAGAGGCAAGAATATACAATAGAAATAAGACAACCTCTTTAACAAATGGTGCTAGGATAACTGGCCAACCACTTGTAAAAGAATGAAACTAGAACACTTTCTAACACCATACACACAAAGAAACTCAAAATGGATGAAAGATCTAAATGTAAGACCAGAAACTATAAAACTCCTAGAGGGGAACATAGGAAAAACATTCTATGACATAAACCACAGCAAAATCCTCTATTTCCCACCTCCCAGAATATTGGAAATAAAAGCAGAAATAAACAAATGGGACCTAATGAAACTTAAAAGCTTTTGCACAACAAAGGAAACTATAAGCAAGGTGAAAAGACAGCCTTCAGAATGGGAGAAAATAATAGCAAATGAAGCAACAATGGATTAATCTCAAAAGTGTACAAGCAAATCCTGCAGCTCAATTCCAGAAAATTTAATGACCCAATCAAATGTGGGCTAAATGCCTAAGCAGACAGTTCTCCAAAGAAGACATACCTATGACCAACAAACACATGAAAAGATGCTCAGCATCACTCATTATCAGAGAAATGCAAATCAAACCCATGATGAGGTACCATTACACGCCAGTCAGGGTGGCTGCTATCCAAAAGTCTACAAGCAATAAATGCTGGAGAGTGTGTGGAAAAAGGGAACACTCTTTCACTGTTGGTGGGGATGCAAACTAGTATAGCCACTATGGAGAACAGTGTGGAGATTCCTTAAAATAAAGGAAAGAGAACTGCCATATGAACCAGAAATCTACATCAGGAATGCCACAACTGCTCGGCTTACACTCTGGAATACACAACCTGCCGCTAGTGAACTTGCATTCCAGAGATTTATTCCACAATTACCTAGAATGTGCTCTCGACTTGGCATACACTAAATACTGAGTCCTCATTTGCGGTCAAGTGTGTTACTTCCTAGCTTGAATTCTGAAGCATGCATCTCACTACCACAGAGCCAATGTTCTAGAGGACATGTGTCACAACTACTTAGCTGACACACTATACCACAAGTTACGCTGCACTCTGAAGAATTGAACTTGCACTCTGAAGACCTCGACTCACCATCAGTGAACTCATAGTCTGAAACTTCATTTCATTTCAGTCACTCAGTCCTGTCCAACACTTTTCAACCCCATGGACTACAGCACACCAGGTTTCCCTATTCATCATCAACTCTCAGAGATTTCTCAAACTCATACCCACTGAGTCTGTGAAGTCACCCAACCAATTCATCCTCTGTTGTCTCCTTCTCCTACCTTCAATCTTTCATAGGGTCAGAATCTTTTCCAATGAGTCAGTTTTTACATCATGTGTACAAAGTATTGGAGTTTCAGCTTCAGCATTAGTCTAGAACTTATGCCTACAACAGTGAGGGCATGGAGTAGAGCTGGTATGCAAGAATTACCGAGTTTGTGCATTAATGAACATGTGCTACATCTCTTGATATTGCACTCTAGAGCATGACTCAAGAATACTGAGAACATGCTCTGAAGCATATATGTCACAAGTTGAGAACATACTTTATAGTACAAGTGCCACATCTCAGAAATTGCACTCTAAACCATGCCCTCATGACTACTGAACCAGTGTTGTAGAACAGACAAGCTGCGACTACAGAGCTGGAACTCAAGCATGTATTCTACCACTGAACCTGAGTTTTCAACCACTCAGTGCAACTACTGAGTTTTCACTCTGCAGCAAGTGATCTGGCACTACAATTCTTTCACTTTAGAGCATGTGTACTGCAATTAACTCACTGACACTTAGAAGATGCGTCCAAACACTACTGATCCTATATTTTAGAGAACACACCCACCAATACTGACACTGTACCCTATAGCAGAACTGTCAAAACTGACCAGTTTGCATTCTGGAGCATTTGCCCTTCCCGCCAGAATTTGCCTTATAGAGCAAGTATTCCACAACTCCTAAGCCTGTACTCTAAACCTGGCATACAGAAAATACTGCCCTTGACCTCTGGAGCATGTGTCTTACCACTGTAAACTCATGCTTAGATCATGTTTGCTGCAACCTCTGCACTTGCCCTCAGAAGCATATCTGATGCCATATATATATATGTTGAATTTGTGTTCTAAAAGCACTTTTGCTGCAAGTAGTGAGCCTAAACTCTAGATTCTGTGTTCCACAACTACTTAGTTTTACCCTGGAGGGTTCAGCTAACCACTACTGTATTGTGAGTCTAAAGCATGAATGCCACAACAACTGAGCTTGTACTTTGGAGCACACGAGGGAACAAACATCACCTGACTTTAAGCAGATGTGTTGCAAGTAATCATCCCACTCTCTACAATGTATGTTCACAATCACTCTTCTTATATTCAGGAGCACTCTTCTGTCACTACTCAGACTGTTCTCCAGAACACACAGGCTGTCACTTCTGGGGTAGCTCAGTAAAGCATACATAGCATGACTATTGAAAGAATAATTTAAACACCTTTGTCAGTACAAGTGAGTTTCCAGTTTGAAGAATCTATTGAGCTCAGACTTTAAGCACAGGTGCTACAACTTGTGGTCCTGTATCTAGACTAAACATCTGCAACTACTGTCCTTGTACTCTGGAGCATAGTTCTACTACTACATGGATGTCAAAATTACTGAACTAATCCTCCATAGTATGTGTCCCACAAGTGCTGAAATGGCTCTCTGAAGTACTTTTCTTACTGCTGATACAACTGAGCCCATGCTTAAGAACATTCATGCCTCATCTACTGAGATTTCACTCTGGAGGATGTGTCTTACCATCACTGAACTCACATTCTAGACCATTACACTGCCACTGCAGACCAATGATCTAGAGAAGGCATGTCACATGTACTGAGCCCATGCATTAGAGGACATTATCCAAATCTCCTGAGCTTGCACTCTAGAGCATGTCTCACTTGATTACTTAGTTTTCACTGTGGAGCAGACATTCCACAGTGAATAAGTTTGCACTCCAGAGCACTCGTTTAACCACTATTGTGCCTGTACTTTAGAGCAGATATTCTGCAACTACTCAGCTGATGCTTGAAATATATCCACAGCAATTCAATGTGCCTTATACAGCACAATTTCTACCAATACTGAACCCTTGTTCTACAATAAGAATGCCAAAGCTACTCAGTTTAGCTTTCACTCGACTTTATGTGTTCCTCTACTGCACTTCCAGTGCGCTGGAGACTTTGTCCCAACTACTGAACTTGCACTCTGGCATGTTGTACCACAGTTACACCACAACTGAGCTTGCACTTTAGAGCATATGGTCTGCCCACATCTGAGTTCTCAGTGTAGATCAGGAGAGTCACAACTGCTCAGCTTCTATTCTGGAAAAAGTGACCTTCCACTATTGAAATTGCAGTCTTGAACAATTATTCTACAACTTCTCAGTATGCTCTGTGAACCTGTCATACCCCAAATACTGACCTTACCCTCTGTATCATGTGTCTTGGCACTACTAAGTCCCTGCTATAGATCAGGTGTGCTGCAACCACTGACTTTGCACTCAAGAACCTGTCTGGACTCACTTTTGTAGCACACATATTGCCACAAGTGTTTCTGTGATCTGTACTTATTGTGCCATAACTACTGAACCTGCTTAAGACTATGTGTGTCAGGATACTGGAGAATGCATTTCACACTACTGAATTCTGGCTGTAAATTACACATGAGAAAATTACTGAGCTTGAACTCTGCAGGAGTTTCACCACAACTGATTCCATGTCCCCACTACAACTGAGCTTGCATTATGTAGAATCTATGATGTAACTACTGAGCACACTGTGCACATGTGTTGCAACTGGTGAGACTCTATGTAGAGTAAGCATCTTAAATTACTACTCTTGCTTTCTGGTGCATGCTATACTTCTTTATTGAGACTGAGGTATCGAACACATGTTCTACAATTACTGTGAATGGAGGGCCATTTGTCTCACAAAACACAACTTGCACTCTAGAGGTGGAATGTCATGACTACTGGAATTAAATTTTTAATTTTACATTCTGCTACTATGAGCAGCTGCTCTGGAGAAGGCCTCCTGTATTAATGATCTGCTTTTCTATATCAACATCCAAAAACTATTGATCTGACAATCTGGAACATGCATGTCAAAATTATTGAGCTTACCCTTGTAGCATCAGGTTAAGCTGACAAATAATGACATTCCACTCCAAAGCTTGCTTCATACAAGTATTGGCCCAGAATTCTAGACCAAATTTGGTCAACTTAGCTAGTTTCACTTTGTTTCAAAGTGTACATTCACTACTGAGTACATACTCCAATGTATTCAAATGTACCCAGCAAGTCCCTGCTAACCCCCTACAACACAGTAGGCATGCACAACTAGGCATGAGTATGCCCTCTGCAGCATACTCCCTCTATTACTAAGCCTGTAATCTTGCTATCTTAATGCAACATCATAGTTACAGTATAGAGCATTCTTCTTAAATGATTTTCAGCTTGTATAACAAGCATGTATTCTGTCACTCATGAGTCCTCTTGAGTGGAAATGAAACAACTGTTGAGATTGTATTCTGGAGCATGTCCCCACTACTTTTGTGTTCACACTTTCAAAAATTTCTTCATATTCTTTTATTTATAATATAACTTAATTTATTTTAATAGGAGAATGATTGCTTTACAATATTGTGGTGGTTGTTTTTATACACCAACATGAATCAGCCACAGGGATACATGTATTCCCACACCATGAACCCCGCCCCCCCACCTGCCTCCGCTCTCTTCCCCTCTTGTTTGCCTCAAAGCACTGATTTTGTTGCCCTGCTTAATCCATAGAACATATACTGGGCATTTATTTCACACATGGTTATACATGTTTAGATGTTATTCTCTCAAATTGTCTTACCATTGTCTTCTGCAGAGTAAAACAAAACAAAACAAAACAAAAAACTGTTCTTTACATGTGCATCTCCATTGCTACTCTGCTTGTAGGGCCATTGGTACTGTCTTCCTAAATTCCGTATAAACGTGTTAATATGCAGGACTTGACCTACTCATTTTGACTTACTTCACTCTGTAAAATAAGTTCCAGGTTCATCCACCTCATTAGAACTGACTCAAATGTGTTCCATTTCAAAACTGAGTAGGATTTCATTGTGTATATGTACCACAATTATAGTGCAAGCTAATTAACTGTGAAACACATATTTCTTTCAGTTCTGCTTTCCTCAGGCCTTATGGCCAGCAACGGAATTGCTGTATTGTATGGCAGTTCCATTCCCAGTTGATCAAGAAATCTCCACACTCTTCCCCATAGTGGTTGTACCAGTTTGCCACTAACACTGTAAGAGGGTTCTCTTTTCTCCACACCCCTCTCCAGCATTTAGTTTATGTAGACTTTTTGATGATAGCCATTCTGACCAGCATGAGACAATACCTCATTTTTGTTTTATTGGCATTTCTCTAATAATGAGTAATGTTGAGCACCTTTTCATGGGTTTATTAGCCATCTTTTCTTTATGTCTTTGAAGAAGAGTCTGTTTAGGTCTTTTGCCCATTTTTTAATTGTGTTGTTGGTTTTTCTGATATAGAACTTCATGAGATGCCTATATATTTTGGAGATAAATTCTTTATCATTTTGCTATTATTTTCTCTCATTCTGAGGGCTCTCTTTTCACCTTGCTGAGAACCCTTCACTGTGATAAACTTTTACATTTAATTATGTCCTGTTTGTTAATTTTTATTTCTATTATTCTAGGAGGTAAGTCATATATGATCTTGCCATGATTTATGTCAGAGATATATCCTCTAAAAGTTCTATACCTTTTGCTCTTACATTTAGGTTTTTAATCCATTTTGAGTTCATTTTGAGTTTATTTTTGTGTCTAGTGTGATAAAATATTTTAGTTTCATTATTTGAACACACAGATTTCCTATCACTAACTCGTTGAAGAATGTCTTTGTTCCATCGCACATATTTGTCTCCTTTGTCAAAGATAAGGTGTCTGTAGGTATGTGGATTTGCCTCTGGACTATTCTTTCCATTGCTCTACATTTATGTATTTGTGTTAATACCATACCATCTTGATGACTGTAGCTTTGCAGTATAGGAAGTCAGGAATGTTGATTCTTCCAGTTCCATTCATCTTTCTGAAGAATGTTTTGGCTACTCAGGGTCTTTTATTTCCATTTGCTGTTTTTCACTCACTCAGTTGTTTCGGGTTTTGCAACTCCATAGACTGAAGAGCAATAGGCTTTCCTGTCCTTCACGACATCCCAGAACTTGATCAAACTCATGACCATTGAATTGGTGATGCCATCCAACCATCTTGTCCTCCATCTTGCCCTTCTCCTCCTGCCTTCAATCTTTCCCAAAATCAGGATTTTGTTTTGTTTTGTTTTGTTTTGAAAATGAGTCTGTTCTCTGAATGAGGTGGCCAAATTATTGGAGCTTCAGCTTTAGCATCAGTCTTTCCAATGACTATTCAGATTGATTTCTTTTAAGACTGGCTGATCTTCTTTGATCTTCTTTGATCACAAGAGACTCTCAAGTTTTCTCCAATTCTATAGTTCAAAAGCATCAGTTTTTCACTGCTCAGCTTTATTTGCATCCTAAATCTCACATCCATACAGGACTACTGGAAAAAAACAAAGCAATGACTAGATGGACCTTTGTTGGTAAAATAATATTTATGCTTTTTAATATGCTCTTTAGGTTTGTCATAGTTTTTCTTCCAAGGAACAAGTATCTTTTAATTTCATGACTGCTATCACCATCTGCAATGATTTTGGAACCAAAGAAAATAAAGTCTGCCACGGTTTCCGTAACTAGTAGGCATGGAATAATGGAGCCAGATGTTATGATCTTCATTTTTTGAATGTTGAGTTTTAAGCTAGCTTTTTCTCTCTCCTCTTTCATCTTCATCAAAAGGCTCTTTAGTTCCTCTTTGCTTTCTGTCATCAGGTGGTGTCATCTGCATGACTGAGGTTATTGATATTTCTCTTGGCAATCTTGATTCCAGCTTGTTCTACATCCAACCTGGTATTTTGCATGATGTAATCTGCATATAAGTTAAATGAGCATGGTGACAATATACAGCCTTGACATCCTCCTTTCCCAATTTTGAATCAACCTGTTGTTACATTCCTGGTTCTTACCATTGCTTCTTGATTGGCATACAGGTTTCTCAGGTGCTGTGTAAGATAATCTGTTATTTCTATCTCTCAAAAACTTTTCCACAGTTTGCTATGACCCACATAGTCAAAGGCTTTAGCATAGTCAATGAAGCAGAATAAAATGTTTTCCTGGAATTCCAATGCTTTCTCTATGATCCAGAGGATGTTGGCAATTTGATCTTGGGTTTCTCTGCCTTTTCTAAATCCAGCTTGAACATCTGAAAGTTCTCCGTTCATATATTTGTGAAGACTAGCTTGGAAAAATTTGTACATTACTTTTCTAGCATGTGAGATGAGTGCAATTGTGCTATAGCTTGAACATTCCTTGGCAATGACTTTCATTGAAATAAACAGCAACCTTTTCCAGCTCCGTGGCTGATGCTGAGCTATCCAAGTTTTCTGGTATATTGAGTGCAGCACTTTAACAACATAATCTTTTTGGATTTGAAATATTCAAATGTCTTTCTTTTATAAAAATTTTGTAGTATCCTCATAGATGTCTTTGTCTCTGCAGGTAAATTTGTTCCTAAGTATTTTTTTTTTTTTTTTAATTTTCATTGCAGTGGTGAATGGAATTGTTTCCTTATTTCTCTTTCTGAAGTTTCATTGTTAGGGTTTAGGAATGCAAAGGATTTGTGTGTATTAATTTTATATCCTGCATCTTTACCATACTCATTGCTTAGCTCTAGCAATTTTCTTGTGGCATCTTAAGATTTTCTATGTAGAGGATCATATCTGCAACAGAGTCTTAATTCCTATTTTCCAATATGGATTACTTTTACTGCCTTTCCTTCTATGATTGTTCTGGCTAGGGTATCCAAAACTATGTTAAGTAGTAGTGGTGAGAGTGGATACCCTTGTCTTCTGAATTTAGATGAAAACCTTTCAATTTTTTTACCACTCACAATCGTGTTTGAAATATATAGCTTTTTTTTTTTTTTTTTTTAATTGAGGTATGTTTCTTTTGTACTTATATTCTGGAGAGTTTTGTAATAAATATATTTTGAATTCTATCAAAGGCTTTCACTGCATCTAGGGAAATGACATATTGTTTTTATTATTCAAATTTTTAATATGGATATAACATTGATTTGCAAAGATTGAAGAACTCTTCCTTTCAAAAAAAGCCACTTGATCATAATGCTCAGTTCATTTCACTCTCTCAGTTGTGTCCGACTTTTTGCAACCCCATGAAACGCAGTATGCCAGGCCTCTCTGTTCATCACCAACTCCTGGAGTTTACACAAATCCATATCCACTGTGTTGGTGATGCCATGCAAGCAACTCACCCTCTGTCATCCCCTTCTCGTCCTGCCCCCAATCCCTCCAACATTAGGGTCTTTTCCAATGAGTCAACTCTTCGCATAAGGTGGCCAAAATATTGGAGTTTCACCTTCAGCATCAGTCCCTCCAATGAACACCCAGGATCAATTTCCTTTAGGATGGACTGGTTGGATCTGCTTGCAGGCCAAGGGACTCTCAAGGGTCTTCTCCAACATCACAGTTCAAAAGCATCAATTCTTCTGTGCTCAGCTTTCTTTATAGTCCAACTCTCACATCTATACGTGACTACTGAAAAAGCCATAACATGACTAGACGAACCTTTGTTGGCAAAGTAATGCCTCTGTTTTTTGTTTGTTTTGTTTGGTTTTCCTTTTCTGTCTTATTTTTACTTTAAAATATTGTATTGGTTTTGCAACACATTGACATGATTCCGCCATGGGTGTATATGTGTTCTCCATCCTGAAACGCTGTCCTACTTCCCTCCCCATCTAATCCCTCTGGGTTATCCCAGTGTACCAACTCCAAGCACCCTGTCTCATACATTGAACCTGAACTGACTATTAATTTCACATATGATAATTTACAAGTTTCAATGCCATTCTCCCATATAATCCCAACCTCGCCCTCCACCACAGAGTCTAAAAGACTGTTATATATATCTGTTTCTCTTTTTCTGTCTCACATAGAGGCTTATGATTACTATCTTTCTAAATTCCATATATTTGTGTTAATATATTGTATTGGTGTTTTTCTTTCTGTCTTACTTCACTCTGTACAATAGGTTCCAGTTTCATCCACCTCATTAGAACAGATTCAAATGTATTCTTTTTAATGGCTAAGTAATTTTCCATTGCATACATGTCCATGGCTTTCTTATCCATTCGTCTGCTGATGGACATCAGCATTGCTTCTGTGTCCTGGCTATTATAATCAGTGCTGCGATGAACATTGGAGTACATGTGTTTCTTTCAATTCTGGTTTCCTTGGTGCGTGTGCCTAGTAGGGGGATTTCTGGGTCATATGGCAGTTCTATTTCCAGTTTGTAAAAGAATCTCCACACTGTTCTCCATAGTGGCTGTACTAGTTTGCATTTCCACCAACAATGTAAGAGTGTTCCCTTTTCTCCACACCTTCTCCAGCATTTATTGCTTTAGACTTTTGGGTAGCAGCCATTCTGACTGGCCTGAAATGGTATCTCATTGTGGTTTTCATTTGCATTTCTCTGATAATGAGTGATGTTGAGCTTCTTTTCATGTGTTAGCCATTTGTAGGCCTTTTTTGGAAATGTCTGTTTAGTTATTTGGCCAACTTTTTTTTTTTTTCCATTTATTTTTATTAGTTGGAGGATAATTACGTTACAATATTGTAGTGGTTTTTGTCATACATTAACATGAATCAGCTATGGATTTACATGTATTCCCCATCTCGATCCCCCCTCCCCCCTCCCACTCCACCCGATTCCTCTGAGTCTTCTCAGTGCACCAGTCTCGAGCACTTGTCTCATGCATCCAGCCTGGGCAGGTGATCTGTTTCACCCTAGATAATATGCATGTTTCAACACTGTTCTCCTGAAACATCCCATCCTTGCCTTCTCCTACGGAGTCCAAAATTCTGTTCTGTACATCTGTGTCTCTTTTTCTGTTTTGCATATACGGTTATCATTACCATCTTTCTAAATTCCATATATATGTGTTAGCATACTGTGTTGGTCTTTATCTGTCTGTCTTACTTCATTCTGTATAATGGGCTCTAGTTTCATCATTAGAACTAATTCAAATGAATTATTTTTAATGGCTGAGTAATATACCATGGTGTATATGTACCACAGGTTCCTTTCCCATTCGTTTGCTGATGGGCATCTAGGTTGCTTCCATGTCCTGGCTATCATAAACAGTGCTGCGATGAACATTTAAGTGCACGTGTCTCTTTCACATCTGGTTTCCTTGGTGTGTATGCCCAGAAGAGGGATTACTGGGTCATATTGCAGTTCTAATTCCAGTTTTTAAAGAAATCTCCACTCTGTTCTCCACAGCAGTTGTACTAGTTTGCATTCCCACCAACAGTGTAAGAGGGTTCCCTTTTCTGCACACCCTCTCCAGCATTTATTTCTTGTAGACTTTTGGATAGCAGCCATCCTGACTGGCGTGTAATGGTACCTCATTGTGGGTTTGATTTGCATTTCTCTGATAATGAGTGATGTTGAGCATCTTTTCATGTGCTTGTTAGCCAACTGCACGTCTTCTTTGGAGAAATGTCTGTTTAATTCTTTAGCCCATTTTTTGATTGGGTCATTTATTTTTCTGGAATTGAGCTGCAGGAGTTGCTTGTATAGTTTTGAGATTAATACTTTGTTTGTTGTTTCATTTGCTATTATTTTCTCCCGATCTGAGGCATGTCTTTTCACTTTGCTTTTAGTTTCCTTTGTTGTGCAAAAGCTTTAAGTTTCATTAGGTCCCATTTGTTTATTTTTGCTTTTATTTCCAATATTCTGGGAGGTGGGTCATAGAGGACCCTGCTGTGATTTATGTCGGAGTGTGTTTATAGTTTCTGGTCTTACATTTAGATCTTTAATCCATTTTGAGTTTGTTTTAGTGTATGGTGTTAGAAAGTGTTCTAGTTTCATCCGTTTACAAGTGGTTGACCAGTTTTCCCAGCACCACTTGTTAAAGAGGTTGTCTTTTTTCCATTGTATATCCTTGGCTACTTTGTCAAAGATAAGCTGTTCATAGGTTTGCGGATTTATCTCTCGGCTTTCTATTCTGTTCCATTGATCTATATTTCTGTCTTTGTGCCAGTACCATACTCTCTTGATGACTGTGGGTTTCTGGTATAGTCTGAAGTCAGGCAGGTTGATTCCTCCAAATCCATTCTTCTTTCTCAAGATTACTTTGGCTATTTGAGGTTTTTGTATTTCCATAGAAATTGTGAAATTATTTGTTGTAGTTCTGTGAAAAATACCGTTGGTAGCTTGGTAGGGATTGCATTGAATCTATAGATTGCTTTGGCTATAGTATAGCCATTTTGACAATACTGACTCTTCCAATCCATGAACATGGTATGTTTCCATCCATTTGTGTCCTCTTTGATTTCTTCCATCAGTGTTTTATAGTTTTCTATGTGTAGGTCTTTTGTTTCTTTAGGTAGCTATACTCCTAAGTATTTTATTCTTTTTGTTGCAATGGTGAATGATAATGTTTCCTTAATTTCTCTTTCTGTTTTCTCATTGTTAGTGTATAGGAATGCAAGGGATTTCTGTGTGTTAATTTTATATCCTGCAACTTTACTATATTCTTTGCTTAGCTCTAGTACTTTTCTGGAAGAGTCTTTAGGGTTTTCTATGTAGAGGATAATATCATCTGCAAACAGCGAGAGGTTCACTTCTTCTTTTTCTATCTGGATTCTGTTTACTTCTTTTTCTGCTCTGATTGCTGTGGCCAAAACTTCCAAAACTATGTTGAATAGTAGTCGTGAGAGTGGGTACCCTTGTCTTGCTCCTGATTTCAGGGGAAATGCTTTCAATTTTTCACCATTGAGGGAAATGCTTGCTGTGGGTTTGTCATATATAACTTTTATTTCGTTGAGGTATGTTCCTTCTATTCCTGCTTTGTGGAGACTTTTGATCACAAATAGATGTTGAATTGTGTCAAAGGCTTTTTCTGCATCTATTGAGATAATCACGTGTTTTTTATCTTTCAGTTTGCTAATGTGGTGTACTACATTGTTTGATTTGCAGATATTAAAGAATCCTTGCATTCGTGGGATAAAGCCCACTTGGTCATGATGTATGATTTTTTATAAATGTTGTTTGCTTCTGTTAGCTAGAATTTTGTTAAGGATTTTTGCATCTATGTTCATTAGTGATATTGGCCTGTAGTTTTCTTTTTTTGTGGTATCTTTGTCTGGTTTTGGAATTAGGGTGACGGTGGCCTCATAGAATGAGTTTGGAAGTTTACCTTCTGCAATTTTCTGGAAGAGTTTGAGTAAGATAGGTATTAGCCCTTCTCTAAATTTTTGGTAGAATTCAGCTGTGAAGCCATCTGGTCCTGGGCTTTTGTTTGCTGGAAGATTTCTGATTACAGTTTCTATTTCTGTGCTTGTGATGGGCCTGTTAAGATCTTCTATTTCTTCCTGGTTCAGTTTTGGAAAGTTATACTTTTCTAAGAATTTGTCCATTTCTTCCAAGTTGTCCATTTTTTTTTGGCATAGAGCTGCTGGTAGTAGTCTCTTATGATCCTTTGTATTTCAGTGTTGTCTGTTGTGATCTCTCCATTTTCATTTCTAATTTTGTTAATTTGATTCTTCTCACTTTGTTTCTTAATGAGTCTTGCTAACAGTTTGTCAATTTTGTTTATTTTTTCAAGAAACCAACTTTTAGCTTTGTTGATTTTTGCTATGGCCTCTTTAATTTCAATGTTCATTGCAGGACTATATGTAACAGCCAGGACATGGAAGCAACCTAGATGCCCATCAGCAGATGAATGGATAAGGAAGCTGTGGTACATATACACCATGGAACATTATTCAACCATTAAAAAGAATACATTTGAATCAGTTCTAATGAGATGGATAAAATTGGAGCCCATTATACAGAGTGAAGTAAGCCAGAAAGACAAAGAACATTACAGCATACTAACACATATATATGGAATTTAGAAAGATGGCAATGCTAACCCTATATGCAAAACAAAAAAAGACACAAATGTACAGAACAGAATTTTGGACTCTGTGGGCGAAGGCAAGGGTGGAATGTTTCAGGAGAACAGCATCAGAGCATGTATATTATCTAGGGTGAAACAGATCACCAGCCCAGGCTGAATGCATGAGACAAGTTCTCGGGCCTGGTGCATTGGGAAGACCCAGAGGAATCAGATGGAGAGGGATGTGGGAGGGGGGATCAGGATGCAGGATACATGTAAATCTATGGCTGATTCATGTTAATGTATGACAAAAACCACTACAATATTGTAACATAATTAGCCTCCAACTAATAAAAATAAATGAAGAAAAAAAAATACAAAAACAAACCTCAACATTCAAAAAACTAAGATCATGGCATCTGGTCCCATCACTTCATGACAAATAGATAGGGAAACAATGGAAACAGTGATAGACTTTATTTTCTTGGGCTCCACAATCATTGCAAATGGTTACTGCAGCCATGAAAGTAAAAGATACTTGCTCCTTGGAAGAAAAGTTATGACTAACCTAGATAGCATATTAAAAAGCAGAGGCATTACCTGCTGACAAAGGTCTGTTTGGTCAAAACTATGGTTTTTCCATTAGTCATGTATGGATGTAAGAGTTGGACTATAATGAAAGAAATTATGCTTTTGAACTGTGTTGTTGGAGAAGACTCTTGAGAGTTCCTTGAGGACTGCAAAGAAATCAAACCAGTCAAACCTAAAGGAAGTCACTCCTAAATATTCATTGGGAGGACTAATGCTGAAACTTCAATACTTTGGCCACCTGATGAGAAGAACTGTCTCACTGGAAAAGACCCTGATGCTGGGAAATATTGAAGGCAGGAGGAGAAGGTAATGACAGAGAATGAGATGGTTGAATGTCATCACCACCTTGATGGACATGAGTTTGAGCAAGCTGAGTTGGTGATGGAAAGGGAAGCCTGGCATGCTGCAGTCCATGGGGCTGCAAATAGTCAAACATGATTGATCGACTGAACTGAAATAACTGAGTGTAAAACCAGAAATCATAACATTCCTAGAAGAAAATATAAGCAGTAAATACCTTAATATTGGTCATGAAGATGATTGTTTATATTTGACACCAAAAGCAAAGGGACAAAAGCAAAAATACATGCAATCACATCAAACTAAAAAACATCCATCCAGGAAAATGAAAGGTAGACTATGGAATGGGAGAAAACATTTGAAAACCATTTTTCTTAAAGGGTTAATATGCAGAATATTCAAGGAACTCATACAACAAAATATCAAAATTAAACATTCTGATTAAAAAATGAGCAGAGTAACTGACGACATTTTTTTGAAGAAGACAGACAGATGAGCAGCAAACACACGAGAAAAATGTTCAATATTGCTGATCAGCAGGAAAACGCGAGTCCAACTTACAATGAGATATCACCTCACACTATCAGAATACTATCATTGATAAGACAACAAATAACAAATGTTGGTGAGGATATGGAGAAAGAGTCCACTTGTGTACTCTTGGTGGGAATGTAAATTGGTGCAGTTACTATAGAAAACAGTATGGTTGTTCCTCAAAACTTAAAAATACAACTATTATATCCAGCAATCCCACTTCTAGGTATATATACAAAAGAAATAACAATAAGATGGAAAATATACCTGCACTGCCATGGTCCTTGAAACACTATTCACAATAGCCAAGTATGGGAACAACCGAAACGTCCATCAAGAGATGAATGGATAAAGAAGATGTGATATATTTGCAGCTACATGGATGGGCCTAGAGATTATCATACGAAGAGAAGTTGTTTTGAAGAGAAAGACAGATACCATATGATATCATTTATATGTGGACTCTAATATATAACACAAATGAATTTATCTAGAGAGAAGCAGAAGTCACAGACACTGGGAGTCTTGACAGCCTGAAGTCTGAAGGGAGTGAGGGAGAGGCTTGGACTGGGAGTTTGGGACTAGCAGATGCAAACTACTGTTTGTAGAATCGATAAACAAAAGGGTCCTACTGTATAGCATGGACAACTATATCCAATGTCCCATAATAAACCAGAATGAATATATATATATATACACACACACACACACATATATATATATATATATATATATATATATATATATATATATATATATATATATGGGTATATATATATATATACATATATATATATATATATATATATATATATATATATGCATTCAGAATATATATATGAATCACTTTGCTGCACCAGAAGCTAACACAACATTGTAGGTCAACTATACTTCAATTTAAAATAAATGCACTGTATATATCAAATTAAATATTATTCAGCCATGAGAAGGAAGGAAATTCTACCATTTGAGACAACATAGGTGGACCTTGAAGGCATTATGCTAAGTGAAATAAGCCAGAGAAATCAAATACTGTGCAGTACTACTTATATGTGGAATCAAAAGAGGAAGAAAAAAGTTTGCCAATAAGGTCTGAGGATCCTCATGTAAAAAGTGCTGACTAGAGTTAAAAGCGCTATATCATATAAATAATATTTGCTAAGGGGGTAGAACTTAAATGTTCTCACACAAAAAAGGAGAAATATGTGAGGAAATGGATGTGTTAACGAGATGAGGAAGATACTTTTACCATGTATGGTGGTGGTGGCTTAATTGCTAAGACGTGTCTGACTCTTGAGACCCCATGGACTGTATGCAGCTCACCAGGATCCTCTGTCTATGGGATTCTGCAGGCAAGAATACTGGAGTGGGTTGCCATTTCCTTCTCCAGGAAATCTTCCTGACCCAGGAATCTAACCTGCATCTCCTGCATTGCGGGCAGATTCTTTACCGACTGAGCTACAAGGGAAGCCCCTTTATGATTTATATGTATAGCAAATCACCACAATATATACTTTAAACAGCTTACAGTTTTATCAATTATTGCTCAATAAAGTTGAAGTTTAAAAAAGATGTATGAAGTAATATATGTAAAATATTTAGAACAGTGCTTGGAATGTGGTAAAGTTTCAGTAAATTATGCTATTATTATTATTATTTTGGAAAGATGACTCCATCAGAACGAAAGAAGATAGGTGCGAAACAGGAGAGACAGGAAAATGGCTGGGAGTGCAATTCAGGAGCCTCAGTGAGAGATGGTTTTCCCTTTGAACTAGGGCAGCAGAGGCGGGCGTGGAGACAGGGCACAGTGGGTGAGAGCTGACCCTGGCCGGCAGGGCACCCACGGTGGGGTGCAAGAAGGGGGGGAAGCAGTCTCCCCGTGGTTCTGGTTTGGAAGAATGGGGGGAAGTGAGGTCATCACTGCAGAAGGAGAATCCAGGAATAGAAGAGTACGTGGAAGGACAGACATCATGGCCAGATGGAGGTGCTGAGCAGGGTGCTAACGATCTAGGACAGGCTCAGCGGTGAGAACTGGAGCCTAGCGTGTGGCTGCTCTCTCACATAAATAGGCCAGCTGTCTAGGTGAGGAAAGAGAAGTCACTGCCCTTGCCCTCGGAGCCTCCTTAGGATGGTGGGAAAGGACTTCAGTTATTTCCAATGCAATGTGAAGCCTATGCCACCTTGTTCATCGTTAAAAGTTATGGATTTGTCTTTAATCAACAGCATGAAATTTTTCAGTGCCAAGATCTTGTCAGAAACTTTTAACCTTGAACTCATTTCTGCCTAATAATTAATCAGAAGCTTGAATGTGAAAAATAGTATGTATGGAATGTCTGAAAGGTTTGCTGCTCATAGATACTTTCTTAGATTATTTATCTATCTATTTTATTAATCTGGTCATCAAATTTACTAAGTACCTACACTATTTTATATTTAGTAGAATTACTTTTACTGAATTGTGATTTGACATTCTGCTGTCAGCTTGCTTTGCGGAATATATGAAATAGCTAAGGGAACCATGGTTTATTGTTTTGTTCACTGTTTTAATATTGTGAAGAATCAGGGTATTTATATTGCAGCAAAGAGAGTTAGTGAGGACTCTTGGGGGGGGATATCTCTCAGACATCAGTGACATATTTTTTTCCTTGATATGATGAATTGGATAGCTGATGATGTTTCCCGCTATGCAGTGATCACTGGGAATCTTGGAGTGAACTATGTAGCCTTGAATGAGGCATCTGATTATTATGGCATGTACTCATGTATTGCTCATACCTCTAGTTTTATGTTCTTTCTCTTACTTTTATTTTTCCTTAAATATAATCTTCTCACTTGTTCTAGTCTTGTTGCAATAGTAACTTGCTTCAGTTTTTGTTTGGAATGAGGAGCATCTAACACAAGAATCATGTTTTTTAGTAGCACTAATGGAGTGATGTGGACAAAGCTATCCTTATTCAAGAGAAGTCGACATTTCTATGTGGAATATGAAAGCAACACCTTAATTTCTATCACTCTGGAGTTTCACCTTGATGACAGGAATATATTTAAAAAGTAACATCAGTAATAAAATATGGATTAGCCCTTTTGCCCATATGCAGACTATAGTAAGAAAAGCTCTGATTTTGAAACTAGAAGATTGGATTTCACCTTCCTTAGTCTGTTTCTTGCTGTATGGCCTTGGTCAGGCTATTTAATCTCCTTGGGTTTTGGATTTCTTGGGAGAGTGAGGATGAAATTACTGCTCTACCCACCTTAACTTTATTGCAAAGATTACATTAGGTAATGCATGAGCCTCTATGAACTGTAAAAGGCTAGAGGTAAGAGCATTATCCAGGCTTTGATTGCTTGTCGAGGATATTTTAACTTCTTGGTCAGAAGGTCTAGAGCTTAGTCTAAGCTCTACCTGAACTTGGGAACAGGAATCACCAACTCCCATGCTGATACGAATGATCAAGTTGTGAGAGGATGAAAACTGTGATCCTCATTTTTTAATTTATTTATTATTTATTTGCCCTCAATTTGGATAGATTAGTCAGAGAAATACTTAATCTACCTCTTAATTTTAAAAAAGGAAAATGCAGCTGACATGTAGCCGTAGCGTGACGGGTAATCAGAAGTTCTAGAACCTGAGCAGGGGCGCCCTGCCCTGGAGACAGCTACTGTTCAGTGCTGGCCAAGGGCTTCCAGGCAAGAATGGGAAATAGTGTTCACCAGTGATTGTTTTTCCAGGGGAATTCAGAAAATTAGATTTTCTGTAAGTTCTTCTAGTTTATAAAATTCAGCAATTCAGATTTCAACCCACTGAGGGGGTTAACAGTGTTCAGCGGAAACTGAACATGATATTCATCCTTTGGGCAACTGGTCATGATGGCTGCTCTGGAAAGTTTTTATAGGTCACCTTGTGTTTGCGGCTACCTAGACCCCAAGGAAGAATGTATTCTGTGAATTGTTATTTGTAGAACATAAATGTGCACCTATTTTACCAAGTGTTTAAAGCCTTTTCTTTAGTGAATATTCATTAAAATCTATACATTTTGTTCTAAATATATTTGCTTTGTTTCTAAAAGTCACTCTTTACTGTGAATGCTTTATAGAGGTATATATTAAGATCAAGGTTAATAGTTATAAAGTACAAAAACAGCAATGTTTATCAACAATTATTTGTAAATAATGTATGGTTTGTCTTAGTGTTGGTATTCTCTGCAAACTTGTAGGTAACATAATATTATAAAAAACTGGTAGTTCTGAAGTCTGTATTCCACTAACATCAAAGGAACTGTTGACTACTCATTTTATTATAGTAGTCTCTGTGGCAAGGAGATCACACAATATCTAAGAAAATGGAAAGTGATTTAATCCCCTAGATTATATAAATATAAATAGTCCTTATTGTTTACAAATTCTATATGAGTAAATTTGTCTATGTGCTAAAATTTATTTGTAATCTCAAAATCAATACTCATGGCACTTTCATCATTATTCTTAGGCAAGTGTGGAATGGTGAAAAATTTGAGTAATCTGATGCTAGTATTCCCAGCTGAGGTCAAACAAGATGGTGTTTTGCCCACTTGTTTCAGCTCTTTTATCATAGACACGTGTATTCTATTTAGTGAATACACGTGATTTATTTAGTGATCTATTTAGTGCCAGTTATTTCTCCCCCCTGCATTTCTGGGCTTTTTGTTGGAGATTTTACTGTTTAAAGGGCACGCTAACAGAGTGCCGAAGTGTCATCTAGTAGCGTTCCTTAGAACAGGAAAGCTGTAATGTGTCTTATGCAGAAAACATGCATATTAGGTAAGCTTTGTTTGCGCTTGAGTTATAGTGCTGTTGACTGTGAGTTTAATGTTAATGAAAAGTTTATAATAAATAACTTGTCTTTAAGCAGAAATGGATCTAAAACAAGGCCATATATTGGTTGTTTGATGGAAAGGTGTCCAAAGATTTTCAGTAACCTTATCCTATATTTTTCCTAGGAGCAATGGGTCAGTATCCATTAATTCAGTGTTTGCAGGAACTTTCCAGAACATAACTACTATGAATAATGAGAATGACTATGAAAACACAAATTGTTGACTATTTGTGCCATACATATATAGACTTATAGTTCCTACTTTAGTGTTGACAGAAGTATCTGAAAAATTCAGTAATAGCTCCATAAATTGTAAATGAGTTTTTAGTATTTGAGATATTCATGTGTATGTATCATATCAGCAATAGATATAGGGGGTGTATGAGCTGTGAGTAGGCTGGGTTCTTGTGTTAGCCTTGTTACTGGTTATTTGAGTAATCTTAGACAAACTAGTTTCCTTATCTTGGACTCTACTTTCTCATGTCTGAAAAAATGAGAAGAGTGCAGGTTTACAAAGTTCTTTCCAATTTTGAAAGCATGTGTCTATGAAAATGTTAGTTAAAACTTAGATGATTATTCATGATCTTCAGGATAAAGGAAAGAGAAAGATTACAAAGATGTGTCTCTATAAAGTACAGTACCTATAATTAAGAAGGTCACAATCAATTTGGAGTAACTCAATAGATTGTTTGACTTCCCCAGTGGTTCAGTAGTAAATAATCTGACTGCAGTGCAGAAGACCCGGGTTTGATCTCTGGGTTGGAAAGATTCCCCTGGAGGGAGAAATGGCAACCCACTCCAGTATTCTTGTCTGGGAAATCCCATGGATAGAGGAGCTGGGTGGGCTACAGTCCATGGGGTTGCATGGAGTAGGACATGACTTAGTGACTGAACAACAACCAAAATAAATTGATTGCATTTAACCCTTGTCTCCACTTTGTGCTGTCCCTCAGAATGTGTTCTAACAAAATAAGATTTGGAACCCTTGGTAATAAATAATAAACCCTGTATGAGCTTCTAGAAAAGGACAAAGCTCTACTTGCTTCTGTTCTCGGGATTTGTCCTTCTCACAGCTCCAATTACAAGGTCACATCCTTCAAAGGGCTGTTCTTCCAGGTGCTCTTGGCTCTCCCTTCTCACCCTAATTCCACATATGATTGAATTATATGAGGACATCTTACCCAAAGGGTGCCAATTCAGTGGTACGTGTCGGTGCAAAAAGATGAACTGGGTTAATCAGATTTCCCCTTAGCAAATTTGAACCAGGTAATAGTAATAAAAGGAAGCAGCTGTGGGAGCTGAGGCTGAACATCCTGGTGTAGAAAAAAGCTGGGTTGGTCTTGGTGGAGCTCTCAGAAGATGAAGGTATAAAGAGAAGAGAGATAGAGATAGAGAAAGGATTAAAAAAAAAAAGAAAAGAAAAGTGAAGTCGCTCAGTTGTGTTCGACTATTTTCGGCCTCATGGACTGTAGCCTACTAGGCTCCTCCATCCACAGGATTTTCCAGGCAAGAGTACTGGAGTGGGTTGCCATTTCCTTCCCCAGAGGGGTCTTCCTGACCCAGGGATTGAACTCAGGTCTCCCTCATTGTGGGTAGATGCTTTACAGTCTCAGCCACCAGGAAAGTTCCCCAAGGAAAGGTTAAGGGTAGGCATATGAATAGAAATAGGGAGGGGAGTGAGTGGAGGTAGGATAAGGAGGAGAAGGAGAAGAGAGAGAAAATGAGTTTGAGAAGGAGTCTGGTTCGTTAAGAGGACAGACAGAGAACTAGATGCAGAATCACTGAGTCACAGTAATGGAAGAATACTCACTGAAAATACTGAAGCTCAGCTCTGCCACATAGTTTTGTGCTTTCTAAATCAACATATACTGCAATTCTTGCCCTTCCTGCTACCAGGTTTTTCAGCACTTCCTGTGCATGTTTATCCTTACAGTAGCGTTTCTTCCTTGGAACCAAACTGTCTAACAAAATTGAGTAGTGAACCTGGAACAAACAAATCAAAATAATTTGTGTTTAATGAATACCTACTGGACACTTTCTACTTGTTAACATAAGTTTAAAATCAATAAGAAACTGAGAGACATCTGAGGCTCAGAGGGGTTAAACAAGAGTTGCTGTTTTTGTTCAGTCGTCAAGTCTTGTCTGACTCTTTGCAACCCCACAGACTGAAGCATGCCAGGCTTCCCTTTCCCTCACCATCTCTCAGAGTTTGCCCAAGTTCCTGTCCACTGAATAGATGATGCCATCCAACTCTCTCATCCTCTGTTGCCCCTTCTCTTCTCCCCTTAACCTTTGCCTGCACTGGGGTCTTTTCAAATAGTATTGGAGTTTCAGCATCACTCCTTCTAATTAGTATTTACAGTTGATCTCCTTTAAGATTGACTTGTTTGATCTCCTTGTGTCCAAGGGACTCTCAAGAATATTGTCCAGCACCACAGTTTGAAAGCATCAATTCTTTAGTGCTCATCCTTCTTTATGTTGCAGGTCTCACATCCATACACGACCACTGGAAAGACCAGAACCTTCACTAGATGGACCTTTGCTGGCAGAGTGATGTCTCTGCTTTTTAATGTGCTGTCTAGGTTGGTCATAACTTTCCTTCCAAGGAGCAAGCGTCTTTCAATTTCATGGCTGCAATCACCATCTACTGTGATTTTGGAGTCCAGAAAAATAAAGTCAGCCACTGTTTCTACTGTTTTCCCAGCTATTTACCATAAAGTGATGGGACCAGATGCCATGATCTTGGTTTTTTTAATACTGAATTTTAAGTCGGCCTTTTCATTCTCCTCTTTCACCCTAATCAAGAGGCTCTTCAGTTCCTCTTCACTTTCTGCCATTAAAATGATATAATCTGCATGTTAAACAATAGCTTTGTATGCAAATAAGAAGGTGGAAAGTCAAAGAACTGATGCTTTTGAACTGTGTTGGAGATGACAATCTTGAGAGTTCATTGGACTGCGGGGAGATCAAACCAGTTAACCCTAAAGGAAATCAACCCTGAATATTCATTGGAAGGACTTATGCTGAAGATGAAACTCCAGTACTTTGACCATCTGATGTGAGAGCTGACTCATTGAAAAAGACCCTGATGCTGGGAAAGATAGAGGGCAGGAGGAGAAGGGGATGACAGAGGATGAGATGGTTGGATGGCATCACTGATTCAATGGACCTGAGTTTGAGCAAACTCCAGGAGATAGTGAAGGACAGCAAAGCCTGGCGTGCTGCAGTCCATGGGGTCACAACCAGTCTCAACTGAAAAGCAACAAAAAATGTATGTAAATGTGTCAAGCCAGGACTAAAACCTGCATCTCCTTGATGTGATAGTTCTTGATTTTACGTTCTGCTTCCATGGGTGTAGAAAAGGCCTCATGAATAAAGTAGGAGTGCTGGTGGTGGGGAGGATATATTTTTTTCTGAGCAAATGGTATCTGTTTCCTGTTATCATGGGTAGAAGTGCATAAACAACAATTTTATATGGAGGATAACTTCCTCCTGAAAGAATACACTTTTTCCCCTGTGAGTCTCTGCAGACCTTCATTTACATCTCTGAGATTTTTGTATTTGAAGAAGGCCTTTTTCTTACACAGTCTTCAGTATTATTTTATAAAACCCCTTAATGGGTCATGCTATTTACGTGATATTTTTTCATCTTTCTGTCATCAACATCCTTCTAGACCTGGGTTTGAGTTGACATTTTAGAAGACATGGGGGATAATAATGGTGAACGTACAATAAACTGAGCTTCTTAAGCTGGTGATCATCAGTTGGGAGCTCTTGAGCTAAACTATTCCTCTCAGGGATAGCACAAGAAAGCAGCAAACCATTTGAAATAAAATGAAAAATGAATTAAAAGGGAAAAACAAAACTCAACAGAATTCTTTTGGCATAGAACATTGCCCATAGTCATTTGCTCCATACTTTTAATCTGGAAAAACCCTTGTTATTTTTTATGTAGACATAACATTGTTATTTTTAAAAAAGGCTTAATTCTAAATTAAATACTATTTTTTTTTTCAATTTAAACCTGCACACTCCACAGTTTTATCTTCATGTAGTCATCATTCTCCTATTAGCAATTTTTCATGTACTTTAAGGAACTGAAAACAAAAAAGATTTAGATTTCATCTTCAGAGACTGATGTACATATTTTTACATGTTTATTTAAATCCCCAAAAGGCAAAACTCAGAGAGAGAAAACCTAGTAAAACAGATGAACATTTTTGTTTACCAAACAGCATTTTGTAAAGAAAAACTATAATGATGATTTTGTTGTTCTTGTAATCAAAATTTGATGCTTTAGGAGCAAGGAAACTATGCAAATATAACAAATAACAAAAAAACAACAAAATAAGGGGTTTTTCCCCTAGCAACAAAAAGCTAGGAAAAAAGTAAAATATGTCCTTTTATCAAAAGTGTTTTACCTGTATTTTTTATTTCCTGTACCTCTAGACCTCTGTTGTTTTTAGCCTTTCAAAAGATTTTAACCAATGATTATGAAACCAAGTTTCTATGTGAAGCACCACAGAGAAACCTTTTTATTTTAAAACTGAGTTTAATTATTGTAAAATGAGGAATTATTTAGTGAAATTGACAGTACAAGCAGCCAATTCTTTTTTAAATTGTAGTTTTGGGGCTTTTTGCTTCAATTATCTGGATAACTACCTATTGTGCAACTCACTTTGCTTTTACACAAAATTTGATTCTTGGTTTATGGAAATATAAATCAAGCATTTGATATAGTGTACTCAATCAAGTAACTAACTAATTTGTTTGTAAGGGGGAGTTTTATTCTTGTAGACAACTTACAACAATTCTCCATCCAGTTCTCCAAGTAGCTGGCATTATTAACAAACAAAGACCCCTTGATCAAAGTAAAAGAGGAGAGTGAAAAAGCTGGCTAAAACTCAATATTCAAAAAACTAAGATCATGGCATCTAGTTCCATCATTTCATGGCAAATAAATGGGGAAACAAAGGAAATAGTGATAGATTTTATTTACTTAGGCTCCAAAATCACTGCAGATGGTGACTGCAGCCATGAAATTAAAAGATGCTTGCTCCTTGGAAGAAAAGCTATGACTAACCTAAAAATCATATTAAAAGGCAGAGTCATTACTTTGCTGACAAAGGTCCATCTATTCAAAGTTATGATTTTCCCAGTAGTCATGTATGGATGTGAGTTGGACCATAAAGAAAGCTGAGTGCCGAAGAACTGATGCTTTTGGACTGTGGTATTGGAGAAGACTCTTGAGAGTCCCTTGGACTGCAAGGAGATCCAACCAGTCCATCTTAAAGGAGATCAGTCCTGGGTGTTCATTGTAAGGACTGATGCTGAAGCTGAAACTCCAATACTTTGGCCACCTCATGCAAAGAGCTGACAGTGGAAAAAACCCTGATGCTGGAAAAGATTGAAGGTAGGAGGAGAAAGGGACAACAAAGGATAAGATGGTTGGATGTCATCACTGCCTTGATGAACATGAGTTTGAGGAAACTCTGGGAAACATTGTACAGGGAAGCCTAACGTGCTGCATTCCATGGGGTCACAAAAAGTCGGACACGACTGAGGGACTGATTTGACTGAGACAATTAGAACAGCTAGAACATTTGGAGAGGTTTCTGCTTTCTTCTTAACCACCAGCCACTCCATGTTATGAGGAAGATAGTGTTTTTGTTATTATTATTTTTAAGGGACACCTATACAGTTCAAAAACAAAGGGCACTGGCTTGTCAAGACACTAATCCTGTGTCCACCTTGGCACTTTAATATCACTGTGTTCTGGTTTCTTTATCTCACCAGGCTTTATTTATTTATGTATTTAATACATAATGTTTGTATTAAATAAAATTTAAGTTGAATTCACACTTCAGAAAAATGAAGATACAAATATGGTGGACTAACAATAGTTTCTTAACTTTTAATTTGCAGAGTAAGCACAAGGAGCTCTTACTCCAGCAAGCCACCATCATTATTGACATCATCTCATCAAAAATTATATTTTAACCCAAAACATGGGAACTGCATTCTCAGAATAACAGATAATTCTTTTTTTACATTGAACAAATTAAGCTTTGTGAAAATTTGGCACATTGCCCATACTTTTCTCACTTTGACCTTAATGATGAAGAAGGGGCCATATTTGGAAATTCCTGAGTTAGGTTATATGTATCTAGCTCTATATCTATCCTGATAAACTCTAAATTACTTTGATTTTATGACTCCAAGTTTTGTTCCTTTAAGTATACAGTTACATAGAGAAAAAAAATAAGCTCAATTATTAATAGATTTTGATTTGGTAGAGTACTTTTTATGAGGACTTCTATCTTACTCTTTTTCTTTCTTTCTTTCTTTTTTTTTTTAACAAGCTGAGGGTTATTTCAGAAAATGACTTGAGTTAGACTGTCCAGTGAGAAAGGCACAGACATGAGAAAGGCTGGAGACATGGAGCAGGGACTCTAATTAGAGTGAAATCTGAATAGGGAATACTTTCCTTACAAGCATGTGTGCTAAGTTGCTGCAGTCGTGTCCAGCTCTTTGTGACATTTTGGACTGTAGCCTGCCAGGCTTCTTTGTCCATGGGATTTCCCAGGCAAGCATACTGGAGTGGGTTGCCATTTCCTTCTTCAGGGAATATTCCCAACCCAGGGATTGAACCTGCATCTCTTGTCTCCTGGATTGGCAGGCAGGCATGTTTTTTACCACTAGCAACACCTGGGGTTCCCCAATCCTTTCCTTATATCCCCTTAATTAATATTAGGACTAATACAGAGAAAATGCAGCATGAGGTGAGAACTGAGAGTAGGGCAGTCATGGGAGTCTGATGTAGGTTTCCTAAATTAATGAGTATTTGGTGGGAAAATGAATGAAAAAAACCAATGAATGAATGAATGTTCTTTCTCACATCATTAAATCTTTCTGATGAAAATATTTAGGTTAAGTTCATAATGGTCTAATACTATTCATATTTTGATAATCATTACATTTTAATGGACCATTTAGTAGAAAATATTGAATCACCAAACTGACCACAGATATTTCTTTTCATAGTTCAACACAGTATTCATAGTGATATTGTCAATAGAGGAAACTGCTCTGGACCACAATTAAGAGATTTCTATATCATTTTACTGATGATTTATTTATTTTTTTTTTTCTGCTTACAGACTTGAACAATTTTTTTTTTCTTTGTTTTTATTGTTTGAGGCTCCTTAAATCCCAGATGAAATTAGCTCTTAGCAATTCTCTTTTATAGGATTAGTTTTAAAAGAGAAAAAAAGATGCAACATAAAATTAACACCTAAGCTATTTGATTATGTATCAGACTGAAAATACAAAAGAACTGGCTTTGACTTTTGAAAGGTTGTTTCAGGAATTTGTTCTGCTAAGACACCTTTTTGTTGCTTGTCTCTCAATTACAGCACTTGCTCCTCAATTTTCTCAATAGGGGTGTATATGGGTCATGTGGCCCAGTTTCAGTAATTCTCCTTGCTTGGCTTTTACCTAATCAGCACCAGGCACTCTGGTTTTTGCATACTGACATGTGTTGTAAAGAGCCCGGGTATATCAGAGAGAAAAATTTGGCTCACCAGGGTTAAACAATGTCAAGTTATGAATTATATCAACCAAAGCCAATATTTAAATCTGAGGCCCACCAAACTACATTCTGAGTTTGCTGGTGGCTTGGAGTACTTCCATTTTGCTGTGCACTGATATGCAGTAAAATCAGATTTCCACAAAGGCTGGCCCTGAAAGGGCAGGGGAGGTGCTTTGGGGTGGTTAAGACAGAAGCTGAGTATCACAAACACATTATAAGTAACTGCCCAATTTGGAATTTACCTTTTGTAGTAGGTTGCAACTTACTACAATTTAATGGCTCAGATTTAAGTTTGGTGACCTTCTTTTAGTAAACAGCATTCACATCGTCTATTGGTTTTCCTTTTAAAAGCTTGTTCATAGGCCAAAAGATAGATATTCTTACATTTACCCTTGGATTATTGATGATTTATTTCATCATGGTTTTAGGAAAATAAAACAGAGAAGAGATTTGTGTTTTTATGATTTGGAAACCCTTGAATGGGGAGTGTGCAGGTCATCTTTTTCTGCATTTTTCTGATATTTCAGAATATTTCCACCTAGTTATATTTTAGAGAGAAGCAAAAGTACATATGTATCATAAATGAACTGAGCTGGAAAAAATTTTGCTGAAATAGTTTTAAATGACAAGATTTAACTTTATGTGGAGTGAAATAACTTCAGTGAGGAAAGGTTTCTTTGCTGCCAACTTTCTTTGCCATATCATACTGACTTAGTTTTCTGGTGGCATAATTCCAAAGGATTTTCCTAATTGACATAATCCAATTTGAGTAAATAGTTTATTGTTTGTTTTAGCTTATACTATAATATCTAGTTTATTTTAACAGCCAAGTTACATAAGCTTTTGTATAATGACTTATCCTTCTGATACTTGTGTGCTAAGTTGCTTCAGTTGTGTTTGACTCTTTGTGACTGTATGGACTGTAGCCCGCCAGGCTCCTCTCTCCTTTGGATTCTCCAGGCAAAAATACTGAAGTGGGTTACCATGCCCTTCTCTAGGAGATCTTCCCTACCCAGGGATCAAACCCTTCTCTGTTTTGTCTCCTGCATTGGCAGATGGGTTCTTTAATTCTAGTACCATCTGAGAAGCCCCATCCTTCTGGTATCCCCATTTTAATCTGGTCTCATTTCTCTGATGTCATTGAAAATAGGTCTGTATAAATATATAAGAAATAGTTTCAAAGTTTTATAAAGTTCTTATTCATTCATTCCACTACAAACATACTTACAGAGGGTTTGCCATATTCTTCACTTTTGCTAGATCTGGTTATAGAGCTTGCCTCCCAGTTCACCATCACCTAATTAGGGACAGCTAAGAAAACCAGTGTTTATCAAGCATTGTCTACTGTAATAAACCAAGCAAAGGGTATATGGAAGCTTTAAAGGTGTATTCTTGCTTTTGGATATTAAAGTGTTCGTGGAGCTCATCCACTTCTGATAAACCAATCCTTAAAAGTTCAAACAATTGACAACAAACTCAGCAATTTTAAAGCAGGATGTAGACTACAGGAAAATTTGATTTCATTTGGAGATGTGAATTAGGTATATCTAGTGCCAACCATAGGGAATTAGAGGCTTCCCAGATGGCACTCGTGGTAAAGAACCCACCTGCCAATACAGGAGACATAAGAGATGTGAGTTCAGTCTCTGGGTTGGGAAGATCTCCTGGAGTAGGAAATGGTAACCCACTCCAGTATTCTTGCCTGGAAAATTCAATGGGCAGAGAAGCCTGGCTGGCTATAGTCCAGAGGGTCACAAAGTCAGTCATGACTGAACATGGACACACACAAATAGGAAATCAGAGCATTACTATAGTGATAGTAAATGCACTGGATCCATGTTTTCCCTTCCATATTGGTAATCCAGTACCTTTTTCTATTGAGTCTATGAAGCTAGTCTTGTCCCATGTTTTAAAAGCAAGCAAATGGAATTATTAAGGAACATTGACATCTTTGGTTTTTGAGGAAATTTCTGGCATATTCCAATTTTGTTTCACTATTATATTACAGGTTGCATTGATAGATGGCAGAATCACAAATCTCCATTTTAAAGAAGAATATATGGTGAAAAGTGAAAGTGACATCGTTCAGTCATTTTCAACTGTGTGACCCCATGGACTGTAGCCTATCAGGCTCCTGTGTCCATGGGATTCTCCAGGCAAGGGTACTGGAGTGGGTTGCCATTTCTTTCTCCAGAATATGTGGTAGAAGTAGAATATTTTCTTGGATTTTTGTTTATCCCATTTGAGTGGACAAAAAAAGGCTCTTCTCTGGTTCACACCATGAAGTGATGGCTCACTTCCCCCATACTAGCTTCTTCAAAGAGGAAAAGGGTATCTTGAGGCTTTGGTACCCAAAGGAATCACTTGTCTTGGATTTTACCAGGTTTTTATCTTCAAAATTTAAGAGCACTGCTACTACAGGGGAAACCAAGAGAAACATAAGGGAAGCAGAGAGATGAAAGTGGGATTCCAACAAAGCTGAATGGTTTCATTTCCAGTGCAGTGTAATGAAAACGAACTCAGTGTAGGTAGTGCCCACTTCCCTCATCATGACTACCCCCAAACACAGCTTTAAATAAAGAATATTTCTTTTATTTCCCATTTCTTGCTTGCTAACTTAAAGATAAATGACTTACTTGCAAGTGCAGTGAAAAGGAAATAAAATCAGTAACAGGCAGTGCCCACAATACCCTAACTGCTTAACGGTCTGGCCTTGAGCAATGCACAGTTTTTATCAAAAAGTTTGACTGTTCTGCAATTAAGGAAACAAAAGCAACTCTCCCCCACCCCCACCCCCACCCCCAATTCTCAAAAAATAAAAGCACAGAAAAATAGAGAAGCAACATCAAAGCTTAAAAAAGCCAAAGCAGTTTAGAATAATGCACGAAGTTGGTCGTGGGAGTAGCTGACAACTGAGGGTCGCAGCGCTCAGTCATCAGTGCTGTTCTCTCGGGTGATGGGCAAGCTCTCAGGCCTGCTCCTGCATCCAGGGGTCAGCCACTGGTGATTAGACCCACGGGGTTTCTAGGTAGGCAATTGGATAAGCAATTAAATAGTTTGTCAGCAGCAGTTTGGGTCACTCGTGATTGGCAATTAGGTAGCACCATTACTGAAATGACTAGGTGGTTCAACACACCGAGGTAGAAAGTGTTATTTTTACGGAGCAGAATAAAAGCACTTTCCAAGGAAAAATCATATCCCGTTAAAAATGATAGGAACCATTTAGTATCTTCTCTTGTGCTTTACGCTAGCTTTGTTGCTTTACACTTACAGTTTCTTTAATCTTTAGAACAGTGTTTCCCAAACTAACAGAACACCTGATTCATCAGGAGGACTTGTTAAAACCGATTCCTGGGCGACACACCCAGAGTTTCTAGTTCATGAAGTCAAGGGTGAGGCATGAGAACTTGCATTTCTAACAAGTTCCTGGATGATTTTGCTGCTGCCTCTGAGAACTACCTTTTGAGAACCAGAGAATGTATATTGATAAAACCCTTGGTGATAATGGTCACAGTAGTAATCTTTGGGACTCTACTATGTGCCAGACATTTGGCTAAGCAGTTCACATCTGCTTTCATCTTTACAAACATTGAAACATGGTATTAAGTATCATTTTTCCTCTTTAAATGAGGAACTGTGGGCTTCCTAAAGCCAGAGGACTTGGCCAAAGCCATAGATGTGATGGAGCCAGGATTTAAACCCAGGCTAAGATTTTAACAAAGGCTTTGGTCTTCAAGGGGCTTCCCTGGTGGCTCAGATGGTAAAGGATCTGCCTGCAATGTGGGCGACCCTGGTTCGATCCCTGGGTGAAGAAGATTCCCTGGAGAATGAAATGGCTGCCCACTCCAGTATTCCAGAATTCCATGAATAGAGGAGTCTGGTGGACCACTCCATGGGGTAGCAAAGAGTTGGAGATGACTGAGCAACTAACACCCATGCTCTGACCACCATACCACAGCACATCCTTGTCTTTACATATAGCTTGACTCCGATTTTTCACTTTTTTCTCTGTCCCAAGTAAAGAATGGAAGAACCCTGTAAAGATCATTAATATTCTTTATTTACTTAGCAGGGGTTGTGTAAATACAAGACAGCTCTCTCAGAGAATCTCACTCTGACAAAAGGGCATTTCACCATGTTGTCATCAAAATGACTTGTTATCTCTGCTTGTGGAGGTGTCCATGTGCTATTTGACTTTACTAACAATGTCCACAAAGAACTATGATGTGCAGACTTCTGAAAGGTGACTGGGGAAGCTGGGCAGAACTTCGTGGAAGAGTGGATCTTGAGCTGAAGAGCTTGGTGACTCTAGATTTATGCTACTATAAAGAGGAATAGTTTATGGGGAACTCAAAAGGATGGGCATACATTTATATACTGCAGTATGAGCAAATGGCCCCCTGTGAGGGTAAGATGCATGGGGAAAAGCAGAAGGCTAGTGACAACGGGTCAAATATAGATCCGTTTGATGATCAAGATGTGATACTGGGCTTAAAAATGATTTGACTGACTGTATACAGGAGAAAAATTGAGTTGAGATGAATGAACTCCTTTTTTATATTATTTTCTTCTTCTTTATCTCTTCCACAACTATTAATAATTCTTTATTACAGTGATTACTACTGAGCATTTACTACATGCTAGGCGGCAGGTCAGGCATTGGTCTAGAGCAGGGGTCCCCAGCCTCTGGGGAGGTTCAGCCATCCACCTGATAGTCTGAGGTGGAGCTGAGGTAATAATAATAGAAATAAAGTGCACAATAAGTGTAATGCACTTGAATCATCCCCAGACCATTCCTATCTGCCACCCTGGTGCATGGAAAAAAGTGTCTCCCATGAAACTTGTCCCTGGTGCCAAAAAGGTTGGGCATGCTGACCTAGAGTGAGGCTGAGAGAGCTGAGACGCTGCGCTGAGACCTTCCCACGCAGCCCTTGCTCTCAGTGCTCTGTCAGCATCAGCATCAGGATCATCTGGGAGCTAGTTAGAAATGCGTAGTCTCAGGCCTAGCCTAGATGTGCTGAGTCAGAATCTACATTGAAGCAAGACTTCCAGGTAACTTACTTGAGCATTCACATTTGAGAAGCACTAGACCGTTCAGCTTTTAACACTTTGCCCTATTCTTTTCATTCACTGAAATTACCGTCTGTGAGGAGTATGATTTAGGAGAAAATGAAAGTAAGAACATAAGAAAGTGTGAAGGAAATTAAATCTCCAAGTAGCTGTTGTTAGGTGCTTGATTAAATGTCTCTAGTGATGGGAAGGATGCTCATTACCTTTTTTTCTCTTCTCTAGCTTCTAATTCAGGGTCAGATACTTTGGTGATGCCCAAAGAGGACTGATGGATTGTTCAAATGGTGGAGAAACAAATAAAAATTAAATCAGAAAATAAGATTGTTTCTGAGTATTTACCAATATGTACTCACGTCTTAATATGAGATCTAAAGCCAGAATAAAAACTAAAGGAAACTACTATTAGCAGATTTGAAGGTTAGGTTTTATGAATACAGAGATGTTAAGATTTAGAAATTTGACATTGGAGAGAGTGGTAATCCAGGTGAAGATAACTGAGGTCTAGTTTTAGAAAGAAGGTGTTTTGGGAGATATTGTGATGAATTTGTGACAGTAATGGGATTAAAATAATAGCTCTGCACTACTGAAGATTTTTCTATGCATTAAAAGTGGATGAACATGGGTTGAAGGGACTCAGTAGGTGTAAATTTACAAACCTTAGTGCTTTAGTGTGTATTAGGTTAATAGTGCATGTTTGTGCCATTAGCAAATCTTGTTTGATTTTCTTGCCTATGTAGGTTGAGGATAGAAATACACTTCTAAAGATAGAAATGGGGGCAAAAATATAAACACCGCCAGCCTGCGTTAGGGATTTGGGTTTGAAATTGAGGTGAAGTGTTAACTTGCTGTGCTTAGTTGTCAGTTAGGTTTAACTCTGTGACCATTTGGACTATAGCCCACAAAGGTTCTCTGTTCATGGGATTTTCCAGGCAAGAATACTGAAGTTGCCATTTCCTTCTCCAGATCTCCCTGACCTAGGAATCAAACCCTAGTCGGCTGTGTCTCCTGCATTGTAGGTGGATTCTTTACCCAATTGAGCCATCAGGGAAGTGTTACCTTATGTACATATTGTTTTCCTAGGTGCAGATAGACTTTTTGTTTGAAATTTTGTTACTTAAGAAATAGGTTTGCTTGTTTGTTTGTTTTAAAGCATTATTACACTGCACAATTCAAAGTTAAGTGGTAATGCATGGAAACAACTAATGTTTTATGGTTCAGCAATTTGAGGGTTAAAATCAACCTTTGATTTTCTACACTTGGTGGAATGGCTATAATTTTATGTTTGTTGAGAGTCCTCCGAATGACTTCTCCTAATTATTCTCTATTCTTTTAATTCTTTTCAAGTGTAGAGAGAAAAGCAGCAGTGGCTTCTGCTGTAAGACTTGTATTTCAAGAGGCAGGATGTAAAATAACAACATTATAGTGCTCACAGAGAGCAAAAATCTCCGTGTAATATATTGTTCAGCAAATCATTCATCATCATAATTGTTATAGTTGACACTTTGCTCATTTGTAGATTTTTCCTTTCTTGCCAGAAAATTTCTTCAGTAAAAATGATTTAAAGTGTAGCTATAGGGTTTAATACTATTCTTCATGATAGAACAGGGACAAGAACAGTATATTTTCCAAATCCACTCCCACTTGAATTCTAGATTATTGTGATCAAACATTCCTTAAGAGCTTGCCAATCATAGAGTATTTTCTTTATGTTGTCTTGGGGGCGAATCCTATGTTTTATCAAGAGCCTAGGGAGTGAACCCTATCAATACTGGGTAACCCTTACATGCCATTTTGTGTCTATTTTAGGAAGGCTCAGCCTTTGAGCTATAGACGTTAATTTCAAATGAACCATTGGGCAAAAATATATAATATTAGAAATTACTTTGACATTTAGGCATCTATTATATCAGTCGTTTCTTTTATGGGCCAGAGAGGTGAAGAGGATATGAATTAAAACAAGCAAATGACTTGGCACCACCACTAGACGACACTTGGGTGTGCAAATATCAGATAGACCTTCTCCCACCTCTTGCCACTCACTGCTCTGCACACACACGATTGCCCATGAAAGTGTGAATGACTGTAGGGCAGGGGGAATTTCATAAGCATGTAGGCTTGCCCCAGAGAGTCTCACATGTGGGCGTGTAGAAATAGATAATTATCACATTGGGCTTATTGAATGAAAAACTGAATAAAACATTTCCTAGGAACTGCGGCAGTCATTCAAAATATTCTGTTTTATATCTCTGGCCACTGTATTCTGAAGCCAAAAACTGAGACAATTGTCTGATGAGTGGGCAGAATATTTGAAATCAGATCTGCCTTGAAAAACCCAGGTGTACGTTTGCCATTAACTTTATTTCTGTTAAAGGATAGATTCATGAGCAATTATTTTTAAAATGCTGAGTGAGCAAGTGGGATAATACACTTAACATGCTTTAAAAAAGGAGCAAAATTTGTAAACTCAATGTGATTTCCCTTAGACATAAGCACATTTAGAGTAGTCAGGAATGGAAACGGTAGAATGGTGTGGGGGAAGCATTTATAGTAAATGTGGTTTATTTTAGGTGTCAGTGAAAGGGGAAAAGAGTTTTAACATATGTTAAGAACTTTCATTTGTCAAGAACTTTCATTGTCATCTCCTCTAAAACCCAGAGGCAGGTTTTATTATACTTCTTTTATATTGGGAAACTGAAATTCAGAGAGGCTGTTTGACTCAAAAGCCTGTGCTGTTTTCACTCTGCACCGTCTTAGGTTCAAACACTAAAATCTTAGAGCCCAACCCAAGAGAATCAGCAGCTAATAGACTCTTTCCTGATCCTCTAATTATCCATGTTAATTATCTGGGAATGAAAGGATTGTGAGTATTTCCTGGGTGCTCTTTCCTGGTATTTAATTGCACTAGTATCTTCGAGAGACTCCGTTTCCGTTTAGATTGTCCTCTTCAGGAAGCTTGTTTTTCCTCTGTCTCTCAAGCTGGATTAGGTCCCTTTGGCATGTTAACATATTGTTAATTACTCTACATCTGTCTACACCGAGGGACTCTGAGATCTTAACCCCTTACTACCCAAAGTGTGGTTTGTGGACCAGCAGCATCAGTGTTACCTGTAAGCATGTTAGAAATGCAGAATCTCATCTGAAAGTGAAAGTCGCTCAGTCGTGTCTGACTGTTTGCAACCCCATGGACTCTACAGTCCGTGGAAATCTCCAGGCCAGAATACTGGAGTGCCTTTCCCTTCTCCAGGGGATCTTCCCAACCCAGGGATTGAACCCAGGTCTCCCACTTTGCAGGTGGATTCTTTACCAGCTGAGCCATAAGGGAAGCCCAGAATCTCACCTGGGACCTACTAAGTCAGAATATTCATTGACGGAAACCCCTGAGTGATATGCGTGCATTTGGGTTGAGAGCATTGTCCTAGCACCTGGTAAACACACAATTGAGCAAATAGATACAACAGTAAGTATTTAAAATACATATAGGGACTTCCTGATAAGTCCAGTGGTTAAAAATCTGCTGGCCAGTGCAAGGGACATAGGTTCAACCCTTGGTTCGGGAATTAAGGTCACACAAGCTGCAGAGCAACGAAGCCCATGAACTGCAACTACTGAGCCCTCATGCTGCAGTTTCTGAAGTCCGCTTGAGCCTGTGCTCTGCGTCAGGAGAAGCCATCCCAACGAGAAGCCCGTGAGCTGCAACGAAGAGTAGCTCCTGCTTGCCACGACTAGAGAAAGCCCTTGTACAGCATCAGAGGTCCAGGGCAGGCATAAAATAATGAGTTAAATAATGCACATAGCCCTGTTCTCTGAGTTTAGAAAAGGGTGATGTTCTGACTTCCTGGAGTGGCAGAAGGGTGTGCTGAGAGAGGTCCTGTCCTTCTGCGCCTGCAGTTTGCTGATTTGGGGGCAGGTCCGGCTGCCTGGAGGGAGAGCTAGCCAGGCTTAACAGGCAGGGCAGGCTGACTCCAGGCACCTGCCCATCTAGTGCTCTGTCCCAGTATACCCCAGGCAAGAACAGAGGCCTCAAACAAACATGTTTTGTTGCCAAGAAGAAAGGAAAGGAGGTGTAAATCTAAAACGTCATCTGCAGACCTCCTTCAGAGACTACAAACAGTTCTTTTCCTTAATTATTTATGGTGTTACCTTGGTGGTATTTATAGATTATGGTCAGGTTCCCTCCTTGAAGCTCATTCTCTAGACTGTATAAATTTAGTTGCCCTGAGTGTGTCTCATATGTCTTTTCCTCCGAGCCAGTCCCTTTGCTTGCTCTGTGATTTATCTGCATTACTCCTAAACTGCTGGAGCCAGAGAGCTCCTGCTTCTGGTCTTCGGCTGGTTTAGATTCATTGTTGGCTCCCTGGTTTTACAAGCTGTTCCTAATATCCATAGCTGAAAGTTGCACTGGGATTATTATCATTTTTTTTTTTGTCAGCCTAATGAAAACGTTTAAAGGTTGTCGAGTGGATAGCTATACCGTTTTCCCACTGCTTGCTCTTGTCTATGGCGAAGCATGGTATCTAACAACTCTTTTAGGTAGGAACTTAAGATCTGTGAAAACATATCAACAAAATCAAATAAACCCTCAAACAGATAACAAAGAAAAATCAACTTGTGGAAATTTCAGATTTTCAGGAATTTTCTGCTAATTGGAACTTTAAAATATATTTCAGTTGATTTTTTGAATGAATGTCACTGTGCCTACTTCTGTTTTCACACAGAGTGTTGGGAAGGAATGTGTTTTCTTTTTCTTGGGTCTCCTTTTTTATTAGATTGATGCCAGCTCTTTCTGCTGAAGCTTTTTATTGACAGTTTGGGGTTGTAGAATACAACCCATCCCACCTCAGGCAAAAATCCTGTTGTTCTTTAATAAAGGATGGTGGTGATGAATTGAGTTTCTTCTTGGCAGTTATGCCAAAGATCCCAATTGATTTAGTAAATAGGTTGTGACTTCTTCAATCAGGTATTTCCTGGTTGACTTACCTGGTAAATTTTAAATAATTCAAAGACAGTGAAGAAATAGATGCTTAACAGCTACACTGAATTTTTGAATTTGGGATTACTGAAAGCAGAGAAAAGAGAACAGTGTAAAAGTGAAAAACTACTGGGTTAGGGGAGTTGGAGATTGTAGATTCTACCTTTAGATCTACCAGGTAATAGTTATATGACTTTGCCCAAGGCATCTGTTTATACTGAGGAAAAGGTCTTCTGCTCTACATGTCTCTAAGGAGGACTTAGCGGTTGATGTATGTAAAGCTTTGCAGACAATGATGCGCTATAAATATATTAGGTAGCAGATGATGATGAAGATGCAGCAACTGCTGCTTATGGTGCTATAATTTATGTCCTATGAAGAAGATGTATGCTAAATGAATTTTGTGAGCCTCCAGCATCTCTTTAGAAAGAAATACTAACAAAAGAAGAATAGTAATATACAATTTTTTTCCTCAAAGTATGCCAAGATTTAACAAGCAGCATAGTTTGAGTCCTTTAAAGAAGAAAATGTCTTTAAACTTTTTGTCTCTTAAAGTTGTCCTCACACTTATTTATCCTGGCCAAAACTTGGAAGCAACTACTGTCCTTCAGCAGGTGAATAGATAAATAAATTGTAGTATCTCCAGAAATGGAAAATCATTTAACACTAAAAAGAAATAAGATATCTGGCCATGAAAAGACACAAAAGAACCTTAAATGCTTATTACTAAGTGAAAGAAGCCAATCTGAAAAGGCGCCGTGCTGTATGATTCCAACTATATATAACATTGTAGAAAAGAAAAAAATTTCCTGGAGACAATAAAAAGGTCGGTGTTTGCTAGGGATTGGTGGCTGGCAATGAGGAGAGATGAACAGGTAGAACACAAAGGATTCTTAAGGAAGTAAAATTACTCTGTATCATATTACATTGATGGATATATGCCATTATATATTTGTCAAAATCCACTAAATATATATATATGTATATATATATACATATATATGTACACAATACTAGATGTGAACTCTACGGTAAAATGTGGCATTGGATAAAAAAGAAATTGTCCTGACATTGGAGAAAATGATCATATTAATTATTTTTGTTATGGGAAATGTTTTTTAAAATTTATGTGCTTAAGCTCAGTTGTGTCCGACTCTTTGCGACCCCACGGACTGTAGCCTGCCAAGTTTCTCTGTCCATGGAATTCTCCAAGCCAGAATACTGGAGTGGGTTGGTATGCCCTCCTCCAGGGGATCTTCTCAACCTAGTGTTTGAACCCAGGTCTCCCTCATTGCAGGCAGATTTTTTTTTTACCATTGGAGCCACCAGGGAAGCCCTTTAAAACTTTAGGGTTAGATAATTTGGGTGAGGTTAATTGGAATCAGAGAGAGTTCTACAATTTGTTCATTGATCTAGATGAGAAGTGATGAGGTGCTGGATTTAGAGATACCATTACAGATGAAGCCAAGATGCAGTATTCAAAAACTATTCTGAGAGTAGAGTCAGCAGGGTTTAAAAACTATGGGATAAATGATATCCATTAGTAAAAAATGGATCTGAAATTTACAAAGGCAGTTCTAAAAGAATCTTCTGAAAACAAACAAAATATTGTACTTCTTGAAAATCCTGGGCTGATAAGTTGTGGGTATTTTTCATAAAGAGAAAATATGTGAAATATGTTTTGGAAGAACTAGTCTGTAGGAGTGATGAGCTTCAAAACAATAGGGAATAGATAACAGTGGAAACAGTGACAGACTTTATTTTTTTGGACTCCAAAATCACTGCAAATGGTGACTACAGCCATGAAATTAAAAGACTTTGTTCCTTGGAAGAAAGATATGACCATCCTAGACAGCATATTAAAAAGCAGAGACATTACTTTGCCAACAAACGTCTGTCTAGTCAAAGCTAAGTTTTTCCAGTGCTCATGTATGGATGTGAGAGTTGGACTAAAAAGAAAGCTGAACACCAAAGAATTGATGCTTTTGAACTGTGGTGTTGGAGAAGACTCATGAAAGTCCCTTAGACTGTGAGGAGATCCAACTAATCCATCCTAAAGGAAATCAATCATGAATATTCATTGGAAGGACTGATGCTGAAGCTGAAACGCCAATACTATGGCCATCTGATGCAAAGAACTGACTTATTGGAAAACTCCCCATTGCTGGGAAAGATTGAAGGAGGGAGGAGAAGGGGATGACAGAGGATGAGATGGTTGGATGGCATCACCGAATCAATGGACATGAACTTGAGTAAACTCCGGGAGTTGGTGATGGATAGGGAGGGGATCACCCCTGTAGCCATGGGGTCGCAAAGAATTGGACAGAACTGAGCAACAGAACTGAACTGAAGTGGTAGAAAGGATATGAAACACAATTCAAAATCAGTGCTCAAGATTTAAATAAGAAAAATTTTTAAACTCCCCAGTATCTGTGGTTATAAAACTATCTAAAATAAAATTAGAGCTTATTTAGAGAAAGAATCATCAATATTTGTCTTTCTAAATTTTTAGTATGTTTTATTGTTATACTTTGATTGTGTTCACTTATTTGCATCATTATACAATAAGCTAATTCAAAGAATACTGGGGATACAATTTTTTTTTTTTTTTTAGATTGGAAAATACTTGAGAAGAATGGTGTAAGTGAAACAAGTTAAATCTACCAGAGCTAAAGCTTGTTTTAGTTCTATCTAATCATTTCTTTTTAGATGAGTATGCCAAACTAAATTTTTGAACTCTCAGAGAACAGAATAGTTTTTCAAGAAGAGAGAGTTCCCTATATATCTACTGAAGAATGTGTATTTCTCCCAAAATAATAACTTTGTGTGCACTCTAATTTCTAAAAAAGCAATAATGAAAAGATTATACCTCACCATGTAGGTGCCTGAGACATGGAATTAGAAAAATCAATTCTTTAAATTTTCATTAATTAGTAAAGTAAGCAATTAATGAGTAAAGAGAACACCATTGGAATATAATCTATGTATTTTATAAGTATATTTAGCTGATACCTCTGAGGAAGAGTTAGTTCTGTTGTCCTAATATTATGTATTAAAGATGGAGTTAGACATATAGGACATAGAACACATTCATTGATTTTCTTTCTTCCTTATAGTGGCTTGTAATATATAGTTCTATAGACATGATTCGCAGAGAGAGAGTTTTTGTTTTCATTTTTTATTTTGGAGCCTGGCCATTGTAGTAACTAGGTTTTGAGATATGTCTTAGTTCAGGCTGCTATAACAGAGTACTATAGACTGCATGGCTTAGACAATAAGCATTTATTTCTCAAAGTTCTGGAGGTTTGGGTGTCCAGGACGGAGGTACTGGAAGGTTTGGTGTCTGCTGAGGTCCTTCTTCTGGTTTGCAGGTGGCAGCTTTCTTGCCATATCCTCACATGGTGAAGAGAGAGAGAGTGGGAGAGACAGAACTCTCTAGTCTCATTTTGTAAGAGCATTATTCCTATCCTGAGGCCTTCCGCCTCACATACGTGTGCCTAGTCGTTTAGCCTTGTCTGACTCTTGCAATCCCACGGACTGCAGCCCACCAGGTCCTCTGGCAGTTTTCAGGTAAGGATATTGCAATGGGAAGCCATTTACTCTTCTCTTGCCGAAATATAATTAACTCCCAAAGGCTCCATCTCCAAATATCATGTCAAGGGTTAGGTTTCAGCATATGAATTTTAAGGGAGACACAAATATATGGTTTATGGAAAGATATTATTTAATTTCAGTGATAATGCTAGTAATCATCACTAACATATAACATTTATTTTGTGCCAGGCACTATTTCACGTGTGTTACATATAATACTAACATCCTATGAAGTGGGTCTCCATTTTGCAGATGAGCAAACTGAGGAGCAATGAGATTATGTAACATAGCTAATGGCTCTCAGAATCAAGATTCTCAGTCCAAGCAGTCAGACTCTAGAATCTATGCTCTGGGTTTATTTAAGTAAAATAATTTTTATTAGTGTATGGTTCTTTATAACGTGTTCACATCTACTGTGGAGCAGGGTGGATCGCCCGTGCACGTCCATGCATCTGCTCCCTTGGGCTTCCTTCCCGTCCACTCACTGCAGTGCCTTGTGCAGCGTTCTCTCTGCCCACAGTGTGTTCTCATTCACTCTGCTGTTTAAATCGTGTATGTTGTGGATGTCAACATGAATAGCTCAGAGAGAAAAATCAACAAAAGTCACTGCTCCATGTAAGCATCAATTTGCAAATTTAAATATTAAGATTTATATTATTTTGATGTGGTTAATATCAATTCATGTTTTCTTGTCTTGGTCAGTCACTCAGTCGTGTCAGACTCTGCACCTCATGGACTGCAGCCTGGTGGGCTTTCCTTTCCTTTACTACCTTCTGGAATTTGTTCAAACTCTTGGCTTGGGACAGGTGTGATGTTAATATTGTTATCTGTTATTTAAATTTAATTTTATGTACTCTCCTGCTTATTGTGCCAAGAGTTTTTGTTCTCAGTATTAGTTTAAGGTAATTTGTATTTGATGACTAGTACTCTTTTTAATTAAGGTAGTTTCTTATAGGTTTTTCTTGAAGCAGAAAATATAGTATGACTAATATGGTTTGGGGTGGGATATAGGGAGATTTAAAATATCTAAAGAGAGGGTTAAACTTCTTGATTCTAAGGGGAGAGAGCCTTTCTCAGGGCTGCAGAAACTCTGTTTGGTTTATAACATAATCAGTCATTTATATTGTGTTGTTTTCACTGAAAATTAATCTTGTATGGAAGCAACCTAGATGCCCATCAGCAGATGAATGGATAAGGAAGCTGTGGTACATATACACGATGGAATATTACTCAGCCATTAAAAAGAACTCACTTGAATCCGTTCTAATGAGATGGATGAAACTGGAGCCCATTATACAGAGTGAAGTAACCAGGAAAGATAAAGAACATTACAGCATACTAACACATATATAATCTTGTGATTGTTATTCTTATCTGTCTAAACCAACTTTTCTTAAAATAAACCCATCATTTACCACTAGCACCACCTGGGAAGGCCCAGCTTTATAATAGGATCGTATTAATCTCCTTTTACTATATTGATTACTTTTCTTATAATTTGTTTTCATTGCACTCACTAATATTTGCTTTTTAGTATAAGATTTACTAAATATATAGGCATATTATATGGGCTATTTCTTTATTAACATCATAATAATCTTTTTTTTAATGGAATTTATTGCAAGTTAAATACTACTGAAATATATTATTGTTTTCATAGGAGTAAAAAGCTTTTGTTTGAATCATATTATGTAAACATAAGCTTCTTAAGCCTCAGTTCCTGCTTTTATAAAATGGGTGTAATAATAGCATCTATCTCCTGGGTAAAGAATCTGCCTGCAATACAGGAGACCAGGGTTTGATCCCTGGGTTGGGAAGTTCTTCTGGAGAAGGGAATGTCAATCCACTCCAGTATTCTTGCCTAGAGAACTCCGTGGACAGGAAAGCCTGGCGGGTTACAGTCTGTGGATTTGCAAAGTATCAGACACAACTGAGCGACTGACATAGTCACACAGTCCTAGGCTTAAAGTGTGAAAGGATTAAACTGAGATAGTCTATGTGAATCACCAAGCCCAGGGTCTAGCAAGTAAGTGCTTAGTAAATATTATTGCTAGAGTCATCACATGTAACATCTTATTTATTCTTTTTAACAAGGTGGTGATTATTTATCCTTACTACTGAGAAAACTAAAGCCTAAAGAGCTTAATAATGCCACATAGCTAATAAGCAGTGGACCAAGCACTGGTGCCCATAAAGTTCATTTATTCATTAATTCAAATTAGACTTTTGAGTCTTGCTATGTTTTAGGCCCTGGGTCAGGTTCTGATGGAAACAAAAGGGCTTCCAATGCCAGCAGGCAGCACGAGCATAGACTTGATGGGGAGAACAGCATGGTGGGAGTGTGGAGAGTGGTAGACATTCTGATGCTGATGACACCCAAAAGGCAAGCTAAAGAGTGGTATGGGGCCTGGACGACTTCTAATCCATGTGGTACTGGATCAGAGGATAAGTGGAAACCAGGCCCAAGTCCCTATGTAGAGCTCTGATGAGCTGCAGGCCTTTTGTCTTCCCCCTCCTGGCTTGGTCAGGCACCATGTCATTCTCTGTGTATGCCTGTGTCCAGATTTCTACATTTTACAAGGAGCATCAGTCCTGTTGGATTAGGGACCCACCTATTCCAGTATGACCTAATCTTAGTTAGTTACATCTGCAAACACTCTAAAGACATTGATATAAGAATTCTTGAGGGACATAGATGCATAACACATGGATTCAGAGGGACAGAACTCAAAGCAAGGAGACAAATCCAAGGGAGAGATACCAAAGATCTGGACTGAGTAATAAGAGTTGGGGTGGACACAAGGATATTTCCTTTCTAAAATCAGCAGTATATTTATTCAAATATGAAGTCGTTAAAGTGTTCCTTTTGTTGAATAATGTGTGTGTGTGTATACACATATGTAACAACATATCTCAGAAGTAAGGTGCTTAAAACACGACAGTTGTTATCTCACGGTTCCTGTGGGTCACCAGTATGGGTGCAGTGTAACTGGGTCACCTGACTCAGGGTTTCTCATGCAGCCACTGTCGCGGCATGGCAGAGGCTGCCGCCATCTCCGGGCGTAGCTCGGGAGAAGAAATTCTGAGTTTCTGCCGCGATTATTGGTGGCGCTCAGCTCCCCATGGTTGGTGGACTTGGACTTGCTGGCGTGGACTGGAGACTGCTCTCAGTGCTTTGCCGTGCGGACTTCTCCGCAGGTCTGCTCAAAGAATGGCAGTTGGCTTCACAAGTGAAAAGAGTATGTGAAAGCTGTATATTGTCACCATGCTTATTTAGCTTATATGCAGAGTACATCACATGAAATGCTGGGCTGGATGAAGCACAAGCTGGAATCAAGATTGCTGGGAGAAATATCAATAACCTCAGATATGTGGATGACACCACCCTTATGGCAGAAAGCGAAGAATAACTAATGTGCCTCTTGATCAAAGTGAAAGAGGAGAGTGGAAAAAGTAGGCTTAAAACTCAACGTTCAGAAAACTAAGATCATGGCATCCAGTCCCATCATTTCATGACAAATAAATGGGGAAACAATGGATACAGTAACAGACTTTACTTTCCTGGGCCCAAAATCACAGCAGATGGTGACTGCAGCTGTGAAATTAAAAGACCCTTGCTCCTTGGAAGAAAAGCTACAGACAACATAGACAGCATATTAGAAAGCAGATACATTACTCTGCCAACAAAGGTTTGTCTAGTAAAAGATATGCTTTTTCCAGTAGTCATGTATGGATGTGAGAGTTGGACTATAAAGAACGCTCAGCTCCAAAGAATTGATGCTTTTGAACTGTGGTGTTGGAGAAGACTCTTAACAGTCCCTTGGACTGCAAGGAGATCAAACCAGTCAATCCTAAAGGAAATCAGTCCTGAATATTCATTGGAAGGACTGATGCTGAAGCTCCAATTATTTGGCCTCTTGATGTGAAGAACTGACTCATTTGAAAAAACCCTGATGCTGGGAAAGACTGAGGGCAGGAGGAGAAGGGGATGACAGAGGATGAGATGGTTGGATGGCATCATGGACTTGATGGATATGAGTTGGAGTAATCTCCAGGAGTTGGCGATGGACAGGGAAGGCTGTTATGCTGCAGTCCATGCGGTTGCAAAGAGTCAGACATGACTGAGACACTGAAATGTATGAGTCATGAGTCTCTATTCTGCTGCCTTTAGAATTGTCTGTTCCCTCCCTCTCAAAGTTCCTTGGGAAAGACTTCAGTGAGGCAACTTACAACTCTAAATGTTTTTTCTACAGCTGGGAACCATAGAGGACTTATGTCTTCATACAGGTGAGATAAACGAAAGCAGTTATAAGACTAAGATCTGACTCTTGTTTGAAAAATTTGGAGATGAGAAAAGTGGACACATTGTTTTTTGACAAAGCTAGGAGAATTCTCAAGTGTTTTGATCGACTTGTACTTCCAGAGTTTGTCAGGGCACATTTCCTGTAAACTGAATACAAGGGAAAAGGAGTGTGAATCACCTGAGGGTTTATTCAGTGGTTTCCTCAGAGAAAAGAGTCTGGAAATGTACCATCAATAGCCAGGGCTTGAGGAAGGAATCTCATATGACCATTGGGAATTGAATCACAGGTACTCTGTAAAAAATATCCTCTAAGCCCGCAAAGTTTCTCATAAAAGTCAACTTTCATAGTTTGCTGGGTTCGGAGAGTGCAAAGCCTCTCATCTAAGTAAGTACATTTTTGTTCCCTTAGCTCTTGTACCTCAATTCCTTGACTCAGTCTCTTGATTAAGATACATAACTTTAATCCTGGAGACAGGCTAACTAACAGCTATTGAGAAGGGATGAAATTGCATGTAGAGGAAAAGAGTAGAGTAGAGAAGCAAAGGGGTGAAATGGGAAAGAAAGTGAGTAGAGGGAGTCGAGGAGAATAGTAAAGAGATCCCTTTCAATACAGCAGACTCCAGACCAAAGTAGGCTAAATTTAATGAGGGCGGTGGCAGGAGGTGAAGCAATTTAATGTTAATGGACGTTTAAAACTTACTATTGTCCAGAGCGGGATATCCAAAACATGAGAACTATTGCAGTTTTCATCTAGCATGAGGAAGACTCCTTCCACTAAAGTGGAGGTGGGAGACAAATATTATTTGTGTTTTATTTGCAGTGAATATGTTCTTGTTAGAAAAAACATCATTGAAATGTCTGAATAATTTTATTTTTTAAATTAATTTTTATGGGAGTGTAGTTGGTTTACAATATTATGTTAGTTTCTATTGTACAGCAAGACATGAGCCACATAGACACATATACTCCCTCACTTTCGGATTCCCTTCCCGTTCAGGTCCCCACAATGTGTTGAGTTCCCTGTGCTATGATATAGACTCTCACTAGTTGCTATTTTATACATAGTATCAATAGTATATATGTGTCAAAGATGCATTTTCAGACTTCCCTTCTTGGAAACATGATGATATAGATTATTAGGACCAACCTTTGCAGTGGAATATTAACAACGCTCCATAAAATAGAAAATAAAAATGGAAAACACCAAAGGTCTAAAAATATAGTAATGATCAACTGAATTAGAATATAAATAAAAGCTAGAACTGGAAACTTAAGAGATTCATTGAATCTCTCACTCTTCTCTGAGGCTGTTTGCCACATGAGTTAAATGAAAATAGGACATGGTAATCAGGAGACAAACCAAAGACCCACTTTAGGTGGAACATCTAGTAACTCCTCTTGTAGAGTTGGGAACCAAAAAGAATGTCAGAGGATGAAATGTAAACTGGCCTCAGTTTTCCAGTACAGGTCTATAAGGAAGAGCATTTGGTGCTCTGAAAAGCAGAGGGAGAAACTCTCAGAGAAGTTAAAATCAGAGTCTGTTTCTCATATGTATTTGAAACCCAAATTTACATAGGTTGATGGCTCCCTAAGACCTTGATTCTGTGTAATTGCTTCTGAACTGAGGGTATCCTTAGGGACCTGACAGAAAGTTTTTCTGCCAAAAGTTGTTGTCATCTTAGTCTCAAAGAGTATCTTGATTTTTTTTTTTTTTTTTTTTTTTTAAGGAAAACGAATCAATGGCACTCACTAGTCATAAAAATGAACCAGACAAGGAAATAAGACATCAGTAGCAAGAACCAACTAACAAAACATACAACTAAACTAAGTGTGTAAATACTTCAGTTATTGTATAATCAGAAGTTTTAAAGTCATACTGTGCTTAACTGTTCAGTCATGTCTGACTCTGTAACCCCATGGACTATAAGCCCACTAGGCTCCTCTGTCCATGGGGATTCTTCAGGTAAGAATACTGGACTGGGTTGCCAGGCGATCTTCCCAACCCAGGGATCCAACCCAGGTCTCCTGCATTGCAGGCAGATTTATCATCTGAGCCACCAGGGAAGCCCTAGAATACTGGAGTAGGTAGCCTATCCCTTCACCAGGGGAACTTCCCAACCCAGGAATCAAACCAGGGTCTCCTGCATTGCAGGCAGATTTTTTTTTTTTTTTTTGGCAGGCAGATTTTTAACCAGCTGAGCTCTCAGGGAAACCCAAAAAGTCATACTAACAATGTTCAAAGAAATAAAGATGTATCTGAAATTAGAACATTCTAAACACACCCTATGTATTTGAAAAGGAAACAAATATGTTTTAGAAATGAGAAAACCAATAATTCAAATTAAAAACTCAATGACAAGGTCAGAATAGTTATCCAGGAGGTCAGTCAGAATAACTTTATAGAATGTAGCTTGAGATATATGTGAAAGAGACATAATTCATGGAGGAACAAAAAAGTCTAACACATCAGGTATAGTACATGTCTAATTGAAGTTCTAGAAGAAAAGTAGGGGAAGAATGGGAAAGAGAAAATGTTTGAGGAGATATTGGCTGCAGATTTTTCAGAACAGAGCAAAACAATCTGTGGATTCAAAATGCCCAACAAATCCCAAAGGCGATAAATGGAAAAGAATAGAGATCTGAATATATCATATTCAATAACCAAATACAAGTTAAAATCTTAAAAGCAGCCAGAGATTAAAAAAAAAAATCTTCAAAATGATGGCAATTAGATTGATAGCTAATTTAATAGTAACAGTGAAGTCAGAAGTAACTGAATTACATCATTATTGTTCTGAAAGGAAAAATATCCAGAGGTTGCATACACAGAAAATGTCAGTAAATAAAAGATATTTTTCAGGGCAGACAAAGCCTGAGTTTATCATAACAGACTCTGTCTAGTGGGAACATCAACAAGATGATTAGGGAGATATTAAATGCCAGAATTTTTTCTGCTATTTCTAATATAGATCTTATGTCCCAGTGTTATGAGATTTTACCATATCACTTTATTAGCTGATTTAGTCTGAGTGGAAATGACATGTGACACTTCTGGGCAAAAGGTTTAAAACTGTTGTCCTAGACAGAAATTGCTCCATTAACTCTGACCCTGAAATAGAGTATATTAAGCATAGCTATAGTCGATCCATAATGGGCATAAGTGTGAAAGAAAATAATAAATCTTTGCTATTTCAAGTCAATGAGATTTAATTTGGACTAAAATTTCAATCCAGATGTCATTCAGTTTGAAGAAAAATAATCTCAGATGGGATGTCTGGAAGACCTGAGAAGTGAGAAGAAAATTATTGGTAAGTACTTAGGAAAATATAAAGTAACATTAGTTGTTTAGAATAATAATAAAAATGTATTATGAAGTTTAAAATAGAAATAAAGTAACTGGTAATGATAACCCATCTATGGAAAATGGAATAAATATGATTAAATTGCTCTAAAGTCTTAGCCTTATCCAGGAAGAAGGTAGAAATTAAAGAGTTCTAAAATAATCCAAAAAAAGTGATCACAAGTTGGCATCCTGAAAAGAATAGTAAAATTTATAAATATTTGTGGAGATTAATCAAGGGATAAAAAATGACAATGAGCAAATTATCAATGTGCAGAGCAAAAAGGTATCACCGCAGATATTGTGTATGTTAAAAATAATGAGGCTTTTATTAATATTTTATGCTACTAGTTTTGACTGTTCAGTAAAATGGACAGATTCCTAGAAAAAACAAGCTTGCCATTGTTGACAAAAGAATAGATAGAAATATATGAATAGTTGTTTATCTATTAAACAAATTGAATATGGTAAAGTATCCCTACAAAGAAACCTCTGGGTCTAGCTGACTTTACTATTAAATTCTATCAAATTATAACAAGTAGTTAAAAAAAAAGAATAACACCAATTTACAGAAATTCTTAAACTTAATAGAAAAGCAAGAGTGCTCCCCAATTCATTCTTTGAGAGCAGCATAACTTGCAAATCAGAACCTGGCATAGTTATTGTAAAAGGGAAAGTCACAGGTATTTCTCTTGCATGAACATAGATGCAAAAATTCTAAACAAAATTAATAGCAAGTATAAAGTACAGCATTGCAAAGTTGAGTTTATTCCAGAAATATGAGATGGGTTGATTATTTGAAAATTGATCAATTCAAAAAAGGACAATAAAATAATATAAAAGAGAAAATGTATTATTTCAATAAATGGAGAAGATGTTTAATCACAGTCAGCATCTAATTCGTGACAAAATTTCCTGATCTATGATCAGTATTTTTAATATGATAAAGGATCATTTGCAAACACTGTACTGCAGATTATAACTTAATAATGAAACATTGAACATTTTCTTTTTTGGATCAGAAATCAGACAGGGATGCTAGCTGGCCGTTCACCACTTCTCTTTAGTATCACATTGGAAGTAAGGTGGAAAAAACCAAGAGATGCAAGGTTTAAACACAAAAAGCAAACTTGCTATTGTTTACAGATAACATAATTCTATAAAGAATAACCAATAAATTTAATTGTTATTAATGGTTAATTTAATACTGCCAGATACACATTCAAGAACAATAATGAATTATATATGTATATGTATATATATATATATATATATGTGTGTGTGTGTGTGTATGTATATGTATATATATACATGTATATACCTATACATGTATATGTATATATATATATACATGTATACATGCATATGTGTATATATATATGTGTATATATACATGTGTGTGTGTGTGTGTGTGTGTGTGTGTGTGTGTATGTATAATCTGAATCCTAGGGTGCCTCAGATGGTAAAGAATCTGCCTGTAATGTCAGAGACCTGGGTTTGATCCCTGGGTCAGGAAAATCCCTTGGAGAAAGGAATGGCAACCTACTCTAGTATTCTTGCCTGAGAAATCCCACAAACAGAGGAGCCTGGTGGGCTATAGTCCATGGGGTCACAAAGCATCAGACACAGTTGAGTGGCAAAGTATACATGTACACATATGTACAGATATATTTCCTAAACGAGATCAGTGCTGGGTGTTCACTGGAAGGACCGATGTTGAAGCTGAAACTCCAATACTTTGGCCACCTGATGCGAAGAGCTGACTCTTTGGAAAAGACCCTGATTCTGGGAAAGATTGAGGTCAGTAGGAGAAGGGGATGATGGAGTATGAGATTGTTGGATGGCATCATCGACTCGATGGACATGGGTTTGGGTAAACTCCGGGAGTTGGTGATCGACAGGGAGGCCTGGTGTGCTGTGGTTCACGGGGTCGCAATGAATCGGACTGAACTGAACTGACCTGAGCAGATATATAAATGAAAGTAACAGTAGGTAAAATAATACATTTTAGTCTTGTTTAAAAAATGTGAAGTACTTGGCAATAAATTTTTTTAAGATAAATGAGTTCTGTGGAAAAAATATAAAAATTTATATTAAAATAACCTAAAAAAATTTAGAACAAAAAGCATTAGTAGAGTAAATGTCTTAATTCTGTCTCAGTTAATCTGTAAATTCAAAGAAGTCTAAACTGAATCCTAGCAGACTCTTTCATGCAACTCAAAAAACTGGTTCAGAAATTATATGCAAGTTGAAAAAAATTAAGAAGAGAATTGAAAAGCTCTTGGAAAAGAAATATAAGGTGAGGAAGAACTTCCTTATTCAATATCTAGCTATTTCATATCAGATATAAAATATATGATATAAAATATGTATGTGTGCTCAGTCACTCAGTCATGTCTGACTCTTGAGACCCCGTGGATTATAGTACTCAAGCCTCCTCTGTCTGTGGTATTTTCCAGGCAAGAATACTGGATCCAGTTGCTTTTTCCTTCAACAGGGGATCTTCTCAACCCAGGGATTGAACCCGAGTCTCCTGGATTCTTTACCAGTGCCACCTGGGAAGCCCCCAAATATATGATAAAATATATCAAATATATTATTACTTTTTCTCTGTTATCCTATGATAATAAAAGACCTAGTTAAAGCAATAAAATTCTTGTGTCAGTGATACTTTTTTCCAAGATAATTTTACAACATAAAACTTTATTGATTTCTTTCAGCATATGAGTATGTTTTGCAAATCATAGAATGATAGGTCTTTAGACTTTGAGGGTGGAAGAGACCTTGAAGGTTTTCTAGAACTGTACTGCCCAGTATGGTAGTCAACAGACACAGTTGACTATTGAGTGCTTGAAATATGGCTAGTTTAAATGTGCTGTACGTCTAAAACACACACTGAACTTCTTAGATTTGAAAAATAATGTAAATATCTCATTAATAATTTTATATAAATTACTGTAGGAAGGATATTTGGGGTATATTGGGTTAAATAATATTAAAACTAATTTTACTTCTTACTTTTCTAAACTTGGTCACTAGAAAATTTTGAATTATGTATAGGCTCACATTTTATTTCTCATAGGTGATGCTGATATAGACCATTTTACCAATGAGAAAATGTATTCCAAATATGCACTAGTAAATTGCTTGCCCCATATTTGTCTACCATGATCAATACATATCAGTCAGTCAGTTCAGTCACTATATACTAAACAATAGTGCCGTATTTTATCCTCCAATAAAAAATTATCCTGTATATGAAATAAACCTTATTAACTATGAACTTTCTAAATGTTGCAATCCGGTTAATTTATCATATGCATAAACCTAATGTTTTCTCCAAAGTTATCAGCAGGAGAGAAATGCTTGTCAGGAATGGAGAAGAGATTTATTGGAGAAAACAGGCACAATCTGGTATTGCTATGACTCTATATATTGCGCTTATAGTTACTCAACTATATTCCTAGGAAAAGATTGATTCAAAGGATATATAGAATTTATTTTCAGTTTTGTATTTGAAAGGAAAAAAAATGTTTTGCCAGAAGTCCGTGTCTTAGCACTGCTTTTTTCACATCAAAGCATTTCATTTTTGAAAGAAATGTTCAACTGTATCAAGCCTCTATATATAATAATAAACAGTGAAAACAGAACTGCCGAGATGATGTGGTAGAAGAATGGTCTTTCTACAAATAATCTTTGATTGCAAGTAAAAATGATAGAGCAGGTTTAATGTCAATACCCATAACACGCACATACTGTGCAATTAACAACTGTACCTGAAATTAACAGAGTGTACTTTTTTGTTTCAGTTCCTTTTTAAATTTTACACGTATTGTTAATATTTAAATCAAAAGTACCCCTCTTCTTATTCTTTTCAAATGTGTCTTTGAATTGATGGTTCTATTTTTCCTTTAGGGTTATCTGATTCCCATGTTTTTGTCAGTTATCAGCAAAGAAATAAGATGCTCTGTGTATTATTCATCTCAGTTTCCAAACATTTCCTGAATACCAAATCTGTTCAGATAGAGATTTGTATAAGGTTCTAGGGAGGGAACAGAAATGACTGAAATACGGTCCTCTCCTTTGAAAGTCACACACATTGCTATGAAAATACTGTGAATAGATGAAAGAATAATTCACCTAAGAAGTAACATCTGAGATATGTTTCTTGGAGAGTGGAAGGAGTTTTGATATATGGAAGGTAGTTTAGTGATAATGGTGGATAAGCTAAATCATGGAACATAGGCAGAAAAATTCATAGTGAAATTTAAAACCTTTGAGAAAGTGATACGGGGATGGGATGTATTAGGACTGCCAAAAAGTTTGCTTGGGTTTTTCCATCACATCAAATACAAAAATCCCTAATGAAATTTTTGGTGAACCTTATGAACACAAGGCTGAATGTTAAGTTTGAGGGAAGAAAACATAGAAGCACTAAGTTTTTTGTTTGTTTGTTTGTTTTTCCTTAAAAAGCAATGACCTTTAAAACTTTTGAGCTGGAGAGTGGCAAAACTAATTATATTCTTGACTTTATCTTTCTTTTCCTTTTCTTATAAATTAGTCTCTAAATTTCCTCATCTTAATATTCCTTCCATCTTAGACAGCATATTTTGAATCCTTTTTCTCTTCTCTGATACATACCAGTTTCCTGATGCCTTAATTTGATTTACAAAAATTCTTCCTATAGCTATCCATTTTCATTTCAAATCCATTCTCTACACCACAGCCAATAGTCTTTGTAAAGTGCACACTTCCCATGCCACTTCTCTGCTTTGAAAATCTGTACTCGTTTCCCAATATCCTCAAGACTCCTGAACATGATTTATGAGCCTGCACATCCAACCCTTTATCCTCCCAGCATCTCTTCTGCAAAGAAATCTCTGCCACTCACCTCGAAAGCTTTTGCCTATCTTCTGTCTGAAATTCATTTCTCTGACCCTGTTCATCTTTAGACCTCACTCCTCCAGGAAGCTTTCCTGATTAAGCATCACCTCCTCTGTACTCCCAGTACCCTGTTTATCATATTACAGTGAATATTTACATGGCTAATCCACTCACACAAACCTATGTAGTCCATGAGGCTCGGTCATGTTCACCTTGCTCATTCTTAAATTTTCAGGAATAAGTATACTGCCTGACAAATATATATATGTAGGTTTTAAATATATATGCATGATCTAGATTCATACAGAAAATATAAATAATGTGGAAACTGAATAAGTGAGAAGCAAACAAAATAAAAATGAAGATATGCTCTTCTAATCGTGTATTACTGAAAAGTTTTAAATCTTGTAAATTAATGAACAAATTATGAATATATATATACACCTACATATATACATGTCAAACACTATGCCAAGTGATGGATAGACTACAACCTGTATTGATTTGACACTTATTTGTAGCTCAATAAGTAGCAGTTATTAGAATTATTATTTACATAATTTATTCATTAGTTTACGAGATCTAAAACTTTTGTGTTGTACTGTCACTCAGTCGTGTCTGACTCTTTGTGATCCATGGACTGCAGCACACCCGGCTTCCCTGTCCTTCACCATCTCCCAGAGTTTGCTCCAACTCATAGCCATTGAATCTGTGACGCCATTCAACCTTTTCGCCCTCTGCCATCCCCTTCTCCTCCTGCCTTCAGCCTTTCCCACCATCAGGGTCTTTTCTGAGTCTGCTCTTCACATCAGGTGGCCAAATATTGGAACTGCAGCTTTAGCATCAGTCCTTCTGATGAGTATTCAGTATAGATTTCCTTTAGGATTGACTCTTTGGATCTCCTTGCAGTCCAAGAGACCCTCCAGTCTTCTCCAATACCACAGTTCAAAAGCATCACTTCTTTGGCACTCTGCTTTCTTTATAGTCCAACTCTCACATCCATACATGACTACTGGAAAAGCCATATCTTCTATAAGTGGGCTTCCCTGGTGTCTGAAATGGTAAAGAATTTGCCTGCAATGCAAGAGACCTGGATCTGATCTCACGGTTGGGAAGATCCCCTAGAGGAGGGCATGGCAACCCACTCCATTATTCTTGCCTGGACAATCCCCATGGACAGAGGAGTCTGGTGGGCTACAGCCCATGGGGTTGCAAAGAGTCAGACAGGACTGGGTGACTAAGCATAGCACACAGTGCACATGCATGCATATGTGCGTGCGTGCATGCACGCACACACACACACACACACACACACACATATATACATAGAGAGAGATCTATCTCTATATGTGTCTTGACTGACTGAATGTTATCCTCATAACATCCTAGAAATGCAGTTACTGTTGTTTTCCCATTTTATACACAAGAAAACTAATATTCAATGAAAATAAGCAGTTCCCTTCAGGGATCGCAGACAGTCATGCATGACTGAGCAACTTTACTTCTGATGAATCAGGCTGCTTGACACTTCTTGCTGTGAGGTCACCTGACAGTATGTTTCATCTTCCCAGGGTAAAACCAGGCTGGGCCATCCACATTCACAGAGCACTCTCCACTGATTGCACAACAGCATTGCCTGTATATGAATGTTCTGAGTTTTCATTTATGCCAGAGTTTCTGACATTTTTAAATATTAAAATCTTTTTCTCCCCTCCCACAAATAAAGCTTATCTATAACTCCAATATATGAGGCTTCTGATGATGAATCTACTGTGGGATAGGGCATTCCATCCCTGCTGTCCCTTGCGTGCAAGCTGGTCCCCGAGTAATCTCCAGGGATGCCTATAAGATTTACAGAGCATTTAATACTTTAGGGGCTTATTCCTTGCTGCCTGCCATTACACCAATAAGGTCTCAAAGTAGCAATATTAAATACCTCAACTAATTCTCTTTCAACTTCTCTGCCAATATATTTGTAATATAATTCAAATATTTGCCTAGTTCCAATTGGAGGCCTAGTTATATATCAAAAAGTGAATAAATGGAGATATACTGACCTGGAGCATAGCCCAGGCAGTTCTGAAGTTTGACATTTAATATTCTCCAGGCATGTGAAAGAATCTGGGAGCAGAACTTAGAGCCAGGGTTGGGGGAGGGGTGTGGTCTATGAAAGTTAATGATATGGTCATGTTGGGGCTCAAAGTCCAGAAAGGTACTAAATGAGAACTATGCAGATACAAATTACATATCTGAGATGGACATACTTTTTTGTACTCTAGACAGTGCTTTCCAACTGACACTACAATCAAGAAAAACAGCTTTAGAAACAGATAGATCTGAATTTACGACTTCGCCTTGATAGCCTGAGAAAGTAACACTTACTTAAGACTCTGTCTCTAAAGTAGGTGTTTATTTTGGGACGTGGCCTTAAGAACCGGAATGAAGGATTAAAAGACTGAAATAAGGAATGAGGAAAAATCCATCAAAGTGCACAATAGTGCTGCCTGCAACTAGGGATCAACTTTCCCTGGGGCATCTCTAAGAGCTTGAGTAGCATGCTTAGTAGCATATGTTTTGAATTTGCCAGCATTTTACTCATGTAAGTGTTGTTTGTTTGAATTACTCTCTGGAAAGTCATCTTGAAACTTATTTATAGAGTCCTAGACCACAGCATTTATTGGAGTTCAATTAACACTTAATTCAAAAGTAAGTAAATAAGTGGCGTCCTTTTTTGATTTCTAAGGAGAAACAGAGACATAAGCAGAGAGGGAGAAAGAGAAATTAGGTAAAACACCTGGATTTTAGTTATTTTCTTTGAAAGACTTTATAGTCTACCTGGACTCAACCATTTTCAAGATTTAAATTTAGTGAAAATTCAATAGCAGAATGTTGAAAATTCAATAACGGAAGTGGACATAATTCTGGCATTTGTCCATGTGGGGATTCTGTGAATAATCATGGCCATTCACAGAAAGATGTGTGCCCATGTATACCTTTATTGTATGTGGGAGTCAACTCCATTTTTCCTGACCATAGGGATCCTCCTGTGAAATAGGATAGAATGCTTAGATTGGGGAAATTATCTTCTGCCTGTTTCCCTACCTAGCAAAAATGCAGAAAGTAACAATTCTGTGCAATGTACTTTAAATGCGTAAGGTTGCCCTTTTGAGAATCATGATTCCAACCTGCACTTTGCAGATCTCTGTAAAAACCAGGGGGATAAAATATATCCTCTGTTACACATAATGAACCAAGTAGTTTACTGTGAGGATTTAGGAGAATCTCCCAGGGAACGGAATGCTTTGGCCAATTTTGGAGAGATTTAGAAAAGCTCCAGACATACCTCTGGAGATTTTAATTGAGAGAAGAATTATGAAGGAAATTAAGAGTGTGAGCTTTAGCATCATGCAATCTCTCTTCTTGGAGGACAGACCCAGGTAATGAGGCACTAATCCCAGACTTACAAAGTGGTCCTGCCTCACTCTCCTTTTGGGTACAATTCAGATCGCTCTTCTGTGAACCAAGGGATATGTACCCTTGCCAAGGAACACTGGGATGCTATAACACCAGGAGTCTCCTTACAAGTCATCCAAGCCAGTTCAGTGCAGTTCAGTCTCTCAGTCATGTCCAACTCTTTGCAACCCCATGAACTGCAGCACAGCCAGGCCTCCCTGTCCATCACCAACTCCTGGAGTTTACCCAAACTATGTCCATTGAATCTGTGATGCCATCCAACCATCTCATCGTCTGTCATCTCCTCCTCCTGTCCTCAATCTTTCCTAGCACCAGGGTCTTTTCCAATGAGTCAGCTCTTCACATCAGGAGTGGCCAAAGTGTTGGAGTTTCAGCTTCAACATCAGTCCTTCTGATAAATATTCAGGACTGATTTTTAGGATGGACTGGTTGGATCTCCTTGCAGTCCAAGGGACTCTCAAGAGTCCTCTTCAACACCACAGTTCAAAAGCATCAATTATTCGGTGCTCAGCTTTCTTTATAGTTCAACTTCACATCCATACATGACCACTGGAAAAACCATAGCCTTGGCTAGACCAACATTTGTTGACATAAATGTCTCTGCTTTTTAACATACTGTGTAGGCTGGTCATAACTTTCCTTTCAGGGAGTAAGTGTCTTTTAATTTCATGGCTGTAATCACCATCTGCAGTGATTTTGGAACCCAGAAAAATAAAATCAACCATTGTTTCCACTGTTTCCCCATCTATTTGCTATGAAGTGATGGGGCCAGATGCCATGATCTTAGTTTTCTGAATGTTGATCTTTAAGCCAAATTTTTGACTCTCCTCTTTAATGTTCATCAAAAGGTTGTTTAGTTCTTCGCTTTCTGCCATAAAGGTTGTTTCATCTGCATATCTGAGGTTATTGATATTTCTCCTGGCAATCTTAATTCCAGCTCGTGCTTCCTCCAGCCCAGCGTTTCTCATGATGTACACTGTATATAAGCTAAATAAGCAGGGTGACAATATACAGCCTTGATGTACTCTTTTCCCAATTTGAAACCAGTCTGTTATTCCATGTACAGTTCTAACTGTTGCTTCCTGACCTCCATACTGGTTTCTTAAGAGACAGGTCAGGGGGCCTGGTAGTCCCATCTCTTTCAGAATTTTCCACAGTTTATTGTGACCCAAACAGTCAAAGCCTTTGGAATAGCCAATAAAGAAGAAATAGATGTTTTTCTGGAACTCTCTTGCTTTTTCGATGACCCAGCAGATGTTGGCAATTTGATCTCTGGATCCTCTGCCTTTTCAAAAACCAGCTTGAACATCCAGAATTTCATGGTTCACGTATTGCTGAACTCCTTATTGCCAAATTCAGACTGAAATTGAATAAAGTGGAGAAAACCACGAGACCATTCAGATATGACCTAAATCAAATCCCTTATGACTATACAGTGGAAATGAGAAATAGATTTAAGAAATAGACCTAATAGAGTGCCTGATGAACTATGGATGGAGGTTCGTGACATTGTACAGGAGATAGGGATCAAGACCATCCCGATGGAAAAGAAATACAAAAAAGCAAAATGGCTGTTTGAGAACGCCTTACACATTGCTGTGAAAAGAAGGGAAGTGAAAAGCAAAGGAAAAAAGGAAAGGCATTCCCATTTGAATGCAGAGTTCCAAAGAATAGCAAGGAAAGATAAGAAAGCCTTCCTCAGTGATCAATGTAAAGAAATAGAGGAAAACAATAGAATGGGAAAGACTAGAGATCTCTTCAGGAAAATGATAGATACCAAGGGAACATTTCATGCAAAGCTGGGTTCGCTGAAGGACAGAAATGGTAGGGACCTAACAGAAGCAGAAGATATTAAGAAGAGGTGGCAAGAATACACAGAAGAACTGTACAAAAAAGATCTTCACGACCCAGATAATCACGATGGTGTGATCACTCCCCTAGAGCCAGACATCCTGGAATGTGAAGTCAAGTGGGCCTTAGGAAGCATCACTATGAACAAAGCTAGTGAAGGTGATGGAATTCCAGGTGAGCTATTTCAAATCCTGAAGATGATGCTGTGAAAGTGCTACACTCAACAGGCAAGCAAATTTGATAAACTCAGCAGTGTCCACAGGACTGGAAAACGTCAGTTTTCTTCCTAATCCCAAAGAAAGGCAATGCCAAATAATGCTCAAACTACTGCACAATTGCACTCATCTCATACGCTAGTAAAATAATGCTCAAAATTCTCCAAGCCAGGCTTCAGCAATATGTGAACTGTGAACTTCCAGATGTTCAAGCTGGTTTTAGATCAGTACATATAAAAAACTAAAATTTTCCTGAGAGTCCTCAAGTAAGGGAAAGGTCATTAATATCACATTCCTTCACAATTAATAGTGTCACATGACTGTTGTAAAATACAAAGAATGTTGACCTTATAGAGACTTGGGTTCACATCTGAACAGCAAGACCTAGTAGTTCTTCATAAAGTCATTTAATTTAATCAAAATTATTTAATTTGTCTATTAAATCATATAAAATTCACTGTGCAATGTGATAATGAGATAGTCTACATTGTTTGTTCTTCGCAAAGTGACTATTTTAGAACATATCCTTAAAAAATTAATTTGTTTTAGCATGTATATGAACTACCCTTGTCATAGTAATTTCTATTTGCTTATGTATCTTGGGGTTGAGGCCTATTATATATTTGTATTTTTGTTTACTTCATTCTACAAATGGATTCTAAGTTGTTGTAGGCATATCTGGGGGCTACATGCTGAAGGAAAATTTCAAAATATGAAAAATTGTTTCATCGTCCAGGTGAGATTTTAAAATCAACACTGTGTAAAATATGTGCTTCAATATAGACAGTAGATACAAATTTTTGTAATTAACTGACTTTTGAGCAAATTCACTTGTGCTTACTCATTCTGTGTGGCCTGGAATTGCTATTCTCTTATATGATTATACTGGTTGGTGAAATGAATAATTGCATGATTTTGAGAATAAAACAAATTGGTGCCAAAGCAAAGATTAAATAAGGACTTAGAATATTTTTAAAGGAATTAATGAAATTTGTTGCTTTATAAACTAGTAGCAGGGGAAATAAAAGTATTATATATTGGGGGAAATCAGGTATCCGTCGATGCCCTTGGATAAATTTACAAGACTGGTAAAGATAAAATGTAAATGTCCAGTGTGGTAGTACTAACCAAATATTCATTTCTATCTCCTTGATGTGATAATTCATTTGCATAAAATTAGAAGAAGGGACAAAAAAAAAAAAGGTTAAAAATACATTACCAGATTTTAATTTTAGATGATAAATTTCAAAATGCAAAGAGTTTCTCTGTACCACCTTCTGTCTAGGAGCCTAGAATTAAGAATGGAGTATGGTGATTGAATAAAATCAAGAAGAAAGTGACTTAATTTGTGGTTAGGTAAGAAGGAGGGACCAGACTCTTGGCAGTAAGGCTGTAAACCACTGTGATAACCTACCAGAGAGGGTGAGCTGTAAAAATGCATTCCCTCTAAGTTTTTAATATGATAGTGTTTAGTTTTGGTAGAGACATGGGAATTTATTAATTGATCTCTGCTTAGTGGAGGGGGAGGGTGAAGATTATAGAATTAAATTCTTATTCTTTCAATTCCACATCAGCTTTGGCTTATTTGATTACTCTGGTTTTCTTTTCTGTCCTATACAGTCTGTGGCAAATCAAGACCTTACTGAGCCATTGAAAAATAATTTTCATTTAGCATATTGGAGTTACAATGAGCACTGATGTTATCTGTATCAAGTTGATGATATAATGTTGATGATTTGGGTTTGAAATTGTTTTCCAAGGAAAGGAAGAATTCTGGAGAGTTAGGCTTCATAATGTTCACTTCCTGGATTTTATTTATATTAGTGCTCTGTGATGGACATTTTTTTCCCCTTTATTTTTTATTAGTTGGAAGCTAATTACTTTACAATATTGTAGTGGTTTTTGCCATACATTGACATGAATCAGCCATTGACTTGCATGTGTTCCTCATGTAGAACCCCACCTCCAACCCCCCTTCACATCCCATCCCTCTGGGTCATGACAGTGCACCAGCCCTGAGCACTTGTCTCATGCATCCAACCTGGGCTAGTGATATGTTTCACCCTTGATAATATACATGTTCCAATGCTGTTCTCTAAGATCATCCCACCCTCGCCTTCTCCCATAGAGTCCAAAAGTCTGTTCTATACATCTGTGTCTCTTTTTCTGTCTTGCATATAGTGTTATCATTACCATCTTTCTAAATCCCATATATATGCGTTAGTATACTGTATTGGTGTTTATCTTTCTGGCTTACTTCACTATAAATAATGGGCTCCAATTTCATCCATCTCATTAGAACTGATTCAAATGAATTCTTTTTAATGGTGAGTAATATTCCATTGTGTATATGTACCACAGCTTTCTTATCCATTCGTTTTCTAATGGGCATCTAGGTTGCTTCCATGTCCTGGCTATTATAAACAGTGCTGCATTGAACATTAGGGTACATGTGTCTCTTTCAGTTCTGGTTTCCTGGGTGTGTATGCCCAAGAGTGGGATTGCTGGGTCATATGGCAGTTCTACTTCCAGTTTTTTAAGGAATCTCTACACTGTTCTCCATAGTGACTGTACTAGTTTGCATTCTCACTAACAGTGTAAGAGGGTTCCCTTTTCTCCACACCCTCTCCAGCATATTGCTTGTAGACATCCTGACTGGTGTGTAATGTTTGTGCTGTGTCATTGTGGATTTGATTTGCATTTCTCTGATAACGAGTGATGTTGAACATCTTTTCATGTGTTTGTTAGCCATCTATATGTCTTCTTTGGAGAAATGTCTGTTTAGTTGTTTGGCCCATTTTTTGATTGGGTCATTTTTCTGGAATTGAGTTGCAGGATTTGCTTGTATATTTTTGAGGTTAATCCGTTGTCTGTTGCTTCATATGCTATTATTTTCTCCCATTCTGAAGGCTGTCTTTTCACCTCGTTTATAGTTTCCTTTGTTGTGCAAAAGCTTTTAAGTTTCATTAGGTCCCATTTGTTTATTTTTGCTTTTGTTTCCAATAATCTGGGAGGTGAGTCATAGATGATCTTGCTGTGATGTATGTCAAAGAGTGTTTTGCCTATGTTCTCCTCTAGGAGTTTTATAGTTTCTGATCTTACATTTGGATCTTTAAACCATTTTGAGTTTATTTTTTTGTATGATGTTAGAAAGTGTTCTAGTTTCATCCTTTTACAAGTGGTTGACCAGTTTTCCCAGCACCACTTCCTAAAGAGGTTGTCTTTTTTCCATTGTATATTCTTGCCTCCTTTGTCGAAGATAAGGTGTACATAGGTATGTGAATTTATCTCTGGGCTTTCTATTTTGTTCCATTGATCTATATTTCTGTCTTTGTGCTAGTATCATACTGTCTTGATGACTGTGGCTTTGTAATGGGGCCTGAAGTCAGACAGGTTGATTCCTCCAGTTCCTTTCTTCTTTCTCAAGATTACTTTGTCTATTCAAGGTTTTTTGTATTTCCATACAAATTATGAAATTATTTGTTCTAGTTCTGTGAAAAATACCATTGGTAACCATTGGTAACTTGATAGGGATTGCATTGAATCTAGATTGCTTTGGGTAGTATAGTAATTTTCACAACATTAATTCTTCTGATTCATGAACACAGTATATTTCTTCACCTCTTTGTATCCTCTTTGATTTCTTTTATCAATGTTTTGTAGTTTTCTATATAGAGGTCTATTGTTTCTTTAGGTAGATACACTCCTAAGTATTTTATTTTTATTTTTTGGTTGCAATGGTGAATGGTATTGTTTCCTTAATTTCTCTCTCTGTTTTCTCATTGTTAGTTTATAGGAATGCAAGGGATTTCTGTGTGTTAATTTTATATGCTGCAACTTTACTATATTAGTTGATTAGCTCTAGTAATTTTCTGGTAGAGTCTTTAGGGTTTTCTATGTAGAGGATCTACATAGAAGATCTACATAGAGGATCTACATGTCATCTGCAAATAGTGAGTGTTTTTACTTCTTCTTTTCCTGTCTGGATTCCTTTTATTTCTTTTTCTGCTCTGCTCTGTGCCAACTTCCAACTATGTTGAATAGTAGTGGTGAGTGGGCACCCTTGTCTTGTTCCTGATTTTAAGGAAATGTTTTCAATTTTTCTCCATTGAGGATAATGTTTGCTGTAGGTTTGTCATATATAGTTTTTATTATGTTGAGATATGTTCCTTCTATTCCTGCTTTCTGGAGAGTTTTTATCATAAACGGATGTTGAATTTTGTCAAAGGCTTTTTCTGCATCTATTGAGATAATCATATGGTTTTTATCTTTCAATTTGTTAATGTGGTGTATTACATTGATTTGTGGATATTAAAGAATCCTTGCATTCATGGGATAAAGGCCACTTGGTCATGATGTATGATCTTTGCAATATGTTGTTGGAATCTGTTTGCTAGAATTTTGCTAAGGATTTTTGCATCTATGTTCATCAGTGACATTGGCCTGTAGTTTTCTTTTTTTGTGGCATCTTTTTCTGGTTTTGGTATTAGGGTGATGGTGGCCTCAGAAAATGAGTTTGGAAGTTTGCCTTCTGCAATTTTCTGGAAGAGTTTGAGTAAGATGGGTGTTAGCTCTTCTCTAAATTTTTGGATAGAATTCAGCTGTGAAACCATCTGTTCCTGGGCTTTTGTTTGCTGGAAGATTTCCGATTACAGTTTCTATTTCCGTACTTGTAATGGGTCTGTTAAGATCTTCTATTTCTTCCTGGTTCAGTTTCGGAAAGTTATACTTTTCTAAGAATTTGTCCATTTCTTCCAAGTAGTTCATTTTATTGACATATGGCCTTTTATGATCCTTTCTATTTTAGAGTTAACTATTGTGATCTCTCTATTTTCACATCTAATTTTGTTGATTTCATTCTTCTCTCTTTGTTTCTTGATGAGTCTGGCTAACGGTTTGTCAATTTTGTTCATCTTTTCAAAAAGCCAGATTTGTTTATTTTTGCTGTGGTCTTTTTAGTTTCTTTTGCATTTATTTCTGCCCTAATTTTTAAGATTTCTTTCCTTCTACTAACCCTGGGGTGCTTCATTTCTTCCTTCTCTAGTTGCTTTAGGTGTAGAGTTAGGTTATTTATTTAATTTTTTTCTTGTTTCTTGAGGCAAGCCTGTAATGCTATGAACCTTCCCCTTAGCACTGCTTTTACAGTGTCCCATATGTTTTGGGTTGTTTTGTTTTCATTTTCATTTGTTTCAATGCATATTTTGATTTCTTTTTTGATTTCTTCTGTGATTTATTAGTTATTCAGAAGTGTGCTATTTAGCCTCCGTATATTTGAATTTTTAATAATTTTTTATTTCTGTAATTGTGATCTAATCTTACTGCACTGTGGTCAGAAAAGATGACTGGAGTGATTTAAATTTTTTTGAGTTTATTAAGGCTAGATTTATAGCCAAGATTTTGATATATTCTGGAGAAGGTTCCGTGTGCACTTGAGTAAAAGGTGAAGTTGATAGTTTTTTTGGTGAAATGTCGTATAGATATCAATTAGGTCTATCTGGTCCATTGTGTCATTTAAAGTTTGTGTTTTCTTGTTAATTTTCTGTTTAGTTGATCTATTCATAGGTGTGAGTCTATTCATAAGTCTCCCGCTCTTATAGTGTTACTATTAATTCCCTCTTTCATACTCGTTAGCATTTGCCTTACATATTGCGGTGCTCCTGTGTTGGGTGCATATATATTTATAACAGCTATATCTTCTTCTTGGATTGATCCTTTGAGCATTATGTAGTGTCCTTCTTTGTCTCTTTTCACAGTCTCTATTTGAAAGTCTATTTTATCTGATATGAATATTGCAACTCCTGCTTTCTTTTGGTCTCTGTTTGCGTGAAATATTTTTTCCAGCCCTTCACTTTTAGTCTGTATGTGTCCCTTGTTTTGAGGTGGGTCTCTTGTAGACAGCATATATAGGGGCCTTGTTTTTGTATCCATTCAGCCAGTCTTTGTATTTTGGTTGGGGCATTCAACCCATTTACATTTAAGGTAATTATTGATAGGTGTGGTCACATTGCCTTTTACTTTGTTGTTTTGGGTTCACATTTATGCAACCTTTCTGTGTTTCCTGTCTAGAGAACATCGTTTAGCATTTGTTGAAGAGCTGGTTTGGTGGTGCTGAATCCTCTCAACTTTTGCTTGTCTGTAAAGCTTTTGAATTCTCTTTCATATCTGAATGAGATCCTTGCTGGGTACAGTGATCTAGGTTGTAGGTTATTCTCTTTCATTACTCTAAGTATGTCCACAATTCCCTTCTGGCCTGAAGAGCTTCTATTGATAGATCAGCTGTTATCCTTTTGGGAATCCCTTTGTGTGTTATTTGTTGTTTCTCCCTTACCGCTTTTAATATTTGTTCTTTGTGTTTGATCTTTGTGAATTTGATTCATATGTGTCTTGAGGTGTTTTGCTTTGGATTTATCCTGTTTAGGACTCTTTGTGTTTCTTGGACTTGGGTGGCTATTTCCTTCCCCATTTTAGGGAAGTTTTCAATTATTATCTCCTCAAGTATTTTCTCATGGCCTTTCTTTTTGTCTTCTTCTTCTGGGACTCCTATGATTCGAATATTGGGGCATTTCACATTGTCCCAGAGGTCCCTGAGGTTGTCCTCATTTCTTTTGATTCTTTTTTCTTTTTTTCTATGTGCTTCATTTATTTCCGCCATTTCATCCTCTACCTCACTTATCCTATCTTCTGTCTCTGTTTTTCTACTGTTGATTCCCTCCAGAGTGTTTTTGATCTCATTCATTGCATTATTCATTTTTAATTGACTCTTTACTTCTTGTAGGTCCTTATTAAACATTTCTTGCATTTTTTCAATCTTTGTCTCCAGGCTATTTATCTGTAACTCCATTTTTTTTTTTTCAAGAGTTTGGATCATTTTTATTATCATTATTCTCAATCCTTTTTCAGGTAGATTCCTTATCTCCTCTTCTTTTGTTTGACTTGGTGGGCATTTTTCATGTTCCTTTACCTGTTGGGTATTTCTCTGCCTTTTCATCTTTTTTAGATTGCTGTGTCTGGAGTGGGCTTTCTGTATTCTGGAGGTTTGTGGTTCCTTTTTATTGTGGAGGTTTCACCCAGTGGATGGGGTTGGACCATTTGCTTGCCAAGGTTTCCTGGTTAGGGAAGCTTGCATCTGTTCTGGTGTGTGGAACTGGATTTCTTCTCCTTAGAGTGCAATGGAGTGTCCAGTAGTGAGTTTTGAGATGGGTCTATGTGTTAGGTCTGACTTTGGGCAACCTGTGTGTTGATGCTCAGGTCTATGTTCCTGCATTGCTGGAGAATTTGCATGGTATGTCTTGCTCTGGAACTTATTGGCTCTAGGGTGGTGGTTGGTTCCAGTGTAGGTATGGAGGTTTTTGGACGGTCTCTTATTACTTAATGTTCCGTGTAGTCAGGGGTTTTCTGGTGTTCTTAGGTTTGGGGCTTAAGTCTCCTGTCTCTGGTTTTCAGTTTTATTCTTCCAGTAGTCTAAAGACTTCTCCAACTGTACAGCACTGATAATAAAACTTCTAGGTTAATGGTGAAAAGATTATCCACCGTAAGGGACCCCCAGAGAGGTTCACAGAGTTATATGAAGAATAGGAGAGGGAGGAGGGAGATAGAGATGAGCAGGAGGAGAAAAAGGGAGACTAAAGAGAAGAGAGACAAGTCTACGCAGTTCTCTGTTCCCAAAGTGTTCTCCATAGCCCAGACACCCACAGAGATTCACAGATTTGCATTGGGAAGAGAAGGAGAAGGGAGCAAATAGAAGTGTTCTGTGGCAGAAAATGGAGAGTCAAAAGTGGGAGAGAGTAGTCAACACACTCCTGAGTAAAAACGGGTACTGAATATTGGATTCTTAAATTTCTAAAATTGATATCAAATACTGAAAAGCAAAGATGAGAAATCTGGAGTAGAGATTTGACTCTTAAAAATACAATATTAAAAACAAAAACAAAAACACAAAAAATTTTAGAAATGTATATGAAGTTTGTTATAAAAATGAACTTCTCCTTTTTTTTTTCTTTTGCGAGATTATAGTGAAGTGAAAATGAAAATTAAGGAGTAATAGAGGACTTTAAAAGAAAATAAGAGAAAAAATAAAACGAGAAAAATTTATTTCCTAATTAAAAATAAATAGTAAAAATATATGAAAATGAAAGTTAAGGAGTAGTGGGGGTGTAATAGGGAATTTTAAAAGAAAATAAAATAGAAAAATAAAAATAAAACAAAGAAAAATAATGAAAACAAATATCTGGAATTTCTCTGGAGTTGTTGTGGTCAGTGTGGGTTTGATACAGTTTCAGATAGCTCCTCGTTCCAGCTTGCACTTCTCAATATCTATAGGCTCATTCTATTGTAGTCGATATTATCTACAGGGATTTTAATCTGTTGCACTGCTCCCTTCTGAAGCAGTTTCCTTTGTTTATTTGGCTTCTGTTTGCCAGTCTCTTCAGTGTCTAATTTCTGCCCTTACACAGGCAGGTGGAGGTAGTCTCTTGTTTAGTTTTTCTTCTTCAGTCACACTGCAGGGAGGGAAGGGTGCTGCAGACAGATATAGCTGTCTGATGAGTGTGGGTAGCACTCACAGTTTTCTGGCCACACTGGGTTTGCCCCACTCACGGGCATGTGTTTTCCCCTTCTACACTGCTCAGGCTTGCAGCTGCTCTATATGGAGTGGGCCGTGCATTGCATGCGGTTCCAGTTTTTGGGTATTCCACAAAGCGCAGACTCGACTGGGCCTGCGTTTTGTGCCTTATCCTGGCGGTGCAGATCACGCAGTCAGGAGCTTGATGGGTTCACTCTCCCTGGGTGTGGTGCACCTTCTCCCCTCCACGGTCCCAGCCTGTTTCTGCGCACGCCAGTCAGGTGCATGTGCCTTGTGTCGATTTTTGGGAGCTAGCCTCTAGCCACAACCCTCCTGGCAGATGTCGACCATCCTGAATCTCAGGAAGTCTTTGGTTAGAAACTGGAGGCCTGTTTGCAGTTTAGTAGGGGATGCCATCTCTGGGGCCGTGTCTGCCCCTTTCCCCTCCCCCTGCCTCCTGCCACCGGTGGGGATGGGCCGGTCTGCAGCCGGCTATCTTTTCTCTGGAATGCTCAGTCCCTTTGTTCTGCGAATGGCCGGCAGTGTGTTCAGGCCAGTTAATTTTCTCTCTCTCTTTTGCTGTTCCAAAGTTTAAGTTGGTAACTCACAAAAGCTCCCTCTGATTGCCCTCGGGGCACTCAGGTCCGGTCTTTACCCTAAGCAATGCTGCCCGCTCCTCTCCGTTCCTCCCCCACTTGCTGGTGGCAGATGCGGGCATCTGGGGTACTTTTCTGCTGGGAATTGCTTTTAGGCATTTGATCTGTGAGTTTTATTTATTTTTCCTCCCAGTTAGGTTGCCCTCCTAGTTTCAAAAACTTCCCCCAGACCCACCCGCGAGAGGCTTTTGTGATGTTTGGAAACTTCCTTTATTATGACTCCCTTCCTGGGATGGGTCTCCGTCCCTAGCTCTTTTGTCTCTCTTTTTATCTTTTATATTTTGTCCTACCTCCTTTCAAAGACAAAGGGCTGCTTTATTGGGCGCCTGATATCATCTGCTAGTGGTCAGAAGTTGTTTTGTGAAGTTTGCTTAGTGTTCAAATATTCTTTTGAAAAATTTGTGTGAATTTTGATGAATTTGAGAAAGTGGTCTCCCTGTCCTATTCCTCCACCATCTTGGCTCCTCCTGGACCACTTTTTGGTTGGATCGTTTATTTTTCTAGAATTGAGCTACAAGAGTTGTTTATATATTTTTGAGATTAATTATTTGTCCATTGCTTCCTTTGTTCTTATTTTCTTCCATTCTGAACTGTGTTTTTTTCACCACGTTTATAGTTTTCTTTGTTGTGCAGAAGATTTTAATTTTAATTAGGTTCCATATGTTTATTTTTGCTTTTATTTCCAATATTCTGAGAGGTGGGTCATAGAGGAACCTGCTGTGGTTTATGTTGGAGAGCAATTTGCCTATGTTTTCCTCTAGGAGTTTTATAGTCTCTGGTCTTACATTTAGATCTTTATTCCATTTTGAGTTTATTTTTGTGTATGGTGTTAGAAAGTGTTATAGTTTCATTCTTTTACAAGTGGTTGACCATTTTTCCCAGCACCACTTGTTAAAGAGATTGTCTTTTCACCTTTATATATTCCTGACTCCTTTGTCAAGTATAAAGTGTCCATAGGTACGTGGATTTGTCTCTGAACTTTCTCTTTAGTTCCACTGGTCTATATTCCTGTCTTTGTGCCAGTACCATACTGTCTTGATGACTGTGGCTTTGTAGTAAAGACTGAAGTCAGGCAACTTGATTCCTCCAGTTCCATTCTTCTCTCTCAAGGTTGTTTTGGCTATTTGAGGGTTTTTTTTTTTTTTTTTAAGTTCCATACAAATTGTGAAATTATTTGTTCTATTTCTCTGAATAATACCGTTGGTAGCTTGATGGGGATTGCACTGAATCTATATAATGCTTTAGGTAGTATACTCGTTTTCATTACATTGATTCTTCCAACCCATAAACATGGAATATTTCTCCATCTGTTTGTGTCCTCTTTGATTTCTTTCACCAGTGTTTTATAGTTGTTTTTTTTGTTGTTGTTTGTTTGTTTGTTTGTTTTACAGATAGGTCTTTTGTTTCTTTAGGTAGAAATATTCCTAAGTATTTTATTCTTTTCATTGCAATGGTGAATGGAATTGTTTCCTTAATTTCTATTTCTGTTTTCTCATTTTTATTGTATGAGAATGCAAAGGATTTCTGTGTGTTGATTTTATATCAGCAACTTAACTATATTCGTTGATTAACTCTAGTAATTTTCTGGTGGAGTTTTTAGGGTTTTCTATGTAGAGGATCATGTCATCTGCAAACAGTGAGAGTTTTACTTCTTTATTCCAATCTTGATTCTTTTTATTTCTATTTCTGTTCTGATTGTTGTGGCCAAAACTTCCAAAACTATGTTAAATAGTAGTGGTGAGAGTGGGCCCCCTTGTCTTGTTCCTGAGTTTAGGGAAAATGCTTTCAATTTTTCACCATTGAGGATAATGTTTGCTGTGGGTTTGCCATGTTTAGCTTTCACTTTGTTGATGTATGTTCCTTCTATTCTTGCTTTCTGACTTTTTTTTTTTTTAATCATAAATAGATTTTGAGTTTTGTCAAAGGCTTTCTCTGTATCTGTTGATATAACCATATGGTTTTTATGTTTCAATTAGTTAATGCACTGTATTACATTGATTGATTTTTAAATATTGAAGAAGCCTTGCATTCTTGTGATAAAACCCACTTGGTCATGATGTATGACCTTTTTCATATATTGTTGGATTCCGTTTGCTAGAATTTTGTTAATTGTTTTTGCATCTATATTAATCAGTGATATTGGCCTATAGTTTTCTCTTTTTGTGCCATCTTTGTCAGATTTTGGTATTAAGGTGATGGTGGCCTCATAGATTGCATTTGTAAGTTTACATTTCTCTGCAATTTTCAGGAAGAGTTTGAGTAGGATAGGTGTTGGCTCTTCTCTAAATTCTTGGTAGAATTCAGCTGTGAAGCCATCTGGTCCTGGGCTTTTGTTTATTGGAAATTTTCTGATTACAGTTTCAATTCCCATGCCTGTGATGGTTCTGTTAACATTTTCTATTTCTTCCTGGTTCAGTTTTGGAAAGTTGTAGTTTTCTAAGAATTTGTCCATTTCTTGCAAGTTGTCCATTTTATTTGCATATAGTTGCTGATAATAATCTCTTATAATCCTTTGTATGTCTGTGTTGTCTGTTGTGATCTCTCCATTTTCCTTTCTAATTTTGCTGATTTGATTTTTCTCCTTTTGTTTATTGATGAGTCTGGCTAATGGTTTGTCAATTTTATTTATCTTCTCAAAAAAAAAAAAAACAGCTTTTGACTTTGTTGATTTTTGCTATGGTCTCTTTTATTTCTTTTGCATTTATTTCTGCCCTACTTTTTAGTATTTCTTTCCTTCTACTAATCCTGGGATTCTTATTTCTTCTTTTTCTTGTTTCTTTAGGTGTAGAGTTCGGTTATTTATTTTACTGTTTTCTTATTTCTTGAGGTAAGCCTGTATTCCTATGAACCTTTCCCTTAGCACTGCTTTTATAGTATCCCATAGATTTTAGATTGCTGTGTTTTCATTTTATTTGTTTCTATGCATATCTTGATGCTTTTTATTTTTTAAAATTTCTTCTGTGATTTGCTGGTTATTCAGCAGCATGTTGTTCAGCCTCGATATGTTGGAATTTTTAATAGTTTTACTCCTGTATTTGACAACTAATCTTACAGCATTATGGTCAGAAAAGATGCTTGGAATAGTTTGAAGTTTTCTGAACTTACCCAACTAGATTTATGGCCCAAGATGTGATCTATCCCTAAGAAGGTTCCATGTGCACTTAAGAAAAAGTTGAAATTCATTGTTTTGGTGTGAAATGTCCTATGGATTTCAATTAAGTCTAACTGGCCCATTGTATCATTTAAAGTTTGTGTTTCCGTTACTTTCCTGTTTGGTTAATCTATCCATAGCTGTGAGTGGGTATTAAAGTCTCCCACTATTATTGTGCTGTTGTTAATTTCTCCTTTCATACTTGTTCGCACTTACCTTACTTATTGTGGTGCTCCTATTTGGGTGCATATATATTTATAATTGTTAATCTTCTTGGATTGATCCTTTGATCGTTATGTAGTGTCCATCTTTGTCTCTTTTCACAGACTTTGGTTTAAAGTATATTTTATCTGATATGAGTATGGCTACTCCTGCTTTCTTTTGGTCTCCATTTGCATGCAATATCTTTTTCCAGACCTTAACTTTCAGTCTGTTTGTATCCCTTGTTTTGAGGTGTATCTCTTGTAGACAACATATATAGGGATCTTGCTTTTGTATCCATTCAACTAGTTTTTGTCTTTTGGTTGGGACATTCAACCCACTTACATTTAAGGTAAATATTGATAAATATGATCCTGTAGCCAAAACTTTATTGTTTTGGGTTCGAGGTTATGCACCCTTTGGTGCTTTCTCTCTAGAGAAAATGCTTTAGCATTTGTTGAAGAGCTGGTTTGGTGGTGCTAAATTCTCTGAGCCTTTGCTTGTCTGTAAAGCTTTTGATTTCTCCTTCATATTTGAATGAGATCTTTGCTGGGTACAGTAATCTGGGCTGTAGGTTATTTTCTTTTACCACTTTAAGTATGTTGTGCCATTCCCTTCTGGCCTGAAGAGTTTCCATTGAAAGGTCAGCTGTTATCCTTATGGGAATCCCCTTGTGTGTTATTTGTTGGCTTTCCCTTGCTGCTTTTAGTATTAGTTCTTTGTGTTTGATTTTTGTTAATTTGATTAATATGCGTCTTGGGGTGTTTTGCCTTGGGTTTATCCTGTTTGGGACTCTCTGGGTTTCTTGGACTTCGGTGATTATTTCCCTCTCCATTTTAGGGAGGTTTTCAACTCTTATCTCCTCATGAATTTTCTCAGGTCTTTCTTTTGGTTTTCTTCTTCTGGGACTCCTTTGATTTGAATGCTGGGGCATTTAACATTGTCCCAGAGGTCCCTGAGGTTGTCCCCATTTCTTTTAATTATTTTTTCTTCTCTGTTTCATTTATTTCTGCCATTCTAGATTCTACTTCATTTACCCTATCTTCTGCTTCCATTATGCTATTTGTTGGTTCCTTTCAGAGTGTGTTTGATCTCATTTATTGCATTATTCATTTTTAATTGACTCTTTTTAATTTTTTCTAGGTCCTTGTTAAACCTTTCTTGCATCTTTTGAATCCTTGTCTCCAGGATATTTATCTGTAGCTCCATTTCCCCCCCCCCCAATATTTTAGATAATTTTCACTATCATTATTCATAATCCTTTTTTGAGTAGATTCCCTATCTCTTCCTCTTTTGTTTGATTTGGTGGGAGTTACTCCTGTTCCTTTACCTGCTGGTTATTTCTCTGCCTTTTCATCTTGTTTATATTGCTGTGTTTGGAGTGGCCTGTCTGTATTCTGGCAGTTTGTGTTTCCTCTTTATTGCAGATTTTCCTCGCTGTAGGTAGGTTTGGATGGATGGTTTGTCAAGGTTTCATGATTAGGGAAGTTTGTGTCAGTGTTCTGGTGGGTGAAGCTGGATTTCTTCTCTCTAGAGTGCTATGAAGTGTCCAGTAGTGAATTTTGAGATGTCAGTGGGTTTGGTTTGACTTTGGTCAACTTGTACATTGAAGCTCAGGGCTATGTTCCTGCATTGCTGGAGAACTTGTGTGTTGTCTTGCTCTGGAATTTGTTGTCCTTTTGTTGGTGCTTGGTTTCAGTGTAGATATGGAGGCATTTGATGAGCTCCTATTGATTAATGTTCCCTAGATTCAGGAGTTCTCTGGTGTTCTCCGGATTTGGACTTAAGCCTCCTGCCTCTTGTTTTCAGTCTTATTCTTACAATAACCTCAAGACTTCTCCATCTATACAGCACCAATGATAAAGCATCTAGGTTAATGATGAAAAGTTTCTCCACAGTAAGGGACACCCAGAGAGGTACACAGAGTTACATGGAGAAGAGAAGAGGGAGGAAGGAGATAGAGGTGACCAGGATGAGAAGAGGGGAAATCAAAAGGGGAGAGACAGATCCAGCCAGTAATCAGTTGCCTAAGTGTTCTCTACAGCCTGGAACACACAAAATGATATACAGATTTGGGTAGTGAAGAAAGGTGGCGCAGGTAGGGGAGAGATGACCTGGTGGATAAAAAGAAGTGTCAAAAGGGGGAGAGATCAATCAGGCCAGTGATAAGACTCCCAAGTAAAAATGCATACTGGAGATTGTGTTCTTAAATGTACAAAGTTGATTATAAATACCAAAAAGCAAAGATTAAAAATCTAGAGCAGAGGTTAGATTCTCAAAAATACAATATTAAAAAAAGTCACAAAAATTATTACAATATATTTGAGGTTGGCTTTAAAAATAGGGTCTTTTTTTGCAAGGTAATTTTAGGCTATAAAAATGAAAATTAAAGGAGTAATAAGGGACTTAAAATTAAAAATGATAATAGTAAAAATATATCTACAGAACAGAAAAGAAAAATGTTTCTAGAGAAAATAAAAAATCTATAGATAAATATTGGATTGAGACAAGTGCTTTTATAAAGAAAGTATCTTAAGGTAAAATAAATTTTAAAAGATTCATGTCAATGTAAAAAAAAATTTTAATTAAACCAACTAATAAAAATAAATGAAAAAATATATATATAAATATCTAGGACTTTCTCAGGAGCTGTTGCCCACAGCGTGGGGTTAGTTCATTTTCAGATAGTTCCTTGGACTGGCTTGTACTTATCAAGGTCTAAAGACCCCTTCATATGTAGTAGGTGCTAACTACAGGGTTTTAATCTTTTTCACCTGTCACTTCCAAAGCAGTTCCCTTGTATATTTTAGCTCCTGTTTTCTGGTCTCTTCAGTGTCTAACTTCCACCCTGACACAATGGGGGCCATGGTATTCACTTTTTTTCTTTTTTTAGGGTAATTTATTCAGTCATGCTGTGCGTAGGAAGGAACATTGCAAACAGATATCACTAGAGTGTGCTCACACTGGTTCAGCCACACTGGGTTTGCCCCCGCTCATGGCGTGTGTGCTTTCCCAGTCTACACTGATCAGGCCCTATGTTGCTCTGCCTGAAACTATTTTATGCAGGCCCTGGTTTGCCTGCACTACCCAGGTCTAAGCCACTCAGGTTCAGATTCTTGGGTTCTTCACAAAGGCACAGACTTAGTTGGGCCTGTGTTTTGTGCCCATTCTAGGTCCGAGCAACTCAGGTGACCAGGTGCTTGGTGAACACAGTCGCCCCCAGTTGAGGGTTTCAGCTTATCCCCTCTCCTGTTCCAACCACTCAGTTTTCTGTGTGTAAAACTGGTGCATCTTCTCAGGTGTGCAGTGTGTCTCTTCTGGGGAGCTGATCTCTGGCTGTGACCCTCCCGGCGGATGTAAACTGTCCAGAATCTGAAGTCTTGGTTAGTCCTGAAGTCTGCTTCATGTTTGGTATAGGATGCCTCGCTGGGGCTGTGATTGCCCCCTTCCGGCTTTGGTTGCTCTCCCCTGCCTGTCTCCAGCGGGGATGCGCCAGACCGTAGCCAGCTAGTTCTGCTAAGTCCTTTGTTCTGTGAGTGGGCCTGGCAGTGTCTTAGCTTAAGGTATTTTGCAGGACAGGTATCCCACAGTCTGGGTTGCTGTATCAAGCTAGTTTGCACAGAGTGCCCTTGGGGCATTCAGGGCTGGTGCTTACCCAAAGCATTGCAGCCGCGTCTCCCTGTCCATCCCTAGCTTGTCAGTGGGGGATGTGAGCATCTGGGCTGCTGTTCTGCTGGGAGTTGCTGTTAGGCACGTAATCCGTGGGTTTTAATTATTTATTTATTTTTCCTCCCAGTTATTTTTCCCTCTGAGATTCCAAGGCTCCACAGACCCAGTGGAGAGAGTGCTTCCTGGTGTTTGGAAACCTTTTTTTTTTTTTTTTTTTAAACTCCCTTCCCAGGACTGATCTCCATACCTAACTCTTTTGTCTCTCTTTTTATCTTTTATATTATGTCCTACATCTTATTGAAGATAACGGGCTGCCTTTCTAGGTGTCTGATGTTCACTGTCAGCATTCAGAAATTGTTTTGTGGAATTTGCTTGGTGTTCAAATGTTCTTTTGATTAACTTTGTGGGGAGAAATTGGTTTACCATCATATTCCTCTGCCATCTTAGGACTGTCCCCCTCTCTCTGCTTTTTAATATGCTGTCTAGGTTGCTCACAACTTTCCTTCCAAGAAGTTAGCATCTTTTAATTTCATGGCTGCAATCACCATCTGCAGTGATTTGGGAGCCCAGAAAAATAAAGTCAGCCATTGTTTCCACTGTTTCCCCATCTATTTGCCATGAAGTGATGGGATCAGTTAGCATGACCTTAGTTTTCTGAATGTTGAGCTTTAAGCCAACTTTTTCACTCTCCTCTTTTACTTTCATCAAGAGGCTCTTTAGTTCTTCTTCACATTCTGCTGTAAGGGTAGTGTCATCTGCATATCTGATCATGATGCATTATCTTTTTAATAAGTTGTCTGATTCTGACATAGAATTTTGTTGAGAGTTTTTGAATCTATATTCATTAGTGATGCTGTAGTTTTCTTTCTTTGGCCTCCTTTTATGGTTTTGGTATAACAGTGATGTTGGCCTCATAGAAGAGTTTGGAAGGTTTCCTTCCTCTACATATTTATGGAATAATTTGATAAGGTAGATGTTAACTCTCCCCAAAATGTTGGGAATGATTTACCTATGAAGCCATCTGGTCCTGGGTTTCATGTATTGGAAGAGTTTTATTACAGTTGATATTCCCTGCTTGATATTAGTCTGCTAAGATTTCCTGTTTCTTCCTGGTTCAGTCATGGAATGCTATATTTTTGTAAGAATTTGTCCATTTTTCCAAGTTGTCCATCTGTAATTGTGCATAGTAGTCTCTTTTGGTTGTTTGCATTTCTGTGCTGTCTGTTGCAAATTCTAAATTTTCATTTCTAATTTTATTGATTTGCATTTCCTCCCGCCTTTTCTTCTAGGTCAGACTGGGTAACTGTCTATTTTGTTTATCTCCTCAAAGAACCAACATTTAGTTTTATTGATCTTTGCTATAATTTATTTCACTTCTTTTTCATTTATTTCTGCTCTGATTTTTTACATTTATTTCCTCCTATTAACGCTGAGTTTTCTTCTTCTTATTGCAGTTCCTTTAGTTACAAAGTTCAGTTCAGTTCAGTTCAGTCACTGTTGTTTCTGACTATTTGCAACCCCATGAATCGCAGCACACCAAGCCTCGCTGTCCATCACCAACTCCCGGAGTCTGCTCAAACTCAGGTCCATCAAGTCGGTGATGCCATCCAGCCATCTCAGGGACTCTCAAGAGTCTTCTCCAACACCACAGTTCAAAAGCATCAATTCTTCAGTGTTCAGCCTTCTTCACAATCCAACTCTCACATCCATACACGACCACTGGAAAAACCATAGCCTTGACTAGATGGACCTTTGTTGGCAAAGTAATGTGTCTGCTTTTTAATATGCTATCTGGGTTCCTTATAACTTTTCTTCCAAGCAGTAAGTGTCTTTTAATTTTGTGGCTGCAATAACCATCAGCAGTGATTTTGGAGCCCTTCAAAATAAAATCTGACACTGTTTCCATGGTTTCCCCATCTATTTGCCATGCACGAAGTGATGGGATCAGATGCCATGATCTTAGTTTTCTCAATATTGAGCTTTAAGCCAACTTTTTCACTCACCTCTCACTTTCATCAAGAGACTTTTCAGTTCATCTTCACTTTCTACCATAAGGGTGGTATCATCCGGACTATGGGTGGAGGCTCGTGACATTGTAGGAGACAGGTCATCAAGACCATCCCCATGGAAAACAATTGCAGAAACAGCAAAATGACTATCTGAGGAGGTCTTACAATTAGCTGTGAAAAGAAGAAGAGTGAAAAGCAAAGGAGAAAAGGAAAGATATTTCCATTTAAATGAAGAGTTTCAAGGATAGCAAGGAGAGATAAGAAAGCCTTCCTCAGCAATCAAGGGAAAGAAATAGAGGAAAAGAACAAAATGGAAAAGACTAGAGATCTCTTCAAGAAAATTAGAAATACCATGGGAACATTTTATGCAAAGATGGGCTCAATAAAGGACAGAAATGGTATGGATCTAACAGTAGCAGAAGATATTAAGAAGTGGTGGCAAGAATACACAGTAGACCTGTGCAGAAAAGACCCTCACGACCCAGATAATCATGATGGTGTAATCACTCACCTAGAGCCAGGCTGTTGGGATCATTTAATATACCGGAACCTGGTGGTCCTGAGTCGATGATAAGAAACTGGAAGAAGGAAAGAGGCTAGTATTCCCTGAGTTGTGCAGCCAGCCTTCACACTCCAGGGAATCAGCCAGAGAGAGAGAGAGAGAGAGAGAGAGAGAGAGAGAGAGAGAGAGAGAGAGGAACCCAAGCTCTAATAGAACAAGGGTGCTTTTTTAATTATGTAAGAGTATTTATACTGGTAGCTTCTTCAGATAATGATCAAGAGACCAGATTACACAAGTTACCAAGGAAGCAAGGAGAAGTAAAGACCATAAGGCCAAAAGGTGATCCATATCAAAAGTGGGTTGTAAATAACCTCTTTCACCAAATGGAAAAGCTAATGAAGGAAATCCTATGCAAGCATCACATCTGTTTGGTCTCTGTTCTGGGAGAAGCTTGCCTGCTCCTCTCGCCCCTGACAAGAACTGATAAGGAACAGAGGGCTCAAGAGAGATAGGAAACAGAATGCAGGAATCTTACTGTTAAACATTCCCCAGCAATTCCCCCTGTTTTATTACATTTGTAAAAAAAAAAAGGTCCTGACCAAATGAGTTTGGTTAGTATTAGCCAACCTATAGAAAGGCAATGATAAACAACAAATATAATTCACAGGACAATCACAAACATTACAGTTCCAGACCCAATGCTGTAGGTAATACTTTGAAAGTATCTTCATGGATCTAACCCAGACAATTAATCAATAAACTGTTTAGCTATAGTTTCCAAATTAATGGAAGAGGGCAGACGTTTAGAAAAAGTTTCAATGACTTCCCTTTGAAGTAATTGTACATTCAGAGAGGTAATATCATGTATATTTTGTAAATGAAATTTTATTTTTTCCCAGTTGTAGGCACTATGATTGAATTGAACAGGAGTAACACAAATTTGACTAGCTTAAAGAAATAGAGGAGTTAACACAAGTATATAATTTGCAATTAATACAAGTTACAGAATGTAAAGTCTTATTAAATTTAAAATTTTCTATGGCTATAACAAAAGGAAGTGGGACACAGGCCTGTATAAAATATTATTGATTATAGTGAAAGAAATAATTACTATGATCATGACTGGTCCCTGTGAAATGTCCTGTTCAAGTCCCAAGTTCTTTGGTGCTGGTGGCAAGTATTTGTATGTCCCAGGTTTAGGCCCACTTGTTTATCAAGGATGATCCGAGGGTGAAGAGGTGTCATTCCACTGTCAAGCCAGCTAAGAAGTCCTTTGTCATGGTAATGTTTCATCATAGTGTTAGTAACTTTGAGTAGATAATGCTGTTAATATCATCTGAGCAGTTAGACAACCACATACATGGGGTCCCCATTCAATAATTGTATGATTAGACATCAACATTAATTTTCTAGATTTGACTTGACATATTCCCCAATGAACAGAAGTATATGTAAAGTTCTTATAAGTAAACCCTTTCCACAATGTTTTGTGTTCTTTCCCTAGCTCTTTCCCTAAAGTCTCAGTAATATAAAGGTGATTCACAGACAAAGAAGGGGCAGTAAATAATCGAAGCAATGTCCGAAAATCTTTTTTGGGAGCCAGGGCAAAAGACCAAGTTTTTCAGTTGAAGTTTATACATAATTTCTCTGGGCCCAGGCACAATGGAGCCTAAAGAAACGTTTAATTAGTTTTCCTTCCTCCCTAGGCTGTGATGATTACAGGGAGGGGGCATATGGGTGGAATCATTGGTTGATATGATTCGTCTTTTCTCCGTCCATATTATGACTTGTAATAAGGGGGGGGTTCAGTAAGTAAGCCCAGTTAAGTCTGATTAGTTAATCCGGCTCGAGCAGGTGTCATGCAGGCCAGCATAGCGATAGTGATAAGGTTTTCGGGACTCCGAGGAATTCCCTGTTGACAAACCAGATTTTTAAGGGGTTTTATATGTCCCCAGGTAGGGAGATTGTAGGGTTGATGTTGCCAAAGGCGGTGCTTCCTGGAGATCTTTAGAGTTGACATAGCCCATGCTGGAATTTCTTCTTCCTGCGGTTTTTGTTGTTTCATCTCCATTTTGAATGTTGGGGGCCTCCTTGGGTTGAATTTTCCAAGGGGAAAGCCATGTGAGTTTGTTGGATACATCTGGGGAAATAGAAGCATATCCTTTCCCCTGTAATATTAATTTCTCAGATCCCATTGTTTATTGAACCCATCTTGATACAAAATGGGCAGAAGAAGAGAAGTGTCCTTCAACTGCTAGAAATATATTTCTGTTCTTGTCAAGATATCTCTTTGTGGCAAGTTTACAAAATCTAAAACAAATAAGCTGTGTTAACAATAGTTACAGGTTTAGAAAATATCTTATGTTGGCATCTAGTAAAATCTGCTTTAGATAAAGAAGACAGTAATGTTCCTGTGTATTCCCCCTTGTTTATTTATTTTTTCAACTTTAGTGTGTGATGTGTTCTTTTGACTGTCTTGTGTCTGTGGATTATAAGGAAAACCTATAATATGTTTAATAGAAAAAGATTGTTAAAATTGTTTAAAGTGTCTAGAAATATAGGCAGGGCCATTGTCTGTTTTTATAGAACTAGCAGTTCCCATTACAGCAAAACAAACTAATAAGTGAATTATAACGTGTTATGTAGCCTCACCACGAAGAGGTGTGGCCCAAACAAAAGAAGAATTAGTGGCGGTACAGACATGCTAGAGAGAAAATGGAGAAAGTTCAGGGCAATGAATTACATTCATTTGCCATAGTTTATTAGGTTGTAGACCACGAGAATTAATACCTTATGTGATGGGTCAAAGGTGTAGAGGCCTACAAGTCGAGCAATTACTAATAATTTCTTTAGCCTAGCAGTATGGGATTTTCCAAAGCTGGTGTAGGGAGCCAGCATTGTTATGTAATAGAGCATGCTGTTTCTCTGGAGTAGAAAAGGAAACCAGTTAATCAGGTTGTTCATTACCCAAAGTCAGGAGGACAGGAAGGCAAGAATGTGCTCAAGTATGTGTAATGTAACTGGGAGAATTGCAGTTTCTAACAACAGATTTTTTCCACTGTCTCCCTATCTATTTCTCATGAAGTGATGGAACCAGATGCCATGATCTTAGTTTTCTGAATGTTGAGCATTAAGCTAACTTTTTCACTCACCTCTTTCACTTTCATCAAGAGGATTTTTAGTTCATCTTCATTTTCTGCCATAAGGATGGTGTCATATGCATATCCTAGGTTATTGAGATTTCTCCAGGCAATCTTGATTCCTGCTTGTATTTCCTCCAGCCCAGAGTTTCTCATGGTGTGCTCTGTGTATAAGTTAAATAAGCAGGGTGACAATATACAGCCTTGATGTATTCCTTTTCCTATTTGGAACCAGTCTGTTGTTCCATGTCCAGTTCTAACTGCTGCTTCCTGACCTGCATGCAGGTTTATCAAGAGGCAGGTCATATATGGGGACACAGTGTCAGACTATTTTTTGGGCTCCAAAATCACTGCAGATGGTGATTTCAGCCATTAAATTAAAAGACGCTTACTCCTTGTAAAGCAAGTTATGACCAACCTAGGTAGCATATTAAAAAGCAGAGACGTTACTTTCCCAACAAAAGTCCATCTAGTCAAGGCTATGGTTTTTCCAGTGGTCGTATATGGATGTGAGAGTTGGACTGTGAGGAAAGCTGAGCACTGAAGAATTGATGCTTTTGAACTGTGGTGTTGGAGAAGACGCTTGAAACTCCCTTGGACTGCAAGGAGATCCAACCAGTCCGTCCTAAAGGAAATCAGTAGTGGGTGTTCATTGGAAGGACTGATGTTGAAGCTGAAAATCCAATACTTTGGCCACCTCATGTGAAGAGCTGACTCATTGGAAAAGACCCTGATGCTGGGAGGGATTGGTGGCAGGAGGAGAAGGGGACAACAGAGGATGAGATGGCTGGATGGCATCACCAACTCGATGGGCATGAGTTTGACTAAACTCTGGGAGTTGGTGATGGACAGAGAGGCCTGGAGTTCTGTGATTCATGTGGTAGCAAAGAGTCGGACACGACTGAGCGACTGAACTGAACTGAACTGAACAACAGATTGCAATCTGGGAAAGAATTGTTGAATAATAGGTTGATTGGATTATATGGTGGTGGTTTCTATATTTTTTAATACAAAAAACTGAATATATAGAATCAGATTCTATATTAATTAGGTAAGGGTGTAGGCAAATAACTTGAATAAGAGCATATAATTCATTTTGTTGAGCAGAATGAAATTTAGTATAAAAGACTTTATATTCTTTAAGAGCCCAGAATGAAGCTTTGGTGTTTTCAGTCCCATCTATATAAGAATCTTCAGCTTGTGGTATAGGTTGTGAGCTGATAGTATGGGAAATAATAAATTCAGTATTTTTGACGAAATTTCACAGCTTAGAAGGATAATGATTGAAATTTCCACAAAATATTTCAGAAAAGCTATTTGGAAATTGGTAGAAGTTTGTAATATATTTTCAAATTGAGATTTATTTGCAATAAAGTTTTATAAAGTATAAAGCAGATAGAGAAAGCTTCTGACATAGGCATCAGAAGGGGGCAGAAAGAATACCTCCCTGTTAATCTTCAACTAGATGCTATATAGTCATAGCAGTTTGTCAATGAAAAGAAAGGAATGTCTTAAAAGTCAGAATGGCACCAGGCCCCTCATCCATAAGATGCATTTTAGGATAATCTTGGCACCAGATGATTCATCCCAGATCATAAAGCTATTGACTTGAATCTTGTAGAAGGGCAGATTACCATTCAAATAATTTAGTTTACATAGATTAAGGGAACAATATCTGAGTATAACATACCAGTTTGTCAAGTAGGTTCTGAGCCATTAGGCGGAACCCACTCAAAGACAGAGTCTGGGGCAAATGTATACCACATTAACATAGATTAAGACAATCATTTCCATAAGAAAAATGCGTTGGTTAACTCAGGGTTTGGGAAAAGTTAACTTCCAGTGAAACCAGGTGCCATTATGGCAGCACAGTACTTTAAGAGAAACCTCCTTTTAAATTTGTACAGAGAAGGAAAAAAAATCACTAGTTTGTTTTTTTCTGCCGCTTAAAATGAGATAAAAATGTCTGACACTTGCAGTCAATTTTCTCCATTTGGATACCTGTGGTCTTCCTGCCTGTTAGCTTCTCATTCCCCGCCCACCCCCCAACCCCCGCCTCTTTACCTTTAGGAGAATTATGATGTCTAGAGAAAAGGGACGTCATTCTCGATTTATAACTGCTTTGGAGCTGACAAGGGGCGTTGTCCCTAAATTGGTGAGGCAACATATTTTCCTAATACTCATACTGAGGATTTGTGATCCAGGGGACCCAAGTAGTAGTTGGAAAAAGCTGCAGAAGTAGCAGGAGTTTGAGCAACCATTTATAACTTAGAAGCTTTTATGTGACACAGTTACAAATGCAGGGAGCAAACAGCAAAAACAAAACAATCAGAATTATTGTAATTAAGATAGTTTTTCACCATGGGGAACTAGTTAATATCTTCCAAATGAGGCAGTTTAGGCTTCAGGAGTATCCATAGCCTCAATCATCTTGTTCATGTGTTTAGTAAAATGACTAACATTAGTGCTCATATCACATATATATAAATATATATACATGTATACATATGTATATATGTATACATGCATGTGTGTGTATATACACATGTATATATACATGTGTGTGTTGGCGATGAATAATACATGTATACATATGTATATATATACACACATATATACATGTGAAACGTTTTTGCTGAAAGATAAGACGCCAGGATTCTTGGCTTCTGAGGAGACAAATTCAATCCAGGGCCAGAGATGAGGCTGGATCTCTCAGAGCTTTTGTGTAATAAAGTTTTATTAAAGTATAAAGGAGATAGAGAAAGCTTCTGACATAGGCATCAGAAGGGGGCAGAAAGAATACCCCCCTCCTAGTCTTTAGCTGTAAGTTATATAGTCACTCACAGTCTGTTAATGAAAAGAAAGGAATTCTTAGAATTTAGAATGGCACCAGATAATTCATCCCTGGCCATAAAACAATTGACTTGACTTTGTAGAAGAGCAGATTGCCAAACAAATATTTTCATTTACACAAATTAGGGAAACAATATCTGAGTAAGTAGGTTAGGCCATTTGGCAGAACTTGCAGAGTCTGGGGTAAATTAACATATCTTAAGACAATCATTTCCATAAGAAAAATAATGTATTGGTTAACTCAAGATTTGAGAGCAGTTAGCTTCAGGTGAAACCAGGTGTCATGGCAAGACAGCATTTTAAGAGAAACCTCCTTTCAAATTTGTTGGAGAAGGAAAAAATATCACTGGTTTGTTGCCTCCTGCCATGTAAGAGAAATAAAAATGTCTGGCACTTGGAGCCTATGTCCTCTGTTTGGAGACCCCTGGCCTTCCTGCCTGTTACCCTCTCACATGTATATACATATACATGTGTGTATATATATATATATACACACACACACACACATATATACATGTATATATATATTATGTACATGTATATGTGTGTGTGCATATGTATGTGTGTATATATATATATATACATACAGCATTGGGTATGAATAATAGCACAAGTTACTTAGCCACCTGTAATTTTTCTTTTGTGAGGGGCCATTGCTGTGTGCAAATAGGCTCATCATTCTTTCAAGTTATTTTAATAATTGTTATTATTTGTTAAATGAGTGATGGTCCCTAGAAAAAATGTGGACTGTATATCTGAGTTTGCCATTTCATAAATAAGCCCCTTCCTACTAGATTAAAGGGTGCATCTATCACATAAGGCCTTAAAGTTGTAGATTGGCCTTCTGATCTCTCACATGGATACATTTGAGTACTCTGATAAACCTCTTGTTCTTTGGTTTGAGCAATCTCTGCAATTTGGCAAGAAAATTTTTGTACTGGCCAGGATTTAGGCCGTAAATGTTTGGAAATAATAGTAATTTCAGATTCAGTATTGAGGAGACCAGAAAAGTCTTTTACCATTAATTTTGATATTTATAGTCAGTCGGGAAAATTCAGATACCAATGATGTCCATAAGGTCTGTTTTTGATCTGTATTGCCAAATCTGCCTGTCCATGCATTATTAGAGTTAATAGAAATGTAAGTCAAAAGGAGTAACTGAGCAATTTTATCTCCCCTTTTAAATTGCCATAAAATCTGAGAAGACATCAAAGTTTGATTTTTTTTTTTTTCTTTATAATCTGAATCAATTATTCCAGGGTGAACGATAATTTCTTTAGAAATAAAACTAGACTGGCCAAGTAAAAGACAAAAGGTTTGTGGGGACAGGGGTCCAAAAAGCCCTGTAGGTATTCTAGAGGGGACTGCTTGAGGGTAAAGGGGGAAATCATTTAGGGCTGTTATATCGAAGGCAGCACTGCTGGATGTTGATGGTTTGAGAGAAAGGATGGTTTTTGCCCCTGGTTTTTGTTGAAGGGGACATAGGGGGTCCCCTGTTGGAGTTTCCTGGAATAGGTTTTTATAGAATAGGTTTTAATGTCAAATTTAGATTTATAATCTTTGTCCCAATGCATTTTTCTATGGCAGTGACAGCACATTTTTGAAGGTTTTTAATTAGTTTTTTTTAGGGCAGTCCTTTTTAAACGGTTCTTATCTCCACCTGTAAAGCATCTTTCATTTCCCTTTCTAAAGGAAGCAACAATTGTTTTAACTAGCATTTAGATCTTCTGAGTTTCTGATCCTAAATTGAGACAAGTCTTCAAATAATAATAATCTCTGTCTCACAAATTGGGGCTATAGTCTTTTGACATTCTTGATTTGCATTTTCATAAGCAAGTAATTTCTCTAGTTGGCTTTAGCTTTTTCTCCAATTACACTATGGGAAATAGCAGTTTCTAATATAGCTAAAAAGTCAGCATGATTTTCACTAGGTTTTTGTAAAATTTTAGTGCAGCTATCTGTAGGCTTTTCTTGAGGAATAGTTTTATCTCAAACTTTAAGGGCCACTGTTTTTGATTATACATGCAACAAAGGAGGGAATAGTATTTGAGCTTCTATAGCATCAAATTGTCCAGTGTCAGCTAGCATTTCAAAATTAATTTGGTTTGGGGGAGTGCCAGCTCAAGCGTTTTTGTAAGCATGATCTCTGGCTATATCTTGAAACCACATTGTCCACTGAAGATACTCTGCTGGTTTGAGAGCTTTCATTAAAATTTGCCAACCATAGGGAATAAATGTTCTAATAGAAGACACCTCTATTTAGAACCTCTCTAGTAAAAGGTGAATGCGGGTCATACATAGTTACAGTTTTTTTCATCTGTTCCATGTGAAAAAGGTTACTACCTTCATATTGAAATATTATTTGCCCTTAAGCATCAATGTTTCTTAAAACTGGAAAGGCAGAGAAACCATCAACTTCAGAGAGTTGCGATTGCAAATGCAGCATTTCAGAGAGACTCTGTCAGGAAGGAGGTAGAGTATTGTTACTCAGAAAGTTGTTGCCAGTTTTAGTGGTGAAAGGTACCTTAAGGAAGTCGTTGTTAGAATCATTAGGGAGAGATTTTGGAATTTGTGCCCGCTGGCAGGGGAGGAGCACTTGCAGCAAACCAGGGCAGGCTTAGTAGGAAAACTCTGAAATATCTTAAGTTGTTCTAGTTGAATCTTTTGTGAGACTTCATCTAATTCATATCCATGTAATAAGTGTTCTGCCTGATGCCAAATATCAGGAGGGCTAGAATTATTTTGAAATAGCAGAATCTTGGCTTTAATGAGAACCCATACGGGCCAGAAATCTATGGGAATATTTTTTCCCTATCTGGCAGCTTGTTCAACATTCTTTTTGACCCGGTGCCAAATTTCTAAATCAAAAGTACCTTCATTAGGGAACCAAGGGTTACATTCAGCCACTGTCTGAAGGCAAGCCTCTATTCGCTGGCGCAAAATTGATAGTCACTGAGCTTTAAATAAATGGTGATGTAAAGTGGAAAAATGATTGGGCTTTCCAGCCAGTTGACCCATGTCTTAGTACTTACTGGCACCAATAGGCCCTGAGGTCACTCCATCTGAATCTGCCATGTGTACCAGACTCATGTTTGGGTGCCACTTATTGGGGTCCTTTAATGGACTGGAACCTGGTGATCCAGAGTCGATGAGGAGAAAGTGAAAGAAGAAAAGAGGTTAGTATTCCCTGAGCTGCACAGCCAGCCTTCACACTCCAGGGAATCAGCCAGAGAGACAGACACACAGACAGACAGATACCCAAGCTCTGATGGAACAAGGGTGTTTTACTGAATTCTGTAAGATTATATATTCTGGTAGCTTCTTCAGATAAAGATCAAGAGACCAGACTTTACAAGCTGCTAAGGAAGTAAGGAGCAATAAAGATCATAAGGCCAAAAGGTGATCCATATCAAAAGGGGGTCGTAAATAACCCCTTTCACCAAATGGAAAAGCTAATGAAGGAAATCCGATGCAAGCATCCCATCTCTTAGATCGCCGTCCTGGGAGAAGTTTGTCTGCTCCTCTCACCCCTGACAGGGACTGATAAGGAACAGAGCGCTCAAGAGAGATAGGAAACAGAATGCAAGAATCTTACTGTTAAACATGCCCTGACATCAGACATCCTTGAATGTGAAGGCAAATGGGCCTTAGCAAGCATCACTATGAACAAAGCTAGTTGGAGGTGTTGGAATTCCAGTTAAGCTATTTTAAATCCTGAATGATGATGCTGTTAAAGTGTTGCACTCAATATGCCAGCAAATTTGGATAACTCAGGAGTGGCCACAGGACTGAAAAATGTCAATTTTCATTCTAATCCCAAAGAAAGACAATCCCAAAGAATGCTCAAACTACCCCACAATTGCACTCATCTCAAACACTAGTAATGTGATGCTCAAGATTCTCCAAGCCAGTTCAAGCTGGTTTTAGAAAAGTTAGAGGAACCAGAGATCAGATAATTGCCAACATCCACTAGATAATTGAAAAAGTAAGAGAGTTCCAGAAAAACATCTATTTCTTTTTTGTTGACTATGCCAAAGTCTTTGACTGTGTGGATTACAATAAACTGTGGAAAATTCTGAAAGAGATGGGAACACCAGACCTCCTGACCTGCCCCTTGAGAAACATACATGCAGGTCAGGGTGCAGCAGGTAGAACTAGACGTGGAACAATAAACTGGTTCCAAATAGGAAAAAGAGTATATCAAGAGTATTCTCACCCTGCTTATTTCACTTATATGCAAAGTACATCATGAGGAATGCTGGGCTGGAGCAAGCACAAGCTGGAATCAAGATTGCTGGGAGAAATATCAATAACTTCAGATATGCAGTATAAAGTTACAATACTTATTTGATGTTTCTCCAGACTCTTGAGGTAGGCTTGTATTGCTATCAACTTCCCTCTTAGTATTGCTTTTACTGAATACACATAAGTTTTAGGTTGTGGTGTTTTCATTTATGTGTGCTTCTATACATATTTTAATTTCCTTTTTGATTTCCTCAGTGATCTGTTGGTTATTCAGAACATGTTGTTTAACCACCATATGCTTGTGTTTCTTATAGTTTTTCTTCTTCTTGTATTTGATATCTAATCTTAGAGCACTGTGACCAGGAAAGATGCTTGAAATGATTTCAATTTTTAAGAATTTACCAAGGTTAGATTTGTGGTGCAGAATGATAAGTTTAGATAATTCAGTTTAGAATAATGTTCTGTGTGCACTTGAGTAAAAGGAGAAACTCATTGCTTTTGCATGAAATTCACTGTAGATATCAAATGGTTCTCCCTGGCTCTATATGTCATTTAAAGCTTGTGTAACCTTGTTGATTTTTTGTCTGGATGACCTGTCCATTGGTGTGAATGGGGTATTTAAGTCTACCACTAATACTGTGTTACTTTCAATTTCCCTTTTAATAGTTACAAGCACTTTCCTGTATACTAAGGTGCCCGTATGTTGGGTGTGTTTTTATTTAAAACTGTTATGTCACCTTCTTAGACTGATCCCTTGATCATTATGTAGTCTTCTTCTATGTCACTAACAACAGTTTTTATTTAAACTGTATTTTACCCAATATGAGTACTGCCACTTCCATTGTCTTTAGGTCTCCATTTGTATGAAATATCTTTGTTCAGTCCTTACTTTCAGTCTGCATGTGTTCCTAGATTTGAGGTGGGTCTCTTGTAAAAAAGAATATATGTGGATATGTTTTTTGTATCCATTCAGTCTGTGTTTATCTTTTGGTTGGAGCATTTAACCCAGTAATGTTTAAGATAACTATTGAAAAATATAATCCCATTACCACTTACTTTATTGTTTTGAGGTCATTTTTTAAAGTTTTTCTTATTTCCTGCCTAGAGAAGATCCTTAGTATTTGTGATGTGTGATTTGGTGGTGCTGAATTCTCTCAATTCTGAAGTTATCTATAAAACTTTAGATCTCTCTTTCCAATCTGAATGAGATTCTTGCTGGGTAGAGTAATCATCATTGTAGGTTTTCCCTTTTCATCACTGTAGGGATGCAAACAAGCACTACTGGATTGTGTGGGAAGTGCTAACAGTGGATGGAAAACAAAGGGGTTGCCAGAGTAAAAAGTAGTGTACACTGCCCAGGCCCAAGCCACTCATGCACCTGAGTTTTCTATGAATGAACCATCCCAGGTGGCCCATAGATCTTGTGCAATTTTCAGGTCCAATTTTTCTGGTTCCCAAATTCACCAGGAGTGAAAAGTCCCAGCTTAGCCCTGTGTCTCCTGCCCTTCCATATTCTAAGCTGCTCAAGTTATCAGGATATCCTTGAGAGCAGTCCCAGTTGTTCTGTACATCTTCTCAGAGGAGTTGGTCTCAGGCTGTGACACTCCTCATAGATATGAACCAACCAGGATCCCAAGAAGACATGGTTAGCCACTGACAGCCTGCTCAGAGCTTGAAGAAATATGAGGCCAGAATTCAGTGAGCCCTTGCTTTCTGCCTCTGGGTGTCATGGTCCTGATTCTTTGGCAGGACTCATGGTCCTGGCTGTCAGAGACAGCCAAATTGCTTTCCTCTGATGATCATTAGAGTGTGATTCTTTGCTCTGTGACCACATCATAGGTCACAGAGTGGTGTTAGAGCCTCCCCAGATGAAAGATACTTCATTTGTTTGTATATTTGTCTCTCTGGAAAGCTCACAGTTTAGGTTGCTATGTCACATCAGTCCCCACAGTGTCCTCAGGGCTTCAATCTTTGTATTTATGCTAATGCCCAACAACACAGCTGGCACCTCCACACCCAGCACCTCCACACTCATAGAAGGGGAACAGAGCCCATAAGATGCTTCTCCACTGGTAATTGTCTTTTGGCATGAATTACGTGATTTTCTTTTTTTCTTGGTTATGCTTCAAAAAGCAGAATAGCTGTCTGAGGAGGACCAACAAATAGATGATAAAGGAAAACAAGTGACAGGCAAAGGAGAAAGGGGAAAATATATCCATTTCAATGCAGAATTCCAAAGAAAAACAAGGAGAGATAAGAAAGCGTCCTTCAATGATTCGTGCAAAGAAATAGAGGAAAACAATAGAATGGGAAAGACTAGAGGTCACTTCAAGAAAATTAGAGATACCAAGGGGACATTTCATGCAAAGATGGGCTCAATAAAGGACAGAAGACATAGAGATCTAACAGAAGCAGAAGATATTAAGAAGAGGTGACAAGAATACACAGAAGAACTGTACAAAAAAGATCTTCATGACACAGACAATTGTGATGATGTGATCACTCACTTAGAGCCAGACATCCTGGAATGTGAAGGCAAATGGGCCTTAGGAAGTATCACTGTGAACAATGCTAGTGGAAGTGATGGAATTCCAGTTGAGTTATTTAAAATCCTAAAAGATGGTGCTGCACTCAACATGCCAGCAAGTTTGATAAACTCAGCAGTGTCCACAGGACTGGAAAAGGTCAGTTTTCATTCCAATCCCAAAGAAAGGTAATGCCAAAACATGCTCAAACTACCACACAATTGTGCTCATCTCACATGCTAGTAAAGTAATGCTCACAATTCTCCAAGATAGGCTTCAACAGTACATGGACTGTGAACTTCCAGATGTTCAAGCTGGTTTTTAAATAAACAGCAAAGAAACCAGAGATCAAATTGCCAACATATGCTCGATCATTGAAAAAGCAAGAGAGGTCTGGAAAAACATCTCTTTCTGCTTTATTGACTATGCTAAAGCTTTGACTATGTGGATGGAAAATTCTGAGAGATGGGAATGCCAGACAACCTGATCTGCCTCTTGGGAAATCTGTATGCAGGTCAGGAAACAGCAGTTAGAAATGGTCATGGAACAACAAAATGGTTCCAAATAAGAAAAGCAGTACATCAAGGCTGCATATTGTCACTGTACCTACTTAACTTATATGTAGAGTACATCATAGAGAAATGTTGGGGTGCATGAACTTCAAGCTGGATTCAAGATTGCTGGGAGAAATATCAGTAACCTCAGATACGCAGATGACACCACCCTAATGGTAGAAAGTGAAAAGAGACAAAAGAGCCACTTGATGAAAGTGAAAGAGGAGAGTGAAAAAGTTGGCTTAAAGTTCAACATTCAGAAAAGTAAGATCATGGCATCCGGTACCATCACTTCATGGCAAATAGATGGGGAAAGAATAGAAACAGTGGCTGACTGTATTTTTTGGGGCTCCAAAATCACTGCAGTTGATGACTGCACCCATGAACTTAAAAGACACTTGTTTGTTGAAAGGAAAGTTATGACTAACTTATATAGCTTGTTAAAAAGCAGAGACATTACTTTGCCAACAAAAGTCCATCTCGTCAAGGCTATGGTTTTTCCAGTAGTTGTGTATGGATGTGAGAGTTGTACTATAAAGAAAGCTGAGCGCTGAAGAATTGATGCTTTTGAAGTGGGCTATTAGAGAAGACTCTTGAGAGTCCCTTGGACAGCAAGGAGATCCAACCAGTCCACCCTAAAGGAGATCAGTCCTAGGTGTTCATTGGAAGGACTGATTTTGAAGCTGAAACTCTAATACTTTGGCCATGCTATGTGAAGAACTGACTTATTCAAAAATACCCTGTTGTTGGGAAGATTGAAAGCGGGAGAGGAAGCGGATGACAGATGATGAGATGGCTGGATGGCATCACTGATTCAAGGGACATGAATTTGACTAAACTCTGGGAGTTGGCGATGGACAGGGAGGCCTGACTTGCTGAAGTCCATTGGTTTGCGAAGAGTCGAAGACAACTGAGTGACTGAACTGAACTCAATGCTGCCCTCTCAGATTCCAAAACTCTCATTGACTACACCTGGAGAGTTTCCTATCATTTGGAAGCTTCTCAAATCCTTCACAACTCTCTTCTCAGGACAGGGCAAGTCACCATCCATAAATCCTTTCCCTATCTTCTTTTCTTTATTTTGTTATACCTCATGATGAAGAGAAAGATTTGCTGTTTTGAGTATCTGAGGTCCTCCACTAGCATTCAGAAGTTGTTTGGTGGAAGTTACTTCCCATGCAAATTATCTTTAGTTATATGTGTGGCAGTAAATGAGCTTCCTGATTTATTCCTTTGTCATCTTTGCACCAGTCTATAGAACTTGGTTCACATGTTGCCACTACTGAGCGGGTACTCTAAAAGAGACATTCTGACAATATTGAGCCTGCCTTCTGTAACATCTCTGAATAATTTTGTGTCTATAGTGTAAAGCACGCCTGCATTGAAGCTACTGAGTTTACCCTCTGCAGTATGTATCCTGAAACTACTCAGTTTGTACTCTGAAGCCTGTTTATTAATGCTATTGTCCCTCAGCCTTTGGCATTTTCTTTCTTTCTTTTTTTAAATTTTTTTTATTAGTTGAAGGCTTATTACTTCACAACATTTCAGTGGGTTTTGTCATACATTGACATGAATCAGCCATAGAATTACACGTATTCCCCTTCCCAATCCCCCCTCCCACCTCCCTCTGCACCCGACTCATCTGGGTCCTCCCAGTGCATCGGGCCTGAGCACTTGTCTCATGCATCCCACCTGGGCTGATGTTCTGTTTCACCATAGATAATATATATGCTGTTCTTTCAAAACATCCCACCCTCACCTTCTCCCACAGAGTTAAAAAATCTGTTCTGTACTTCTGTGTCTCTTTTTTCTGTTTTGCATATAGGGTTATCATTACCATCTTTCTAAATTCCATATATATGTTAGCATGCTGTAATGTCCTTTATCTTTCTGGCTTACTTCACTCTGCATAATGGGCTCCAGTTTCATCCATCTCATTAGAACTGTGTCAAATGAATTCTTTTTAACGGCTGAGTAATATTCCATGGTGTATATGTACCACAGCTTCCTTATCCATTCATCTGCTGATGGGCATCTAGTTTGCTTCCATGTCCTGGCTATTATAAACAGTGCTATGATGAACGTTGGCGTGCACGTGTCTCATTCAGATCTGGTTTCCTCAGTTTGTATGTCCAGAAGTGGTATTGCTGGGTCATATGGCAGTTCTATTTCCAGTTTTTAAGAAATCTCCAAACTGTTTTCCATAGTGGCTGTACTAGTTTGCATTCCCACCAACAGTGTAAGAGGGTTACCTTTTCTCCACACCCTCTGCAGCATTTATTGCTTGTAGACTTTTGGATAACAGCCATCCTGACTGGCGTGTAATGGTACCTCATTGTGCTTTTGATTTGCATTTCTCTAATAATGAGTGATGTTGAGCATCTTTTCATGTGTTTGTTAGTCATAGGTATGTCTTCTTTGGAGAAATGTGGGTTTATTTCTTTGGCCCACTTTTTGATTGGGTCATTTATTTTTGTGGAATTGAGCTGCAGGAGTTGCTTGTATATTTTTGAGATTAATTCTTTATCTGTTTCTTCATTTGCTATTATTTTCTCCCAATCTGAGGGCTGTCTTTTCACCTTACTTACAGTGTCCTTTGTAGTGCAGAAGCTTTTAAGTTTCATTAGGTCCCATTTGTTTAGTTTTGCTTTTATTTCCAATATTCTCGGAGGTGGGTCATAGAGGATCTTGCTGAGATTTATGTTGGAGAGTGTTTTGCCTATATTCTCCTCTAGGAGTTTTATAGTTTCTGGTCTTACATTTAGATCTTTAATCCATTTTGAGTTTATTTTTGTGTGTGGTGTTAGAAAGTGTTCTAGTTTCATTCTTTTACAAGTGGATGACCAGTTTTCCCAGCACCACTTCTTAAAGAAGTTGTCTTTTTTCCATTGTATATCCTTGCCTCCTTTGTCAAAGATAAGGTGTCCATAGGTTCGTGGATTTATCTCTCGGCTTTCTATTCTGTTCCATTGATCTATATTTCTGTCTTTGTGCCAGTACCATACTGTCTTGATGACTGTGGCTTTGTAGTAGAGTCTGAAGTCAGGCAGGTTGATTCCGCCAGTTCCATTCTTCTTTCTTAAGATTACTTTGGCTATTCGAGGTTTTTTGTATTTCCATACAAATTGTGAAATTATTTGTTCTAGTTCTGTGAAAAATACCGTTGGTAGCTTGATAGGGATTGTGTTGAATCTATAGATCGCATTGGGTAGAATAGTCATTTTGACAATATTGATTCTTCCAATCCATGAACACGGTATGTTTCTCCATCTGTTTGTGTCCTCTTTGATTTCTTTAATCAGTGCTTCATAGTTTTCTATATATAGGGTTTTTTTTTTTTTTTGGTCCTTTAGGTAGATATACTCCTAAGTATTTTATTCTTGTTGCTGCAATGGTGAATGGTATTGTTTCCTTAATTTCTCTTTCTGTTTTTTCATTGTTAGTATATAGGAATGCAAGGGATTTCTCTGTGTTAATGTTATATCCTGCAACTTTATTATATTCATTGATTAGCTCTAGTAATTTTCTGGAAGAGTCTTTAGGGTTTTCTATGTAGAGGATCATGTCATCTGCAAACAGCGAGAGTTTCACTTCTTCTTTTCCTATCTGGATTCCTTTTCCTTCTTTTTCTTCTCTGATTGCTCTGGCCAAAACTTCCAACACTTTGTTGAATGGTAGTGGTGAGAGTGGGTACCCTTGTCTTGTTCCTGATTTCAGGGGAAATGCTTTCAGTTTTTCACCATTGAGGGTGATACTTGCTGTGGGTTTGTCATATATAGCTTTTATTATGTTGAGGCATGTTCCTTCTATTCCTGCTTTCTGGAGAGTTTTAATCATAAATGAGTGTTGAATTGTGTCAAAGGCTTTCTCTGCATCTACTGAGATAATCATATGGTTTTTATTTTTCAGTTTGTTAATGTGGTGTTTTACATTGATTGATTTGCAGATATTAAAGAATCCTTGCATTCCTGGGATAAAGCCCACTTGGTCAGGTGTATGATTTTTTTAATATGTTGTTGGATTCTGTTTGCTAGAGTTTTGTTAAGGATTTTTGCATCTATGTTCATCATTGATATTGGCCTGTAGTTTTCTTTTTTTGAGGCATCTTTGTCTGGTTTTGGAATTAGGGTGATGGTGGCCTCATAGAATGAGTTTGGAAGTTTACCTTCATCTGCAATTTTCTGTAAGAGTTTGAGTAAGATAGATGTTAGCTCTTCTCTAAATTTTTGGTAGAATTCAGCTGTGAAGCCATCTGGTCCTGGACTTTTGTTTGCTGGAAGATTTTTGATTACAGTTTCGATTTCCTTGCTTGTGATGGGCCTGTTAAGATCTTCTATTTCTTCCTGGTTCAGTTTTGGAGTTATACTTTTCTAAGAATTTGTCCATTTCATCCAAGTTGTCCATTTTATTGGCATACAGCTGCTGGTAGTAGTCTGTTATGATCCTTTGTATTTCAGTGTTGTCTGTTGTGATCTCACCCTTTTCATTTCTAATTTTGTTAATTTGGTTCTTCTCTCTTTGTTTCTTAATGAGTCTTGCTAATGGTTTGTCAATTTTGTTTATTTTTTCAAAAATCCAGCTTTTAGCTTTGTTGATTTTTGCTATGGTCTCTTTAGTTTCTTCTGCATTTAATTCTGCCCTAATATTTAAGATTTCTTTCCTTCTGCTAGCCCTGGGGTTCTTCATTTCTTCCTTCTCTAATTGTTTTAGGTTTAGAGTTAGGTTATTTATTTGGCTTTTTCCTTGTTTTTTGATGTAAGCCTGTAATGCTATGAACCTTCCCCTTAGCACTGCTTTTATAGTGTCCCATGGGTTTTGGGTTGTTGTGTTTTCATTTTCATTCATTTCTATACATATTTTGATTTCTTTTTTGATTTATTCTATGATTTGTTGGTTATTCAGAAGCGTGTTATTTAGCCTCCATATGTTTGAATTTTTAACAATTTTTTTCCCTGTAATTGAGATCTAATCTTACTGCACAGTGGTCAGAAAAGATGACTGGAATGATTTCAATTTTTCTGAATTTTTCAAGACCAGATTTATTACCCAGGATGTGATCTGTTCTGGAGAAGGTTCCGTGTGCACTTGAGAAAAAGGGCAAGTTGATTGTTTTGGGTGAAATGTCCTATAAATATCAATTAGGTCTAGCTGGTCCATCGTGTTATTTAAGGTTTGTGTTTCCTTGTTAATTTTCTGTTTAATTGATCTATCCATAGTTGTGAGTGGGGTATTAAAGTCTCCCACTATTATTGAGTTACTATTAATTTCCTCTTTCATACTCATTAGCATTTGCCATACATATTGCTGTTCTCCTATGTTGGGTGCATATATATTTATAATTGTTATATCTTCTTCTTGGATTGATCCTTTGATCATTATATAGTGTCCTTCTTTGTCTCTTTTCACATCCTTTATTTTAAAGTCAATTTAATCTTATATGAGTATTGCGACTCCTGCTTTCTTTTGGTCTCCGTTTGCGTGAAATATTTTTTTCCACCCCTTCACTTTTAGTCTGTATGTGTCTCTTGTTTTGAGGTAGGTCTCTTGTAGACAGCATATATAGGGGTCTTGTTTTTGTATCCATTCAGCCAATCTTTGTCTTTTGGTTGGGACATTCAATCCATTTACATTTAAGGTAATTATTGATATGTGTGGTCCCGTTGCCATTTACTTTGTTGTTTTGGGTTCACGCTTATACAACCTTTCTGCATTTCCTGTCTAAAGAAGATCCTTTAGCATTTGTTGAAGAGCTGGTTTGGTGGTGCTGAATTCTCTCAGCTTTTGCTTGTCTGTATAGCTTTTGAATTCTCCTTCGTATCTGAATGAGATCCTTGCTGGGTACAGTAATCTAGGTTGTAGGTTATTCTCTCTCATTACTCTAAGTATGTACTGCCAACCCCTTCTGTCCTGGAGGGTTTCTATTGAAAGATCAGCTGTTATCCTTATGGGAATCCCTTTGTGGTATCTGTTGTTTCTCCCTTGCTGCTTTTAATATTTGTTCTTTGTGTTTGATCTTTGTTAATTTGATTAATATGTATCTTGGGGTGTTTCGTCTTGGGTTTATTCTGTTTGGGACTCTCTGGTTTTCTTGGACTTGGGTGGCCATTTCCTTCCCCATTTTAGGGAAGTTTTCAGCTATTATCTCCTCAAGTATTTTCTCATGGCCTTTCTTTTTGTCTTCTTCTTCTGGGACTCCTATGATTCGAATGTTGGGGCATTTCACATTGTCCCAGAGGTCCCTGAGGATGTCCTCATTTCTTTTGATTCTTTTTTCCTCTCTGCTTCATTTATTTCCACCATTTTATCTTCTACCTCACTTATCCTATCTTCTGTCTCCGTTATTCTACTCTTTGTTCCCTCCAGAGTGTTTTTTATCTCATTCATTGCATTATTCATTTTTAATTGACTCATTTTTATTTCTTCTAGGTCTTTATTAAACATTTCTTGCATTTTTTCAATGTTTGTCTCCAGGTATTTTTCTGTAACTCCATTTTTTTTTTTCAAGAGTTTGGATCATTTTTATTATCATTATTCTCAATTCGTCTTCAGGTAGATTCCCTATCTCCTCCTCTTTTGTTTGACTTGGTGGGCACTTTTCACGTTCCTTTACCTGTTGGGTATTTCTCTGCCTTTTCATCTTTTTTAGATTGCTGTGTCTGGAGTGGGATTTCTGTATTCTGGAGGTCTGTGGTTCCTTTTTATTGTGGAGTTTTTACCCAATGGGTGGGGTTAGACGATTGGCTTGTCAAGGTTTTCTGGTTAGGGAAGCTTGCGTCAGTGTTCTGGTGAGTGTAACTTGATTTCTTCTCTTTGGAGAGCAATGGAGTGCCCAGTAATGAGTTTTGAGATGGGTCTATGTGTTAGGTGTGACCTTGGGCAGGCTGTATGTTGACATTCAGGGTTATGTTCCTGAGTTGCTGGAGAATTTGCGTCGTATGACTTGCTCTAAAACTTATTGGCTCTTGGGTGGTGGTTGGTTTCAGTGTAGGTATGAAGGCTTTTGGATGGTCTCTTATTACTTAAAGTTCCATGTAGTCAGGAGTTTTCTGGTGTTCTCAGGTTTTGGGCTTAAGCCTCCTTCCTCTGGATTTCAGTTTTATTCTTCCAGTAGTCTCAGGACTTCTTCAACTATACAGCACTGATAATAAAATTTCTAGGTTATTGGTGAAAAGATTCTCCCCTATTAGTGACTCCCAGAGAGGTTCACAGAGTTACATGAAGAAGAGGAGAGGGAGGAGGGAGATAGAGATGAGCATGAGGAGAAAAAGGGGGACTCGAGAGGAGAGAGACAGATCTACGCAGTTGTCTGTTCCTAGAGTGTTCTCCGTAGCCCAGACACCCACAAAGATTCACAGGATTGGATTGGGAAGAGAAGGGGAAAGGAGGAAATAGAGGTGTTCTGAGGTAGAAAACAGAGAGTCAAGATTGGGAATGAATAATCAACACACTCCTGATTAAAAATGGGAACTGAATATTGGATTCTTAAATGTTCACAATTTATATCGTATACTGAAAAACAAAAATTAAAAATCTAGAGTAGAGGTTAGACTCTTAAAAATACTATATTAAAAACAAAAACCAAAACACACACACAAAAATTTTAGAAATATATATGAAGTTCGGTTTAAACATTGGGCTTCTCTTCTTTTTTTTTTTTTTTTTTTTTTAGAAGGTTATAGTGTATTGAAAATGAAAATTAAGGAGCAGTAGAGGAGGTCTAGAGGACTTTAAAAGAAATAAGAGAAAAGGAAAAATAGAAAATAGAAGAGAAAATAAAAAAGAAGAAAAAAGAGAAAAGAAAAAGAAAAAAAAAAAGAAAGAAAAAAAAATTTTTCCCTAATTAAAAAAATCATGAAAATCTATGAAAATGAAAGTTAAGGAGTAATGGGGGAGTAATAGGGAATTTTAAAGGAAAATAAAAGCAAAAAAATAAAAAAAATTTTTTTTGCTACTTAAAAAAAATAAAAGTAAAAATATATCTAGGAACTTCTCTGGAGCTGTTGCAGTCAGTGTGGGTTTGGCTCAGTTTCAGATAGCTCCTCGTTCCAGCTTACACTTCTCGATATCTACAGGCCACTTCTGGTGTAGTCGGTGTTTTCTACAGGGATTTTAATCTGTTGTACCGCTCCCTTCTGAAGAGGTTCCCTTTGTTTATTTGGCTTTTGTTTGTCGGATTCTTCAGGGCCTCATTTCCGCCCTGACACAGGTGGGTGGAGGTGGACTCTTATTCAGGTAGCTAGTTCCCTGCGCTGCGGGGAGGGGCTGGCACTGTGGGGAGGGGCTGGTGCTGTAGGGAGGGGCTGGCGCTGCTCAGGCTCCGGCTGCTCTATATAGAGCACGCCCCGCACTGCGCGGTTCCAGCCCTCGGGTGTTACACAAAAGCGTGGAGCAAAAAGCTGCACCTGCTCTTTGTGCCTTCCCCGACAGAGCATTCCAGGCAGCCAGGGGCTTGGCGGTCGCGCTCACCCCGCGTGCGGCGCACCCACTCCCTTCTGCAGTCCCAGTCTCAAGTTTCTGCTGGCGCCAGTCCAGTGAGTACGCCTTCTGCCCTCCGCGTCCCCAGCCCCAGCCCCAGTCCCCACCCGCACCGGTAAGGTGCCTGCACCCTGTGTCTCGCCGCGATCCTCCCGGTGGATGTGGACTATCCAGAATCTTGGTCCCTTTGTTCTGTGAACGGCCAGCAGTGTGTTCAGGCTGGTTAATTTTCTCTCTTTTGCTCTCCCACAGTTCAAGTTGGCAACTCACAAAAGCTCCCTCCGATTGTCTTTAGGGCACTCAGGCCCGGACCCTACCCCAAGTAATGCTGCCTGCTCCTCTCTGTTCTGCCCCCACTTGCTGGTGGCGGATGTGGGTGTCTGGGGTACTTTTCTGCTGGGAGTTGCTTTTAGGCTTGTAATCTGTGGGTTTCATTTATTGTTTCTCTCCCAGTCAGGTTGCCCTCTGAGATTCAAACACTTCCCCCAGGCCCACCAGTGCGAGGGTTTCCCGGTGTCTGGAAACGTCCCTTATTAAGACTCCCTTCCCAGGACAGATCTCCATCCTTAGCTCTTTCGTCTCACTTTTTATCTTTTATATTTTGTCCTACCTCCTTTTGAAGACAATGGGCTGCTTTTCTGGGTGCCTGATGACCTCAGCTAGCGATCAGAAGTTGTTTTGTGAAGTTTGCTCTGCGTTCAGTTATTCTTTTGATGAATTTGTAGGAGAGAAAGTGGTCTCCCCATCCTATTCCTCTGCCATCTTGGCTCCTCCCCCTCTGCCTTTGGCACTTTCTTTGCTATTTTTGTTCTAGCGCAAGAACATCCATTACTGATTATGCATGCTGCAATGACTGAACTTGAACACAGGAGCTTCTGTCCTGCTTCTACCCAGCTTGCAATTAGAGAACGTGTACTGCAAATAATTAGCTTGCAGTGTATAGCACATTACAACTTTAGTCATCCTACACTCTAGAGCATGTATGTCACAATAGAATGTGCATGCACCCTGAACTTGACAAGTCAGAGCCACTGAGCATGGGACTATCCAACAAGGTTTTCAAAACTACCTAGTCCTCAAATCAAGCAACATATGCTACAAATACTGAGTTTGCACTCAGGAACTCTGTACGGTCACTTCTGAGACCAGGGTCTAGAGGGTCTCATTGTGTACTGCAACTTTTGAGCTTCCATTCTGGTGTACACTTTTTGCCACTACTGAGCCTGTGCTTTAAAGCAGGTGTGTTGCAATCACTGAGATTACACAGTAGAATATACATCTCATGATTCCTAATCCCAGTTTGCAGAGAATATGACCTGTAATTATTGAGATTTCACCTTAAAACATGCCTACTGCAAGTATCAATATTGCAGGAATCCTGCAGTCTGGCAATACTGAAATTACTTTCTAGAGCAAGTGTGTCTAACATACAGAACCTGTGATAAAAAGCAGGAATCCTGGGAATAATTAGGTTGTTGCTTATATATAAGTCAGGTTGCAACTCAGCCTGTGCTCTAGATCAAGTATGTCTAAACAACTGCTGAACTCTGAAGTACAACCTTGCCACAACTGAGCCTAAACTCCTGTAGAACATAGTGATTGAAACTTGGAACACATGGTTTACCTTAGTTAAGCAGAAGCTCAAGTCTAGTCATCTGGCTTCTCCTAAGTGCATGCTGTAGTGCACACATGCCACAATAACTGAGCAAGCAATTGGGAGCACATTTACAGAATGTACACACATTTACCCTAGTGATATTTTACTCAGAAGCATTCTGCAGTGACTTAGCTTGAACTCTATTTCATGTGTTTTCCCACCACACTTACTATGTTTTGGAGCATATGTGTGAACTACTAAGCTTGCCCTCTGGAGCATGCATTCTAGGCTGCATTCTAGAGCAAATGTCCTGCATGCAAATTATCCCTCACTCTAGATCAAGTTTATGGCCACTACTGAGATTAAACTCTGAGGCATGATTCTCACCCTCATGAGAAAATGCTCCTGAGGGCATGTGCCACAGCTATTTAAGTGGCATTCTGGACCACCCATTATGCTGCTAGTAAGCCAGTGCTCTAGATCATGCTAACTGCAAATAGTGAACTTGTGTCCTAAGGATGTTGTGCTGAAATAACAGATCTGGTTCTATCCCTCATGTTTCCTGCCTGAAATGGATATGCCTCCTGATTCACAAATACCACAACACTTAATCTTGAACTCTTGAGCAGTTGTCTTGCCACTATGGAGCTTATGCTCTACAGCAGCCATGCCACACCTACTGAGCTTGGTTTTTGGAGCATGAACCCCAAAATAGCAACCCACTCTCAAGAGGATTTGTCCCTCAATTACTGATCCAGTACTCTTGAGTGAGTGCATCACAACTCCTGACATGACACTGTGAAGCATGCATCCGCCACTACTGACCACAGTGTTTAAAGCTCAGTATCTACTCGCACTACAGAGTGTGACTCACCATCATGAAATCATAGTTTAAAACATACTCCTACCACCAGACCCATGATTTACAGAAGGAACACTTCAAGTACTGAACTATGATTTAATGAACACTTCTCACAAGTTTGTACCCCAGAGCATGTGTCCCACCAACAGCCTGTGCTATAGAAAAGACATGACACAGCTAATGGTAGGGCACTCTGCAGCTTGTGTTTGATGACTACTGTGCCTGAGTTTTAGAGTACGAGGTCTCAAAATTCTGAACTTGCTGTCTGGACCACTAGAGTGCTTGCACTTTCGAATAGACTTTCTGAAATTACCCAACTAGCACATGGGAAGATCCATCCACTGATGAACCTATACACTAGAGCATAATTCACATCACTACTGAGGCCATATTCTGCAGCAGAATGGCTAAAATCAGTTCAGGTACACTCTGTAACATGTTTTTTTTTTTTTTTTTTCCCCTCCCACAACTAAACTTGTATTCTGCAGCAAATAGTAAATATTCCACAACTACTGAGTCTGTGCTCTAAAGTTTGCATTCCCCAAATACATTCCTTTGTTTGTGGAGCATGTGACTAGCCAGCAATAAGCCCAGGCTTTCAGTCAGCTGTGCTGTACTCACATAGCTTGCTCTCAGGAGTTTGTCTCAACCCAACTTTTTTTTTTTTCCCATTTATTTTTATTAGTTGGTGGCTAATTACTTTACAATATTGTAGTGGCTTTTGTCATACATTGACATGAATCAGCCATGGATTTACATGTATTCCCCTTCCGATCCCCCCTCCCACCTCCCTCTCCACCCGATCCCTCTGGGTCTTCCCAGTGCACCAGGCCCAAGCACTTGTCTCATGCATCCAACTTGGGCTGATGATCTGTTTCACTTTAGATAATATACATGTTTTGATGCTGTTCTCCTGAAACATCCTATCTTCGCCTTCTCCCACAGAGTCCAAAAGTCTGTTCTGTACATCTGTGTTTCTTTTTCTGTTTTACATATAGGGTTATTGTTACCTTCTTTCTAAATTCCATATATATGTGTTAGTATACTGTATTGGTCTTTATCTTTCTGGCTTACTTCACTCTGTATAATGGTCTCCAGTTTCATCCATCTCATTAGAACTGTGTCAAATGAATTCTTTCTAATGGCTGAGTAATATTCCATGGTATATATGTACCACAGCTTCCTTATCCATTCATCTGCTGATGGGCATCTAGGTTGCTTCCATGTCCTGGCTATTATAAACAGTGCTGTGAGGAACACTGGGGTGCATGTGTCTCTTTCAGATCTTGTTTCCTCGGTGTGTATGCCCAGAAGTGGGATTGCTGGGTCATATGGAAGTTCTATTTCCAGTTTTTTTAAGAAATCTCCACACTGTTCTCCATAGCGGCTGTACTAGTTTGCATTCCCACCAACAGTGTAGGAGGGTTCCCTTTTCATCTCACCCTCTCCAGCATTTATATCTTGTAGACTTTTGGATAGCAGCCATCCTGACTGGTGTGTAATTGTACCTCATTGTGGCTTTGATTTGCATTTCTCTGATAATGAGTGATGTGATGTTGAGCATCAGCCCACCTTTTATAGCACAACTACTGTGACTACAGATTCTGTGCTCAAAGATTACATGTCACAAACAGTGAGTCCACATTCTAGACAAGGTGTGCTACAAACCCTAAGTTTCACTCTGGAGCATCCTTCTCACCACTAATGAACACTGGGTCTCAGGTAAATATGCCACAGTTTCTGAACTTTATTCCATAACACATGTCACATCACAACTGAGCTTAACCATAAACATGCATGCTTCTACTAATCATGCCACACATTAGGTTATGCATTCATAAGCACTATTGTTACACTCAGGAGCACTGCAGCTGCTGCTGCTAACTTGCTACAATCATGTCTGTCTCTGTGTGACCCCATGGACAACAGCCCACCAAGGCTCCACTGTCCACGGGATTCTCCAGGCAAGAACACTGGAGTGGGTTACCATTTTCTTCTCCAACTCAGGAGCACACACATTTCATAATTATTGAAACTGTGCTCTGGAACGCAGCTATTGAAACTCCTGTTTCCACTGTGCAGCATGCATCCCACCATAATGAACCAGTAGTATAGACTAAAGGTGTCAAAGCTAGTGAGCTAGCACTGTGGTGAATCTATCACATCACTATTGACCCTTCATGCTGAGCTTATATCCTGAGGTTTGCATGCTGTCACTACTGAGCAATTGCTCTAAAGCAGGCATCCTGCCAATATTTATCCTGTCATCTATAGCATCTCTGAGTACTATTGAGACCAGAGTGTAGAGCATGCATGCATGAAAACTACTGAGTTTACCCTCTATCACTTGTTCCACAACTATTCATTTTCCATACTGAAGCATATTTCTCATGCTTACTGTCCCATACTCAATGACAATTTGTTGCCACTAGTATGTTGGCCTCTGAAGAACATGACCCTAGTGCTGAAAACTTGCTCAATTACATATACTAGCCCCTACAAAGCCTGTACTCCAGGGCAGGCATGCCCAAATGACCGAACCTCACTATGGAGTATGTGTTTTTCAACTATTCTGTCTGTGACTTAGCATCATGCTACAGTAATATAGCTTGCAGCCTGGAGCATTCCCCTAGTGTCTATTGGGCTTGTATGCCAAATCACAAATTCTGCCTCTCCTAAGCCCATGCTCTTGAGTAAATATGACACAACTGTACAGCTTTCACTCTGGAGCAAGTGCCCTGCTATTAATGAACTTACATTCTGTAGCTCCATCCTCACTTATGAGCCAAAGCTCCAAGCTCATGTGTTACAACTATTAAAACCCCAATTTACATTATGAAATTATACATGTTGCAACAACTGAGCTATGATTCATGAGCTTGTGTTCTGCTTCTATTGTGCATGCAATTACACAGTGTGTGTACCAAAAATGTTTAGCTTCTATTTCACAACATTTATTACAACTCTAATCAGCCCACACTCTAGAGCATGTGTATCACAACTGAGGCTGCCTGTTCTATGAAGTTGGCATGCCAAAACTACAGAGCTGGGGATATCCTATAGGCTTTTTACTACTACTGAGGCCTCATTTCAAAACATGTGTGCTATGAATGCTGTGCTTGGACTCTTAAACACGTGTCTCATCACTACTGGGAAGGCCGCATAGACCATGCACACTACAATTACTGAACTTCTATTCTGGAGCACTTTTTCAGTCACTACTGAATCTTGGATTTTGAGCAGGTGTGCTGTAAATACTCATATTGCAAAAAGTGGAGAAAGCATCCTATCACCCCTTAGCCCATATTCTGGAGCATATCATCAACTACTAATCAGCCTGTACCTTAAAACAAGCCTGCTGCAAATACCAATGCTGCACTCAGGATCTTGCATTCCTACACTACTGAAATTGCCTTCTGGAACAAGAGTAATTCACATACCTGACTTGTGAAAGAAAGAAATCATACCACAAGTAATTAGCTGGCTGTCTAAACATAAATATGGCACTACTCACCCTGTGCTCAAGACAGCATGTACCAAAACAACTATAGAACTTGTGCTCTGAAAACCTACCTCTTATCACAACTGAACCAGCACTTGTGCAGAAAGTAGTGAACTCCAATATTGGAGCACGTATACTACTTCTACACCATGATCATGAACTAAAGTACACACATAGACCTCTACTGAGTCTAGGTTCTAGTGCATACAAGCAATAATAATTGATCTTACAATGAGAAGCATAGGTCTAACCACTACAGAGCACACATATTTTGGCTTGGGTTTGCTGAGATTTTACTCATTAGTATACCTCCCACCACAATTGATACTTTTCTGCACTACTGAGTCTATGCTCTAGAGCAGGCATGCCTAGATTACTGAATTGCCCTTTGGATCATGAATCTGAGTACTACAGCACACTTCTTACCACTTGAATCCTCAAACAAGGAGGCATCACAAAGATGAACGTTACTGTTGCAATTACTGATCTCTCACTTTGAAGCATATGCAACATCTTGCTCTCTGCCACCCCTAACATACGTATATACACCCATGCTGGAAATACTGATTTTGTATCCTGGTACACTCTTTCTGCACTTGTGAGAAAACCTTGTAGAGCACAAGTGCCCCCACTACTGAGCCCATGTTCCATGGCCTGTTTGCTGAAACTAATGAGCCCACATTGTATATCTTGAATTCTGCAATGACTTAGCTTGCACTGTTTTGCATGTATTCCCCTCATTACACTTTCAAATATAAACCCTCACAGTCCATAACATGCACCAGGCCACTACACTCCCATGATCTAGATATAGCATGCAGGCTTCAAGTCTGATATTGTGCTTTAGAGAACACAAAATACATATCCTTAACTTGCACTCTACAGCATGCTTCACACCATCACTGAGACTTTCCTCTTGAGCTAATGTGCCACTGATAGTGGGGTGACACTCTGGAGCCCATGTCCCACTACTACTGATTCTGAGTTCTTGGATATGAGTGCTGAAACTACGGAGGTTGCCATCTGAAGCATGCATCATGCAGCTAGTTTGGTTGTACTTTAACAGGGTCTATGAAAATATCTAACTGGCCTACAGGGAGATGTGTCCTCCCACTACACAGCCTACATTCTATAACACTCTTGCTATCATTACTAAGCCCATGATTTACATCAGAATGGCTAAAACTCCTCAGTGTCATTCTGGAGCATGTGTCTTTCCACTACTTAAATTGAATTCTACAGAAATTGAACTTGTGATATAAAACTGGTACAACCCAACTACTTTTCTAGACTTTTGGAGCATTATCTTGACAAAACTAAGCCCAGGTTTAAGATTAGCTATGCTACAGTCACTGATCTTGCCCACAGAAACATGCTTGAACCCACAATTTGTAGCACACCTACTACCACTATGATTCTGTGCTCTAACACTATTGTGACACAACAAATGGGACTGCATTCTAGATAAGGTGTGCTACAGTACTGTATTTCATCCTAGAGAATGCATCTCACCACTACTGAACATGGCCATAAAGTACACATGGAATAACTAATAAATTTCATTCTGGAGCACATACCACACAACTGGGGTTGAGAGCTCAGCTCAGTCACTCAATCATGTCTGACTCTTTGTGACCCCATAGACTACAGCATGCCAGGCCTTCCTGTCCATTTCCAGCTCCCAGAGTTTACTCAAACTCATGTTCATTGAGTCAGTGATGCCATCCAGCTATCTCATCCTCTGTCATCTTCTTCTCCTCCTGCCTTTAATCTTTCCCAGCATCAGGGTCTTTTCCAAGGAATCAGTTCTTCGCATCAGGAGGCCAAAGTTGGAGTTTCAGCTTCAGCATCAGTCCTTCCAATGAATATTATATTTCCTTTAGGATGGACTAGTTGGATCTCCTTGCAGTCCAAGGACTCTCAAGAGTCTTCCCCAACACCACATTTCAAAAGCATCAATTCATCAATGCTCAGCTTTCTTTATATTCCAACTCTCATATCCATACATGACTGCTGAAAAAACCCATAGCTTTGACTAGACAGATCTTTGTTGGCAAAGTAATGTCTGTGCTTATTAATATGCTGTCTAGGTTGCATTTACAGCCACTATTCCTGCACTGAGGAGCATATATCCCATCACTACTGAGAAAATGCTCTGGAACTAAAGTGCTACAATTACAGGCCTTTCACTGATGTTCCCACATCTCATGACTGCTGAGTAGTAGTCTGGAGCTGGTGTGAAAAAGCTACTGACTTTGCACCCTGAAGAGCTTTTCACATCACTACTGAGCCTGCACTGAAAGCACATGTACTGCCATTTGTAATCATGTGTCTAGATTAAGTATCTGCAAGTAGTGTTTTTGCACTCTGGAGCATGCATTCAACCAATACTGTAGACTAAACTCTAAAAAATGCATGCTGTGACTATTGAACTTGAACCATGAAGTGTGTGCCCTACTGAAACTTTGTTGCTATGAGCTGCCAATGACGCTGGGATTCTTGGCCTCTGGACAAAAGGAATTATATAAAGGGACAGTGACAAAGCATGATCAACAAGAGCTTCTGTGTAATAAAGTTTTATTAAAGTTTAAAAGAGATAGAGAAATCTTCTGACATAGACATCAGAAGGGGTAGAAAGAGTGCCCCCTTGTTAGTTTTTAGCAAGAAATTATATACCTATGTGTATATTGCTAATTAGAGAAAGGCAATATCTCAAACCCTAGGTTCCTCACCAACAACATGCATTTTGAAGTAAATTGGCACAAGATGGGCCCCCCTAGAGCATAAAACAATTGACCTGAATCCTGAAGAAAGGCCAATTTCCAAGCAAACTTTTGTTAACACAGCTTGAGAAGACCTTCCCATAAGAAAAACACACTGGTTACCTCAAGGTTTGAGAAAAGTTAAGTTCAGGAGGAACCAAGGCTGTCATGGCAACATAGAATTTTAAAACAAACCTCCTTTTAGTTTTGTATAGAGAAGGGAAAGAAAGTCTGACACTTGAAGTTTGTTTCCTCCTGATACTTATGAGAGAGGTTAAAAAAGAAAAACAACTGATACTTACAGCTTATCTCCCCTTTTGTAGATCCCTAGCCTCCCTGCCTGTTACCCTCTCACTCTGTCTACTCAACTTGCATTCTAGAACTTGTATGTCCTAACTACTGAGCTTGCATACCTAGGCTTGCATTCTGTCACTATGCTCAGGTACATTCATGAAGGACCTACAGAGCCTCTGCTCCAAAGCAGGCAAACTACTGAGTTTACACTCTGAATCACATTTCACATCTACTGTGCCTGTGACCTTAAGCATCATGCTGCAATGTCACTGTTTGCAGTGTCTATTGTGCTTGTATTCCAAAGCACAAATATCACCTCTCCTAAACCCACGGTCTTGAGTAGACAGAACACAACTGCTGAGCTTTCATCCTGGAGTATGTCGTTTGCTACTAATTAGTTCCTATTCTGGAACACCTATAAGCCACTTCTGAGCTATCATTCCAGGCTCATGTACTACCAATACTAAGACCATAATGTACATTATGCATGCTGCAACAACAGATTTGACACTGGAGCATGTGTCTTCCTTCTAGTCAATGCAATTAGAGCAGGTATATGCCAGGTAATTAGCTTGCACTGTACAACATGAAACTCTAATCAGTCCAGACTCTACAGCTTGTATATAGTAACAAAGTATGCTGATGCTCTGGAGCTGACACACCAGAACTATTGAGTATGAACTATCCAACTGTCATTTAATTGCTACTAAGCCCTCACTGGTGATAGACAGGGAGACCTGGCGTGCTGTGATTCACAGGGTCGCAAAGAGTCAGACACGACTGAACGACAGAACTGAACTGAACTGAAGCCCCCATTTCAAACAGGTGTGCTACAAAACAGAGCTTGCATTCTGAAACATGTGTCTCATCACTACTGAGAATGACATCTATACCATGTGTACAGCAACTACTGAACTTCCACTCTGGATCACCCTTTCTGCCACTATGGAACCTGTGCTTTGGAGCTGGTGTGCTACAAATACTGACATTGCACAATGCAGTGTACATACCACCACTTCCGATCCCATTTTGTTCAACATATGATGTGTCACTGATGAGCCTGGACCCTATAGCATGCCTGTTGCAACAAGCAGGTTTTCATTGTGGATCCATCTTTCTGCATTACTGAAAATCAGTTCTGGGGCAATTGTGCCTCATGAACCTGTACTATAATGCCATAATTAATTAGTCTGCCATCTTAAAGACAAGGCTGGTCCCTACTCACCCTGTGATCTAGACCAGGTGTGCCCAAACAATTCCAGAATGTGCACTCTGGAGCATTACTCTTGCCATACATGAACTTGCGCTCGTGAAGAAAGCAGTGATTTGAACACCTGAGCACATGAATCACCTCTACTGAGCATGAATTCAAGAGCATGCATCTGACCTCTACTGAGACCTTGCTCCAGTCAGAATAACTGAAGCTGCGTCAGGAGCACATATCTTACCACTACAGAGTGAATACTTAAGCACAGGTTTTGCACTACTGAGATGCTACTTGGTAGCATACCTCCCACTATGACAGAGTTTACTTCTTAGACCAGGTGTACAGACATTACAGAGCCTATGTTCTTTAGCAGTCATGCCTGAATTACATATTGGATCATGCATCCACTACTATGAATCTGCCTACTATAGAACACTTATCACCATGTCTGGCTCCTCAAACTAAACTGGAATGGTACAACTTATGAACCAATGGTCTACAGCAATGCATTGCAATCACTGGTGTTTCATTCTGAAGCATGCATCCTACCACTCCTAAGACAAAGCCCCAAAGCACTGATGCTGCAACTCCTGATTTTGCACCCTGGTACACTCCTATTGCACTCATGAGTCCATCTTGTACAGCATGAGTTCCACCACTCTACTCTACTGGTGATTAATGGCCTGCATGCTGAAATTATTGGGCCCACATTTTCCAGCTAGAATTCAACAATAACTTAGCTTGCACTCTGTTTTGTGTGCTTCCCCACTACACTACCCGTGCTCTAGAAGAGATGTGCCAACTAATTAACTGCACTCAAGAGCCCACATTCTATCAAAACAGAGACTGCATTCTAGAGTGTATGCTCTGCCCACAGATATACCCTTACTCTAGATCAAGTGTGTGACCATTAGTGACCTTGAATTCTGAAGCATGAATCTCACCTCTATGGAGCCAATGCTCTAGATGATGTGTTCCACAAAAAAATTGAATCACTCTAGACCATCATTTATTCTTGTATCAGCCAGCAGTCTAGATCATGCAAGCTGCAACTACTGTACTTGTGTACTATAACTGATGTGCCACAACTACAGATCTGGTTCTATCCATCATATTTCCTGCCTTGAAAGATCCTACATGCAAATCACACTTGCCACAACCCTTGAGCTTCAACTCTTAAGGTCTTGTTTTGCCACTAGATTTCTCATGCTCTAGAGCAGGTGTAGGAATATTACACCTAATGAGCTTATCCTCTGGACAATGCATCATAACACTGTGCTCCAGCCATCCAGAGGATGTGTCCTTCAATTACTGAACTTGCACTCTTAAGTTATTTCCCATTGCCTGAGATAACAGTTTGAAGCTTATGTCCTGCCACTGTTGACTCAATGCTTTAGAGCATGCATGCCATGTCTACTGAATTTTCACTCATAAGCATGCATCTCATCCTCACAGAACCCACAATTCAGAATATATGCCAGTCACTAGAGACCTATGATGAAGAATACGCTTGCTTTAAGTACTGACTCTGTATTTTAAAAAGGCATCCCGCATCTCCTGAACTGGCACTCTAGATCAGTCTTCCCACCACTGCTGAGCCTATACACCAGAGAAGACATGCAACAACTAATGGGATGACACTCTGGAGACTGTGTTACACCACTACTGAGTCTGAGTTCTAGAGTACAAGTGCTCAAACCACTGAGCTTGTAGTCAGGAGTGCAATTCCTGCCACTAGTGTGCTTGCACTTTAGAGTAGGTTGTCTGAAATTACCCAGTTGGCACATGTGAAGGTACATCTAGACATGACTGAACCACATTCTAGAACACATTCCCCACCACTACTGAAACCTTGCTCCATAGAAGGATAGCTAAAACCACTCTGGAGTGGTTTTCCACTACTGATCTTGAATTCTGCAGTAAATGTTCCACAACTACTGAGCATGTGCTGTAAAGCTGGGATGCAACAGATACTTTACTTGACATTTGGAGCATGTGTCCTGCCAGCACTAAGCCCATTCTTTAGATCGGCTGTTCAAAAATCACCGAGCTTTGACTCAGGAACTTGTCTGAACCCACATTTTATATCACATGAACTGCTGCTACCGATTCTGTTGCCTAAAACAATCATGCCACAACTAGTGTACATGCATTCTACACTATGTGTGCTACAATGCATCTCACCACTACTGAAGCCTGACTCTAATGTATGCATACTAAAATACTGAGCTTCACTCCAGAGCACATATTGCACCACAACTGTGCTTGACCTTAAGCAGATGTGCTGCTACTAATCACCCCACACACTAGATTATGAATTCACAACCACTAATGCACTTAGCAGCCCACATTTCACCACTCCTTGACCTGGAGTTCTATACCACCATCTGAATACTATTTATCTCAGAGTTTGCAGCATACATTCTGAAACTACTCAGATTACCCTGTGTAACATGTGTCCAGCAATTATTGAGCTTGCTTTCTGAAGCATGAGTTTTAACACAATTGAGCCTGCCCCCTCTAGATCTCTTTGCTGCAACAAATAAGTTGGCACACTAGAGCACATGTACTACTTCTAATGAGCACCTGCTCAACATGCTTCTGGCCCCTACAGAGGCTGTGCTTCAGAACTGTGATGCTAATTGAGAGCTTGTATTCTGGATTATGTGCCTCAGGACTGTTGAACCTACAACTCAATAGTTTGCTGTCTGCTACATACTTTGCTGTCTGGAGCATTCCCTTAGAGACATTGGGCTTGTATTCCAAACCACATGTCCAGCCATTTCTAAGATCATTTTCTAAAGCAAACATGACATAACTGCTGAGTTTGCACACTGGAACATTTGCTCTACTACTACTGAATTCACATTTTTGTGGCATACGTACACCACTTCTGACATTAAACCCTAAGCTCCTGTGCAACAAATAATAAGACAGCAGTCAATAGTACGCATTATGCAAACACTGATCTTGGATTCTGTAGCTTGTGTCCTGTTTCAACTGAGCATGTGATTAGAGCATATGTGCTGCAAGTAATTAACTTGAAGCCTAGAGTGCACATGGCACCACTAGATAGTCCACGATTTAGAATATGCTACCACAACTGACTGTGCCTGTCACACCACAACTAATGAACATGCACTATCCAACATGCATTTCACCACTACCAAGACCTAATAGCAGTCCACACATTGTACAACAACTGAACTAGTACTCTGGAACATATGTCTCATCATTACTGATAGAACTGTCTAGAACAAACTTGATTCAACTACTTAACTTATATTATGGAGCACAATTTGGCCCACTATTGAGCTTGAGCCATAGAGAAGATGTGCTGCAAATACTGAGTTTGCATAGTGAAGCATATATCTCACCACTACAGAGCCAATATTCTTGAGCATAAAACCTACCAATATTGAGCCTGTAATCTAAAGAATCCCTGCTGCAGCTATCCAGATGGCATTCTGTAGCCTGTACCACTCCACAACTGAAATGCTTTCGACAACAAGCTCGCCACACCTACAGAATCTGTGCTGCAGTTCAGCCATATTGGAAACAATTGGCTAGCTGTGCTATATGTAATCTGGCCACTAGTGACTATGTAGTCTATTCAATTATGTCTAAACGATTACTGAACTTACACTCTGATGCATACATCTTTCCACAATACAGTCTGAAGTCTGAGCCTAAAGTTTGAGCCTGAAATCTGGAGGACATATCTCATCACTAATGAGCACAAATGCATACATCTGGCCTCTCCTGAGGCTGGTTCTACTGCACACATACCATGATAACTGAACATATCAGGATCATAGTTCCTACCACTTCAGAGCTTACCCCTTGAGCATGGTTTTTGCACTCCTTAAATTTTGCTCAGAAATATTCCTCCCACCACTAATGATTTTGCCTTCTAAAGTTACGACACCACTAAGCCTATGCTGTAGAACAGGCATGCCAGAACTGCTGAATTGAACACGAATCACGGCTCTCACTAATATGAATCATCATGCTAGAGCATACTGGCACTGATGTATCCTCAAATTAGGCAAGTATGCCACAACTACTGAGCCCATGGTTTAAAACCTTTGTGATACAATTTTTGATTTTGCAGCTTAAATCATAAGACCTGTCACTTTGTAGTCCATGTCATGAAGCACCAGTGCTGAAACTACTTATTTTTGCAACTACTTATTTTACACCCTGGCACACTCATCATGAATTTGTGTGCCAGCCTTTCAGAGAATGAATTCCATCACTACTGAAGCCATGCTCCATTGCCTGCATGCTTGAAACTAATGAGCCCACATTCTCTACCTGGAAATTGTATATTTAGCTTGCACCCTGTTGCATATGTTTCCCCAACCAGACTTCCCTTTATCTAGAGGAGTTGTGCCAACTATTGATTTTTCACTCTGGAGAGCACATTCCAAAACAATTGAGGCTGCATTCTATGGCACATAATCTTTCAACAACTAAGACCTCACTCTATATTAGCTGTGTGACTACTAATGAACTTGAATTCTGAAGCATGAATCTGACCTCTACTAAATGAATTCTCTGGAAGGCCTACTACTTAACTGGCACACTAGGTCACACATTATGCTGCTAGGCATTCAGCACTCTAGACGATGCAAGATGCAACTAGTGAATCTGTGCTCTAGGGTTCATGTGCCACAATTACAGAACTGGTGGTATCTGTCATACTTCTGACCTATACTGATCCTATGTGCCCATGCACATATTCCAGGGCTCTTGTGGTTGCACTCTTGAGCACTTGTCTTGCCACAGATGAGCTCATTTTCTCCAGCAGGTGCACCACATCTACTGAGTTTTCTCTCTGGAACATACATCCAAACATAATGATTCAGTCTTCAAGAGTTCATGTCTCTAAACTACTGAGCATGTTCTTCTGAGCTCTGAAGCATGCATTCTGCTGGCACTAACTCCATGCTTTACAGTATGCATCTATTTAGATTGCATCCTGGAGCTTGCAAGTCACCATCACTGAAATCACAGTCTAGGATATGTTCCTGCCACTTTGGATCCATGATCTAGAACAGGCAGGCCACAGATATTGAGCTTGTAGTTTAAACAACATGTGCACAACATGTGCACATCTAAGGCATGCTCTCCACTACTATTGAGTTCAGACTTTAGAGTGAAATTGCCATCATTTTGAGTTGACACTTTGGAGCCTATGTCCAACTTCTTTGTCTGAGTTTTAGAGCACAAGTGCTAAAACTACTGGACTTGTACTCTGGAGCATGCCTCCTTTCACTAGTGAGTTTTCACTTTAGAACAGGCATGCAGAAACTACTTAGCTGGCATTCAAGAAGATGCATCCTTTCACTACTGACGCTGAATTCTAGAGCACAGTTTGCACCACAATGAGCCTGTGTTCTACAGCAGAAGGCCTAGAACTGCTCAGCTTACATTCTGGAGCATGAGTCGTTCCACTATTGAATTTGAAGTGGCAAGTTCTCACAACCCCTGAGCCTTCATTCTAAAACTGGCATACACAAATTTTGACCTTGATCTCTAGAGTATGTGTGTTGCTTTGATCATGCTAAGTCCATGCGTTGATCATGTGAGCTGAAAGCACTGAACTTGCATTCAAGAGCATGCTTGAATCCATGTTTTATAACACACAAACTGTCAGTAGTGAGTTTGTACTCTGAAATTATTGTGCCACAACTAGGGAGACCACACTGTAAACTGTGTATCACAAGAACTGAGTTTCATCCTGGAGAATGCATCTCACCACCACAGAAAATTGACTCCAAAGTATACATGCACAATTACTGAGTTTTACTCTAGAGTACAAATCCTAACACAACTGAGACGGACTCTAATTAGATATGCTTCAACTAATCACCACTCTAATCACTCTACATTATGCATTCACACAACTATTCTTGGCCTCTGGAGCACACATTTCACCACTCTTGAGAGTGTGTTCTAGAACATAGATACTGCAACTACTGAGCTTTCAGTGTTAAGTAAGCATCTTATCAATATTGATAATGCATTCTAGAGCAAGAGTTTCACCTCTATGGAATCTGCTCTGTAAAGTGGGCATGACCCATGTAATTAATTTGTAGTCTTAAACATAAGTCAGCTCACTATACACCCTGTCATTTTTTAGCAGGTGTGCTGCAAATACTGAGCTTGAACACTGAAGCAAACATCACATCACTACATAGTCAGTATTCTTGAGCATATGATGTGATATTCCTGAGCTCTATTCCTAGAGCATGTTTGCTGAAACTACTGAGATTACACTCTGGAACTTGCATCACCTAACTAATAGAATTTCTTTCTAGAGCAAAAACACCACACCTACTAACCTGCACTATAAAGCATGCATGCCCCCATACTTAGTTTGCTATCTTACACATAAGTCCTGCCATCTGTGACTCTGGCCTCTTGATAAAGTGTGCTACCACTTTATCTAGGGCTTGCCCTCTGAAGTATACATCTTGACACAACTGAAATTGCAATTTAGATGAATTGTGATGAAGCTAGTGAGTCTGCACTCTGGAGTATGTGTATCATAAACACTGAGTACAAGCTCAGGGGCATGCATTCAACCACTACTGACCCCGTACTCTATTGCACATGTGCCATAATAACAGTTTTCAATTGGGAGCACATGTCCCACCACTGCAAAGTTTATGTCCTTGAGCAAAGGTTTGCAATACTGACATTTAACTCAAAAGCATGCCTCTTACTACTACTAAACTTGCCTGCTAGGGTAGGTGTGATGACATGCCAGAACCTATAATATAAAGCAAGCATGAAAAAACAACTGAATTGCACTCAAGAGCATGTATCCTTCCACTCATATACCTTACTACAGCACAGTTATTGCCACTTCTGAGCCCTCACTAGGCAAGCATGGCAAAACCAATAAGCCTGTGATCTGGAGTATCTGTGCTACAATTACTGTCCTTATATTCTGAAGCATACCTCATTCCAGTTATGCAAGTTCTATAGCACCCAGGCTGCAATTATTGCTCTTGCACACTGATATACTCGTCATATACACATGTACCTGCCTTGTAGAGCATGAGTCCAACCCTATTGGATCCAGGCTCCATAGCATGCATGCTACTACTAATCCCACCTTCTAATGTTGGAAACCCACTATGTCTTAGCTTGTGCTTTGTTGCATGTGCTCCCCCACTACACTTCCCATATTCTAGAACTGGTGTGCCAGGTACTGAGCTTGCATTTTGGAGTACTCTCTGGCACCACTAAGGCTTCATTCTACACTTTTTACCCTGCCCAGAACAGAATCTGAATTGTAGATCAGGAGTGACACATAACTGGCTTTCATTCTGTAGTCTGTGACCTTGCACTACTGAACTTGTATTCTAGAGTACTTCTTCCACAATATTGAGCCTCTGCTCTAAATCTGGTATACCTCAACTGTTTTGTCCTCATTATTGACAAGTGTGTTGCTATTACTGACCTTGTACTCTGAAGCATGAATCTTACCTTCATGGAGCCAATGCATTTAGAGTTAGTTTTCCACCACTACTTAGCTGACACTGTATACTACATGTTATGCTATTTAGACATCACTCTAGATCTAGCAAGTTGCAAGATGTACCTGTGATCTACAGCTGATGTGCCACACCCACGGTCCTAACACCACCCATGGCATGTATTGTTTATGGAAACTGTGTTCCAACGTACATTGTGACAGTTCTTGAGTTTGCATTCTTTAGCACTTGTCCTGCTATTACTGAGCTCACACTCTAGAGCAGTCAATCCATATCTATTTAGCTTAAACTCGGGAGGATGTATCCAAACATACAGAACCCGCATTCAAAAGAGCATGTCCTGTAACTACAGAGCCTGCACTCTAGATTGGATGTGTAACAGCTACTGAAATAACACTCTGAAGAATGTCTCCCACCACTACTGACCTCATGCTTGACAGCATCCATTTTGCATCTCTTGACCTCTCACCCTGGTGCTTGTATCTCACCTCCAGTAAATCCACACTCTAGAACTAACTCCCACCAATTCTGTGGCTATGATCTAGAGCATGCATGCCAGAAGTACTGAAATCTTTCTTTAGAACACATCACATCTTCTGAGATTACACTTGAGAGCATGACTCCAATTCTACTGAGCCCATACTATAGAGCAGACATGCCATAACTACTGTGCTGGCAGTGTCACACTTCTATAGAATTTAAGTTCTGGAGTATGAGCTCTGCAATTTTTGAGGTTGCACTCTGCATCATGTAACATGCCAATATAGTGCTTATATTTTAGACCAGGGGTTCTGCAATTACTCAGCTGGCATGCAAATATACATCTAGCTAATACTGAGCCTGAATTGTTGATCGCATACCAACCAATACTGAGCCCGAGCTCTAAGAAGGAGTGACCCAACTGCTAAGCTTGCATTTTGGAGCATACACATTTCCACCACTGAACTAACTTTCTAAAGAAAGTGTTCCATACCAATGGAGACTGTGTTCTAAAACTGGCATACTCCAAATACTGACCTTGATCTCTGGAACATTTGTCGTGCCACTACTAAGCTTATGCTTTAGACCAGGTGAGCTGCAATTGCTGATCTTGTCCTCAGGAGCATATCTAAACACACTTCTTATAGCGCAAATACTGACGTTACACTTTGTGCACCCTAGAACTATCATGGCAAAACTAGTGAGCCTGCACTCTAGACTATTTGTGGTACGGATACTGAGTCTACTCTAGAGAATCCATCTCACCATACTGAACACTTACTCTAAAATATCTACACTATAAATCCTAACTTGAATCTGAGGCTCATGTCTGAAATCATGAGCATTACTCTAAGCAGGAGTTCTGTCAACAATTCTTTAATAACCACTATTGCAGTATGGAGCACACTTTCCCCTGTTACTGAGACTGTGTTATAGAATTCAGATGTTGCAACCACTTAGCTTGTACTGTGGAACATGCATCCCATAACTGCTGAACTAGCAGTCTAGAGCTGATGTGTTGTAACAACTGATTTCACACTTTGGAGAGCCTATCACATCACTGCTCAGCCTGTACTCTCTGCACGCATGCTGCTATTTTTGAACCTGTTGGCTCAGATGTTAGAGAATTTGCCTGCAATGCTGGAGGCCTGGGTTAAACTCCTGGGTTGGAAAGATCACTTGGAGAAGGGCATGGCAACTCACTTCAATATCCTTGCCTGGAGAATCCCTATGAGCAGAGGTGCCAGGCTGCAGTCTATGGAGTTACAAAGAGTCGGACACAACTGAGCGACTAAGCACATGTGTGAAGACTGATTATCTTCCACTATTGTCCTAGCACTATGGAGCATGGATTCCACCACTACTGACACTAAGCTTTACGTGATGTGTGCTGCAACTACTGAATTTGTACCATGGGACACATATCCCACCACTATGCAACTTGCACTCTAGAGTTGGCATGTCAAAACTACTAAATCCTTATTCTGAGGCTTGTATTCTACCCCTACTGAGCTTGTGGTCTAAAACAGTCATCCTGGCATCATTGAGCTCATTCAATCACAACCTTAGTACTCTTGAGCCCACACTCTACAGAATACATTTGGAAATGACTGTAATTATGCTCTGTATCATGGGTTCCATAGCTACGAGCTTACACTTGTAGCATATTTCTTAATGCTTACATTTTGGAACATTTGCTGCAACTAGTGAGCTGACACTCTGGAACACATACACCACTACTACTGAGTCCAAGTGCACCCAGCCCTTTCTGAGCCTGTATTCCATAACAGGCATGCCACAACTACTGAGTTTGCACTCTGAAGAATATGCTTTATAGCTACTGAGCCTGTTACCTTGAACATCATGCTGCAGAAGTAGGTCTTGCATTCTGGAGCTTCCTCCAGTGAGTATTTGGATTCTATGCCAAAGCACATGTACTACAACTAGGCAGCAATCTATAGTATACATGCTGCAAACAATGCACTTGGACTCTGAAACTTGCATCTCGCTTCTACTGAGAATGTTTGGAATACATGTTTCAGGATTAATTACATACTCTCTAGAGCTTACCTTTGAGAAGGAAATGCTGACCCACTCCAGTATACTTGCCTGGAGAGTCCTAGGGACGGGGAAGCCTGGTGGGCTGTTGTCTATGGGGTCACACAGAGTCGGATATGACTGAAGTGCCTTAGCAGCAGATCATACATTACACCTCTAGTCAGCCCACATCTAGTGCATATGTGCCACAACCAAGTGTGCCTCAGCTCTTGACCTGGCATGCCAAAATCACTGAGCACGAAATATACTACATGCATTTCACAACTACTGAGACCTCATTTCAGACCACATTTGCTATAACTATTGAATTTGTACTCTGGAGCATGTATCTTGCCAATAGTGTGAATGAACCTAAGCAGGCATACTGAAAGTATCCATTTGGGAGTCTGAGGATGCATCCACCCCTCAAAACACCTGCATTCTAAAATACATTTTGCACCACAACTGCACTTATGTCACCACCTCTGAGCACATGCTCAAGTGCATGAAACCCACCCCTCTGTAACGCCTGAGCCTGAGATTTAAACATCATAACTTGAAGTCTGGAACAGTCCTCCTGTGACTATTGAGAGAATTTTACAAAGAAAACACATATCCTCACACTACTAAGCCTATGCTCTACAATAGACGTGACATAACTACTGAACTGGCACTCTAGAAAATGTGCCCTGCTACCACTGAACTCCTATTATAGTGGACTCATATGCCACTTCTGAGCCCATGTTCCAGCTCATGTACAGGGATTAATAAACCCACAGGATAGAATGTGCATGATGCCGTTGCTGAACTTGGATTCCCAAGCCTGCATCATGCTTCTACTGAGCATGTGATTAGAGCACATGCGCCCTAAGTAATTAGCTTGTACTCTAAAACATTCATTAAAACTCCAATCAGCCCATATCCTAAAGCATGAAAACCATAAACAAGCGTGACAACACATTTCACCAGTACTGAGTCCTCATTCCAGAGCATAAGTGCTGCAATCACCGAACTTGCACTGTGGAGGACATGTCTCACTGCTACTTAATCCACAATCTAGAACCCAGTTAGAGCCAAACCCACCAATACTGAGGTCACGCTCTAGAACTGGCATGTCAGAAGCAGAGAGCCAATACTTTGGAACACATGTGTCACATTTTCTGAGATTGTACTCTAAAGCATGCCTCCCAAAACTACTCTAGAGAAGACATACCAGAATTACTCAGCTGGCCCTCTAGAGTATGTACCCCACCACTAATGAGTCTGATTTATAGAATATAAGTGCTGCTACTACCAAGGTTGCACTCTGGAGTACTCATTCTGTCTCTATAGTGTTTGCACTTTAGAGCAGCCCTACTGCAATTAATTAGGTGACACTCTGAAGACACATCCAGACACTACTGAGCCTGCATTGTAGAGTTCACACCCATTACTATAGAGCCCAGCTCTACATCAGCAGAGCCACAACTACTCACCTTCCATTCTGGATCATGCTTTCTTCCACTTTTGAACTGCACTCTAAAGCAAATGATTCATGACTACTGACAATGTCCCCTAAAGCTGGCACACCAAAACACTGACCTTGCCCTCTGGAGCACGTGTCTAGATATGAAGCCCAGGATTTAGATCAGATATGCTTAAACCACAGAGCCTGCCCTCAGAAGTATGCCTGAATCCACGTTTTAGAGCACATGTACTGCCATTTCTAAGTCTGTGCTCTAAATCACTCATACCACAGTGAGCCTGTACTGTGGACTATGTGTACCACTACTACTGAGTTACATCCTTGAGCATGTGTCTCACCACTAATGTATCCTGGGTCCATAGCATGAATACAACAACTGAGCTTGCTGTTTGCAGCACATGTCACTCAACAATGGCACCTGACTCTAAGTAGGTGTGTTGCAACTAATCATACCATTCACTAGATTGTGCATTCAAATATGTTATTCTTGTTCTCAGGAGCACTCATTCCACCACTACTGAGATTGCATTCCATAACACAAAAGCTTCAATTACTGAACTTGTACTGTGGGGCATGCATCCCACCACTACTGAACTAGTACTGTAGAGCAGGTTTGCAATAAATACAGAGCTTGCACTCTGAAGAACTTATCATATCAGTAGTGAGCCCTCACTTTAAGTGTAAGTGCTGCAACTTATGAGCTTTTATTTAGATTAATCATATCCAGTTACTGTTCTTGCTTTCTGGAGCATGCATTTTACCATCAATAAGACTGAACTCTAGAAGAAGCATGTGGAAACTACTGAGTTTGTACCATGGAGCATGTGTCCCACTACTACTCAAGTTTCAGTCTAGAGCTGGCCTGAAATAACTACTGGCCTTACATTTTGAAGGTCACATTCTGCCACTAGTGAGCAGGTACTGTTGGCTAGCCATACTGATTTTATTGTGCCATTGTTCTACAGCACCTTCCAAATACTATAGGTCCACATTCTAGAGCATGCAAGCTGAAACTACTGAGCTTAACCTCTGTGGCCTATGTCCCACAACAACTGAGCTGGCCTCTGAAGCATGCTTCTTACAACTAGATCTTTAGTTGTTGTTACATTGCCTTCTTTAATATGTGATCTTCCATTACTGAACTTGCATTCTGGAGCTATTGTTCCACAGCTACTGAGCCTGTACTCTAAACTTTGCATACAGCACATACTGAGTCCTCATGCTAGATCAGGTGTGTTGCAGCCTATTTTAAACTCTTGAGCATGCATCTCATCACCAGTAAGGCAGTACTCTAGTGGGTGTACACCACTTCTTAGCTGGCATGGTAGATCACATGTTATGCTGCTAATCATTCAGCACTCTACTTCTTGTAAGCTTCAATTAGTCTATCTGTACTCTAGAACTGATGTGCCAAAACTGTAGACCTGGTCCTTTCTGTACACTTCTTGCTGCCACAGAGCCTGAATTCCAATGAGCATATGTCACACCTTGAACTTGCACACTTTAACATGTGTCCTGACATTACTGAGATTATGTTCTAGAGTACTTTCTCTGTGGATCAGGACACCAATATCCCGAGGTTTCATTCAAGAGGACAAGTCTCATAACTACTTCCTGGGGTCCAGCCTCAGCAGGATCCAGGGGTACCCTCAGGATGAACGGCATCAGCAAGAGAGAGTGAAAGAGAGAGACCAGACTGGGGTGTGCAACAGTGTCTGGTGGTGCTTTATTTTTCACTGTAGCTTTTATATCTTAAGTTAGTACATTTCTAAGGGGAGGTGAAAGATAAGCATACAGAGTTAGTTTAACATGGCAGTTTGCCATTTATGAAATCAGGATGTTTTCTGCATACTTCTTTGTCTATGAGAGATTTTTTCCATTGTAGATTTTTGTACATTATCTTCTGTCCTTGGGGCCTATTGACATTTTATGCCCTAGGTGAATGCAAAGCTGTTTTCTGCAATCTATTCTTTATTGTTTCATTTTGCCTTGAGCTTAACAGAAAACAGAAAAGTTGCAGTTTCATGGTACAGCAGGTTAAAACACAACCCTGTTAACACAAAGGCCAGTCCTTTTTGCAAAATTTATCTAAAATATTTACCACACAAAGACTCTGCAGCTCTGGTGAGTCAGCCCCTGTTAGCATTCCTGGTTAAAATTAACAATTATCTTATTGTTTCCACACTAGGGCTAAACTCTTATTTTTCTAAATCTTTAACTATATTAACAATAGTTTCCACTGCACAACCTCAGCACATTAAGAGCAAAAACACAGGAAGCAAGCATTGACCCAATAACCACTTTTAGAATAATATTTTTGTGTTCTCCAATAAGGCTTCCTCACTCCCCGGAGGGCTCTGTGCCTATTAGGACCTTTTGTGTGACCAGGTTCTTTATTCTGTTTATGACTAAGGTGTTGCGAGCAGTCATGTGCATTAGTACGCATTTGCCAAGCAGGCTAGAATGCCAGCAAAGGGGTCTAAATTGAAATACTCCTTTCATCCTGAATAATCTTATAGGAAACAACCATCTGGGGGACATATTGATTAAAGTTCTAAGTTGATTCTCTTTGGATAGAGATCGGGGAAGGCCTTCTACCTGTGTCACAGAAATTAGGGAGTAGTCTAGTATAGCAAGCAACAGAAAGATATAATCTTTAAGGTGAGTGCCGGGTCAGCTTTTCGAAATTCCTGAAGTCCTGATTTGCCTTGCTTGTCATGTCTTCTCCTCACGAACTTGTCATGGGTGGGATCTCGTGTGCTGGATCCCTGCAAGTACTGACCCTGCACTCTAGATTGAGAGTGCCACAACTGCTAAGATGACACTGAGGCCTGTGTCTTGTCACTACTCAACCCATGCTTGACAGGATGAATATTGCATACTCTTACCTTGCACTCTGAAGATTGAAATTCACCACAACTGAACTCACAGTCTAGAATTTATGCCCACAAAAGTAAGGTCATGTAGAACTGGTATGCAAGACGTACTGAGTCTGTACTTGAAAGCACACATACCACATTTCCTGATATTGTATTCCCAAGAATGCCTCCCCAAAATACTGCATCCGTGTTCTAGAAGAGATATGCTGCAACTTGAGACTACTTTAGAGCACATTTACCACATCTCATGAGACTGCATTCCTGACTGTGCCTCCCTTGACTACTGAGCCATTTCACTCTAGAGTGTGCCTCCCATTACTACTGAGCCAGATTACTATGACATATATGTCACAGCTAAGGAGCTGGGACTCTGGAGCATGTGTTCCACCATAACTGAGTCTGAGTTCTAGATTATGAGTGCTCCAGCTATGGAGGTTGCAGTCTACAACATGTGACCTGCCACTACAGTGCTTGCATATTAGAGCAGATGGGCTGCAACTACTCAACTGACACTTAGAAGATGTATCCAGCTAAAACTGAGCCTGCATTGTAGAGCACACAATCACCACTACTGAGACAGGATCATACATTGGGAGTGTCACAATTAATCATCCTACTTTCTGGATCATGCATCCTTCCCTCCTGAACTTGAATTCTACAGCAAGCGTTGCACAACTAGTGAATCTTGGCTCTAAAGCTGGCATACAAAAATTCTGTCCTTCACCTCTGGAATGTGTGTCTTCCCACTACTAAGCCCATGCTTTAGACAAGTCTTGCAACCATGGTGCTTGCTGTCAAAAGTATGCTTGAACCCATGTTTTGGAGCACATGTACTGCCACTAGTTACTCTGTGTTCCAAAAGCACTTGTGCCAAAAGTAGTGAGACTTCATTCTGTACAATATGTGCCACAGTTGCTGAGCTTCATCCTGGAGCCTGGATTCCACCACTACTGTACAGTTACTCTAAAGTACACTGGTCAAAACAATTGAGTTTGCTGTTTGTAACACATGTCTGATCACAATGACTCCTGTCTCTAAGCTGATGTGTTCCAACTAATAATCATATGATCTATAATATGCATTCACAGTCACTAATCTTGCACACAGGAGCACACTTTCCATCAGTACTGAAACTGTGCTGTAGATCACAAGTGCTGCAACTATGGACCTTGTACAAGGGAGCATGCATAGAACAACTGCTGAACTAGAAATCTAAGCACTTTTGCTTTTATAGTGAGCCTGCATTCTGAAAAATCTGCCATGTCACTACCAAGACTGCACTCTAAGCACATGTGCTGCAACTATTGAGCTTGAACTGTGGAGTACAACTCCCTCCAATACTCAACATGCAGTCTAGAACAGGCAAGTCGTAACTATTTGGGTTGCATTCTGAGGCTCACATTCTATAACTACTGAACAGGTGCCCCAAAGCAGGCACCTTGCCATTATTGAGTTTGCATTCTATAGCAACTTCCGAGTACTATTGAGCCCTCACTTTAGAGCATGTGTGTCGAAATTCCTGAGATTACCCTCTATAGCATATGTCTCACAGCCACTGAGATTTCACTCTGAAGTATTTTTATTACTACTACTTTCCCACGCTCTAGAACACTTTTGCTGCCCCTAGTGAGTTGGTGCTTTGGACCCCATGAGCCACCACTATGGAGTGCATACTCAGGTGTCTGCATTTGGCCCCTAGTAAACCTATGCTGCAGAGCAGGCACACCACAACTACTGAGCCAGAATTCTAGAGTATGTGTGGTGCAACTGCTAAGCCTGTGACCTTGATCATCATGCTACAAACACACAGAATGCAGTCTGGAGCATTCCTTCAGTGATTATTGTCATTGTATTCCCAAGCATATATCTTACCACTCCTAAGCCCATTACATTTGAGTAGAAAATATACAACTGTTGAGCTTAAACTCTGGAACATGTGTCCTGCTACACCCGAACTCATATTCTAGCACACATATGGCATTTCTAATTTGTCACAGTTACTAAGCCTAAAGTATAGAATATGCATGCTCCAACTACTGAGCTTGGACTCTATAACCTGCCTCCTTCTTCTCTTGAGCATGTGATTAGAGTACATGTGCTGCAAGTAATTAGCTTGCACTCTAGAGCATATTGCAACTCTAATAGGACACAATGAAGAGTATATATGTCCCAACTGAGTGTGCCTGCACCCTAGAGTTGGCATGCAAAACTAGGTATTCTTGTACCTCAGACAGTAAAGATTAAGCTTGAGTGGCAGAGACCAGGGTCCAATCCCTGTGTTGGGAAGATCCTCTGCAGAAGGGAATGACAATCCACTGCAGTATTCCTGCTTGGAGAATCCCATGGGCAGAAGAGGCTGGAGAGCTGTGGTTCATGGGGTCACAAAGAACAGACACGACTGAGTGACTAATATTTAACTACTGGGCGTGAACTATCAAACAGGCATTTCACTACACTGAGCCCTCATTTCAGAACATATGTGCTACAACAAATGCGATAACTACTGAGCGTGAATTATCCAATGTGCATTTTACCACCCTGGACTATCATTTCAGAACATACATGTTACAACTAGTGAGCCTGCACTCAGAATAAGCATCTAATCACTACTGATACCACGTCTAGACAAAGCCTATTGCAACTAGTGAACTTACATTCTGGAGCACCTTTTCTGCTACTTTTGATCCCGCTCTTCAAAGCAGGTGTGCCCTAAATACTGAGTTTGTACAGTGGAGCATACATGTCACTACTACTGGGCCCATGTTCTTGAGGGTATGACATGCCACTCTTGAACCTGTACTCTACAGCCTGCCTGCTGCAATTATCAATATTGTATTCTGGAGCCTGCATCCCTCCAATACTGAAATTGAGTTCTATAGCAAGAGATATACTCACATACTCAACATTCACTCTAAAGAAGGCATGACCCAAATAATTAGTTGGCTATCTTAAAAATCACTCCAGCTGCCATTGACCCTTTCCCCAGACCATGTGTGCCAGAACAACTACTGAACTTGTATTGAAGAAAGGAGTGAGTTTAAACACTGGAGCAGCTGTATCACCACTACTAAGCATGAACTCAAGTGCATGCTTGTGGCCTCTACTTAGCCCATGCTTTTGAGTGCACATACCAAAATAACTGAACTTAAATCGGGAGCAGAGTTCTCACCACTGCCAAGCTCTTACTTTTTTTTTTTTTTTTTTTTTTTTTAAGTTCTACCACTTTATTGCTACCAACTAATTTCCCTCCACCCTCGTGCACACATGCTCAGTCATGTAATCCCATGGACTTCAGCCTGCCAGACTCCTCTGTCCATGGACTTTTCCAGGCAAGAATACTGGAGTGGGTTGCCATTTCCTTCTCCCAAGCTCTTAGTTTTTAGCTTTTGTTTTGCACTAAGATTTTACTCAGAAACACAACACCCTCCATGACTGAATTTGCCTTCTATGGGAGATGAATTGATACTACCGAGCCTATGATCTAGAACAGGAATACCAGAAACAGTGAATTACACTCTGGACCATGCTTCCCATCAGTATGAAACCACATACCACAGCAAGTCTTTGACCCTGCTGAATCCTCACATACCAAACCTAGTGAGCCAATGGTCTAGGGCATGTGTGCAGCAATACTGATCTTGCATGCTGAAGCTTCTGTCCTTATCCCATGCCCCAATGCATCCATACTGGAACTGTTGCTTTCCCAGCCTGGTACACTCCTCATGTACTCCTGACACCACTGTTAAGAGCATGTATTTCAGCACTACTTAGCCCATGCTCCATGGTCCTTATGGCAAAAATTGTGAGCTTACATTCTACAGTTGTAATTCTGCAGTGACTTAGCTTGCACTCTCTTGCATGTTTTCCCCCCACTATGTTTCCCATGCTCTAGAGCAGATATGCCACTACTGAGTTTGCACTCTGAAGCAAGCATTACGTCACAACTGAGGCTGCATTCTAGGGCACATGCCTTGCTCACAAATGAGTCCTCACTCTAGATCCAGTGTGTGGGCCTCTACTGAGCTTGAATGTTGAAACAATAATGTCACCTCCACTGAACCAATGCTCTAGAAGTTGTATGACACAATTCCTTAAGTGGCATTGTACATCACTATTATGATGTTAGTCAGGCAGTAGTCTGGATTGTGCCTGCCGCAACTAGTGTACCTATGTTTTAGCGATGATGTACCACAGTTAAAAAGCAGGTATTCTCCATCACATTTCCAGCCTATACTGCCTTTCCGTGCATACATGTCACAATGTTTACATTTGCAGTCTGATCACTTGTTGCACTACTGATTTCATGCTCTAGAGCAGGCATACTGCACCCACTGAGCTTGCTCTTTGGAGCATGCTGCTACTGGTAAGTCACTTCAGTCATGTTCAAATTTGTGCGACCCCATAGACGACAGCCCATCAGGCTCCTCTGTTCTTGGGATTCTCCAGGGAAGAATACAGGAGTGGGTTGTCATTTCCTTCTCAAATGCATACACGCACGCTAAGTCACTTCAGCTGTGTCTGACTCTGTGCAACCCTATGGACAGCAACCCACCAGGCTCTTCTGTCCACAGGATTCTCTAGACAAGAATACTGGAGTGTGCCAGGACCAGCCGGCAAAGAGAACAAATCCAGATCGCAACCACATGGAAGCCTGAGAAAAAGGAACTGAAAGTAAAGGATGGGGTCGAGAGGACCGAATGCTCTTTAGGCGAGTCAGTGATTTTATTGAACAAAACAGCTACCTTTATACTAGTACAATAGTTCATAGTTCATATGAACTAGTACATAGTTCATTAAAAAAATGCCATCTGGTGTTTGTCACATCAATACAATTCTTTGTCTTAAGTGATTGCAGAAGCTTACATCTTGTTTTTGGTATTCCAAGATAAACTACTAAGTGAAGGTCACTATTATGTTTTTCTCAAGGAAGAACAAAGGAGACCCAGTAAATGTTTTCTACTTTATCATGGGGTGGCGGGACAGCGAATGGCCTCTTTCAAGGCTTTCCTAGGGCCTTTTTGGGCCTTGAGCAGGATGGCTCCTCACAGGAGTGGGTTGCCATTTCCCTGTCCACTTTGGAGCATGGACCCCATTATACCAATCTAGAATTCAAAAAGGACTTATCTCAACTACTGACCTTGAAATCTTGAGTGATTGTGCCACCACTCATTAGGTCTTTAAATCATGCATCTTACCACTACTGACCCATGCTTAGAGTATGTATGCCACATCTGTTGAGCTTGCACTTTGGAGCATGCATCTCATCAGGACTGAACCTGAGCCTAGAATATTCACCCATAACTATAGACCCATGGTCTGGAATGCAAGATCTAGAATGTGTCAGGCATGCCACAATTATTGAGCACATGGGCCACATCCCCTAAGGTTCCACTCTGGAGCAATGTATGCAGTGCTTCCACAACTGTAGTGATTCTCACCACTATATAGCCAACACTTTAGATCAGATCATCTGATCTATGGACAGCATAGATCTGCACCTGTGTCCCACCACTATGTGTCAGAGTTCTAGAATATGAGTGCTGATACTACTAAGCTTGTTTTCTGGAAAAAGTGTCCTGCCACTAGTGTGCTTACACTTTAAAAAGACATGCTGAAAGTACACAGATGACACTCAGGAATATGCATCCAGCCATTACTGTGGCTCCCTTCTTCACCAAGCTTCCCACCACTACTGATGGCATGCTCAGCAGGAGTGGCCCATGGCTCAGTTTGTATTCTGAAGCAAGCACTCTAAGCACACATGCTACAACCTATGAATCTGTATACAGAGCTACAACTACTGTACTTGCACTCTGGAGCATGTTTTCCACAATGACTGAGATTGATCTCTAGAACAGTCTTGCTTTAAGTACTGAGTTTAAATTGTGTACCACGAGTCTCACCTTTACTAAACTGTAGTGCACATTCCATTACAATACAAAGTGCATTCAAGGGAACTCCACAACTACTGATCCCATGCTTTACATCAGGAGGGCCATAATTGCTTAGCTTGCATTCTGAAGCTTGTGTGACTCCACTATTGAATTTAAATTCTAGAGCAAATGTGGTTCTCAACTCCTGATCCTGTGCTGTCAAACAGCACTCTACGTATTACTGGCCTTGCCCTCTGGAATATGTATCTTGCCACTTTTAAGCCCATTCCCTTGATCAGGTGTACTGCAGCCACCGAGCTTGCTCTCAGAAACATCCCTGAATGTACGTTTTATACCACACCTACTGCCACTTCTGATTCTCTGCTCTAAAGCTATCATGCCACAGCTAGTGAGTCCATACTCTAGAGTATGTGTGCAACAAATACTGCATTTCACCCTTGAGAGTGTGTCTCACACTACTGAATCCTGACACTAAAGTACTCATGTCACAGCTACTTAGCTGTCACTCTGGAGCAAATGTCCTACCATATCAGAAACAGTTCTCCCAGCAAGCATGCTGAACTAATCAGTCCAGATTCTAGATTATGGATTCATAACCACTATTCTTGCACTTAGGAGGACACATTCCATTACCACTGAGACTATGCTCTAGAACACATGTGCTGCAACTACAGAGTTTTCTCCAGGAAGCGTGCATTCCACCACTATTGAATTGGTAGTCTAGGGCTGGTGAGCACAAACTAAAGAGCTTGCTTTCCAGGGATGCCCTCACATCACTACTGAGCCCACAGGTTAAGCATACATGCTGCAAATTGTGGGCCTGTATCTGTACTAGGCATCTGCAACAAGTGTTTTGCACTTTGGAACTTGCATTTCAGCATGACAGAGACTGAACTCAAAAACATGTGTGCTGCAAATACTGTTTGAAGCACAGAGCACATACACTGCCACTAATCAACTTGTATTCTGAATTTAGAATGGCATAGCAGCTGGTTTTGCATTCTGAAGCTCTCATTTTTCCACTACTGAGCAGGTTCTCTGGAAAGTCATCCAGGAATAATTGAACCTGTATTCTATACCAACATCTGAATACTACTGAGGCCTCACCCCAGAGCATGCATGCCAAAACTACTGACTTACCCTCTGCAGCTTGTGTCCAGAAATTACTGAGCTTGCATTTTGAAGCATGATTCTTTTCTACTCAACCCACCCTCAAGAGCCCATTCTTCCAACTAGTGAGCTGGCAGTCTATACAGCACATATAACACAATGTTGAGGACATATTCAAGTGTATCCACCACCCCCTACTGAGTCTGTGCTCCAGAGTAAAAAGGACCTAACTATCAATTTTGCCTTTTGTAGCATTTGTCTTGAAGTTTTTGAGCCTAGGCTGCAACTACATACTTGCACTCCATAACATTTTAACTGTGACTATTGAGCTTGAATTACAAAGCACATGTCCTGCCACTCTTACACCCAAGCTCTAAAATAGACGTTACACAACTATTGAGCTTTCACTGTGAAACTTGTTCCCCATACTACTGCACTCACAGACTACAGCATGTATAAGCTCTAGCTTATGTGCCACAATTAGTAAGCCAAGAGTCTGGAGAATGCATGGTGAAACTACTGAGTTTGGACTCTGAATCATGCCTCCAGACTTTACTGAGCATGGGATTAGAGTACACATGTCACAAACAATTAGCTTGCAGTATAGAGAATGGTTTAGAGCTATACTAGCCCACAGTCTAGAACTTTGTACCATAACCTACTATGCTAGGCTTTACTGCTGATCTGGCATAACTACTAGCTTGCACTATCAAACATGCATTTTACCACTACTGAGCTTACTCTAGGGCATGTATCACATCACTACTGAGAACACCATATACACACAAGTACTGCAACTACTAACTTGCACAGTGGTAACACCTCTGCCACTTTTAAGCCTACACTTTATAACAAGTGTGTTGGAACTGCTGATCCTACACATTGAAACATATATCCCACCACTTCTGAGCCCATGATTTTAAGCCTATGATCAGCCACTACTGAACATGCACTCAGGAGCATGAGTGCTTCATATACTGAGATTACACTCTGGAGCCTGAATACTTTTACCACTAAGATTGTATTGTAGTTCAAGCACACCACACTTATGGAACCAACCTAATAAAGCATGTATGCTGAAAACCTAGCTAGCTCTCTTAAACATACAATCTACCATTAGTGACATTGCACTCTAAATCAAATGTGTCACAAAAATTACTAAGCTTGCATGTGAAACGTACATCTTGCCACGTGTGAGAGTGCACTGTTCTAGATCTGTACTGTACTGAGCTTGTATTCTGGAGTGTATTCTACCTCTAATTGAGGCTGCATTCTAGAGCTCATGCCCTGCCCACATCTGAATTTTCGTTCCAGATGAGGAGAGTCACAGCTTCTTTCATTCTGGTGTAAGTGATCTTTCACTAATGAACTTTCAGTCTTGAGCAATTGTTCCACAACTACTGAACACAGACTCTAACCTGGCATATTGCATATACTGACCTTTCCCTCTTGGTACTACTAAGCTCCTGCTGCAGATCAGAGGTGCTGCAACCACTGAGAGTGCATTCATGTATATGCCTGGACTCATATTTTGTAACAAACATACTGCCACTACTGATTCTGTGATCTAAAACTATCATGCTGTAATTAGTGGTTTTGCTGTAGACTCTGCACCAGATACTGAGTTTCACCCTGGTGAATGCATCTCATACTACTTGTCCCTGGCTATAAAGCATGCATGCCAAAACTACTGAGCTTGAACTCAAGGACATGTTCCACCACAACAAAGCCTGACTATAAGCAAGCATGCTGCCACTAATCAGCCCGTGTTCAAGAGTATGCATTCTCCACCATTATTCTTGGACTCAGTAGCATGCATTCCACTGCCACTAAGATGGTGCTTTAGAGCACAGGTGCTGCAACTACTGACATTGCATTATGGTGCACACATCCCACCACTACTAAACTAATAATCTAGAGCAGGTGTATAATAAATATTATCAGAAATTATCACATCACTACTGAGCACAAAATACACAACTGCTCATATAAAAAATGTGTATTTTGGAGATTAATTTTTAAGATATTTATTTTTAATTGAGTGATGATTGGTTTACAATATTGATTTATTTCTGTCTTACATCAACATGACTGAACCACAGGTATAAGTATGTGCCCTTCTTCTTGAATCTTCCCTTCTCCTCCTTCCACCCTAAACCCTAGTAAACACAGAGCCCCAGCTTTCTATCATTGGCTACCTATGGCAGGGTCCCCACCAGTCCCCACCCCAGCCCGTTCCTCCCATTGTCTGATTTTCCATTGTTCGATTATTTTTCATCTTCGACGATCCAGTCTCCTTTCTAGGTTTATTCTTCATTAACCAAAGATAACGAGTATCAAATAAAAAAGTCTGAAATGATATATGTATATTTACCCAGGTAAACCTTGAGAACCCCATGAGCAATATGAAAAACAAAAAGATAGGACACTGCAAGATGAACTCCCCAGGTCGGTAGAAGCCCAATATGCTACTGGAGGTCAATGGAGAAATAAATCCAGAAATAATGAAGTAATGGAGTCAAAGTGAAAACAAACAAACAAGCAAACAGAAAACACAGTTGTGGATGTAACTGGTGACAGAAGCAAATCTGATACTCTAAGAGCAATATTGCATAAGAACCTGGAATGTTAATTCCATAAATCAATGCAAGCTGGAAGTGGTCAAACAGGAGATGGCAAGAGTGAATGTTGACATTCTAGGAATCTGTGAACTAAAATGGACTGGAATGGGTGAATTTATCTCAGATGAATATTATATCAACTACTGTGGCCAGGAATCCCTTAGAAGAAATGGAATAGGCATGATAGTTAACAAAAGAGAATGGAATGCAATACTTGGACTCAATCTCAAAAACGACAGAATGATCTCTGTTCATTTAAAAGGCAAACCATTAAATATCACAGTAATCTAAGTCTATGCCCTGGCCAGTAATGCTAAAGGAGTTGAAGCTGAATACTTATATGAAGACCTACAAGACCTTTTAGTATTAACACCCATAAAAATTATCCTTTTCATTATAGGATACTGAAATACAAAGACAGGAAGTCAGGAAACACCTGGAATAACAGGCAGTTATGGCCTTGGAGTACAGAATGAACCACGATAAAGGCTAATAGAGTTTTTCCAAGAGAATGCACTGGTCAAAGTAAACACCATCTTCCAGTAACACAAGAGGAGACTCTAAACATGAACATCACCAGATGGCCAATACTGAAATCAGACTGATTGTTCTCTTTGCAGCCAAAGATGGAGCCAAAGCTGTATAGAGCAAAAGCTCTATATAGTTAGCATAAACAAGACTGGGGACTGTCTATGGCTCAGATCATAAACTCCTTATTGACAAATTCAGACTTAAATTGCAGAAAGTAGGGAAAATCACTAGACCATTCAAGTATGACCTATATAAAATCCTTAGTGATTATACAGTGGAAGTGAGAAATAGATTTAAGGGACTAGACTTGATAGATAGAGTGCATGATGATCTATGCATGGAGGTTGATGACAGTGTACAGGAGACAGGGATAAGACCATCCCCAAGAGAAAGAAATGCAAAAAAAAAAAAAAAAAAAAAGAAAGCAAAATGACTGCCAGAGGAGGCCTTCAATAGCTGTGAAAAAAAGAAGCTAAAAGCAAAGGAGAAAAGCAAAGATACTCCCATTTAAATGCAGAGTTGCCAAGAATATCAAGGAGAGATAAGAAAGCATTTCTCAATGATCACTGCAAAGAAAGAGAGGAAAACAATACAATGGGAAAGACTAGAGATCTCTTCAATAACATTAGATACCAAGGGGACATTTCATGCACAGATGGCGTCAATAGAGGACAGAAATGATACGGACCTGACAGAAGCAGAAGATATTAAGAAGAGGTGGCAATAATACACAGAAGAACAGTATGAAAAAGATCTTCACAACACAGATAATCACGATGGTGCGATCACTCACCTAGGGCCAGATATCCTGAAATGTGAAGTCAAGTGGAACTTAGGAATCATCCCTATCAACAAAGCTAGAGGAGATGATGGAATTCCATTTGAGCTATTTCAAATCCTAAAAAGATGATGCTGTATAAGTGCTGCAAACAATATCCCAGCAAATTTGGAAAGCTCAGCAGTGGCCACAGGACTGGGAAAGATCAGTTTTCATACAAATCCCAAAGTAAGACAATGCCAAAGAATGCTCAAATTATAGCACAATTGCAATCATCTCACATGCTAATAATGCTCACAATTCTCCAATCCAGGCTTCAGCAATAAAGGAACCATGAGCTTCCAGATATTCAAGCTGAACTTAGAAAAGTTAGAGGAACCAGAGATAAAATTGCCAACATATGGTGGAAAATCAAAAAAGCAAGAGAGTTCCAGAAATACATCTCCTTCTGCTTTGTTGACTGTGCCAAAGCCTTTGACTGTGTGTAGTATAATAACTGTGGAAAATTATGAAAGTTATGGAAATACCAGAAAGGCCTCTTGAGAAACCTGCATGCATGTCAGGAAGCAACAGTTAAAACTGGACATGGAATTACAGGCTGATTACAAATAGGAAAAGGAGTATGTCAAGGCTGTATATTGTAACCCTGCTTATTTAACTTAAATGCAAAGTACATCATGAGAAAGGCCAGGCTGGAAGAGTGCAAGCTAGAATCAAGATTACCAAGGTTATCAATAACCTCAGATATGCAGATGACACCACTCTTGTGACAGAAAGTGAAGAAGAACTAAAGAGCCTCTTGATGAAAGTGAAAGAGGAGAGTGAAAATGTATACTTAAAGCTCAAAATTCAGAAACCTAAGATCATGGCAACCCGTCCCATCACTTCATGGCAAATAAATGGAGAAACAGTGGAAACAGTGTCAGACTTTATTTTTTGGGACTCCAAAATCACTGCAGATGGTGACTGCAGCCAAGAAATAAAAGAAAGTTTACTCCTTGGAAGAAAAGTTAAGACTAAGCTAGACAGCATATTAAGTAGCAGAGACATTACTTTGTTAACAAAGGTCAGTCTAGTCAAGGTTATGATTTTTTCCAGTAGACTAGTATGTATATAAGAGCTGCAGTATTAAAAAAAAACAAAAAACAAAAAACTGAGTGCTGAAGAATTAATGCTTTTGAATTGTGGTGTTGGAGAATACTCTTGAGAGTCCCTTGGACGGCATGGAGATCCAACCAGTCCATCCTAAAGGAGATCAGTCCTGGGTGTTCACTGGAAGGACTGATGCTGAAGCTGAAACTCCAATATTTTGGCCACCTGATGCGAAAAGCTGACTCATTGGAAAATACCCTGATGTTGGGAAAGATTGAGGTCAGGATGACAAGGAGATGACAGAGGATGAGATGATTGGATGGCACCACCAACTGTATAGACTTGAGTTTGGGTAAACTCCGGGAGTTGGTGATGGACAGGAAAGCCTGGTGTGCTTCGGTTCATAGGGTTGCAGAGTCAGACATGAGTAAGCAAATGAACTGAACTTAACTGAAAGAAAAATAAGAAAAACAGTCAAACAGAACAGAAATAAACTTAAAAAAAAAAAAAAGAAAAAATAGAAAACCTTAGGAAAAAAAGTAACAACAAAAAAGAAGAGGAAAACTCGACAGCACCACAAAACGCTAATGTGATTGTCGATATATATGTAGCAGTAACAAAGAGTATGATTTAAAAGAGAAAAAAATTTCAAGTTTGTAGTTCTGAATTGTGGCATATTCCCCTGTGGGTGATTGAATTAATGTCCTGCAGTGTCTTCCTGGTTGGGGGGAATTGTGCCTGTGTTCTTGTTGATGAAGCTGAATATTTTTCTCTGAAGGGCAGTACAGTGTCCAGTAGTAGGCTTTAGGTATCTATGAGTTCAGTTTGAATTTGGGCAGTCCTCTTGACTTTGCCAATGTTAGGCACATTTATTTCCATAGTTGCATTTAAATGGCCCTCTCAGGATATCCTCAATGTCACCAGTCCCCTACATCCTGAAACCTTTGCCAGAGCTTCTGTCTCCTGATTCCACCCTGCAGTGCAGGCCAAATCTTGCTAGGCAGAAATTGTGTAGTGCTTTTCATGGTTCTCTGACTCTACGTTCTGTATCACAGGGTTGTTCAAGATTGTCTGGACTGCCTGAACCCACCTTCTGCATTGCATAAGTATGTTTGTGCTTCTGTCAGTATCATGGGCCTCTTCTCTACACCACAAGGTTTGTGTGCTCCTCTCTTGGCACCCCAGGCTGAAATCTGCAGGAAAATTACTTTGCAATATTTACAAATAATAATTTTACAAATACTTATATATAAACAATTTTATGTGTGATATGCAAATATGTTATTTACATATAATTAAATGTAAACGTATAATTTTACAAATAGTTACATTAAATGGAGGGTAATGTCCCTCCTCATTCTATCCTTCTGTGTTGTCCCAGATTGCCGGTTTGGGTGCCCAACTTCACATATTGAACTTGAAATCATCATCTGTTTCATGTACGATATGTACACATTTCAGTGCTATTGTCTCAGAACACCCCTTGCCTTCTCCTACTGTATCTAAAAGTGTGTTGTTTACATCTGTTTATCCTTTGCTGCCCTGCAAGTAGGATCACTGTTACCACCTTTTAAATTTTCATATAGATATATTAGTATACAGTGTTTGTTTTGCCTTCCTGAATTACCTCACTCTGTGTAATATATTTCAGGTTCATTCACTTCACTGGAACTGACTTAAATGTGTTCTTATTTATAGCTGAGTAATATGCCACTGTGTATATGTACCCAAACTTCCTTATCCAATCATCATTCAATGGACATCTAAGTTGATTCCCTTTCCTTGCTGTTATAAACAGTGTTGTAAAGAACATTGGAATTCAATTGTCTCTTTCAATTCTGGTTTCCTTCGGTGGTATGCCCAGCAGTGGAATTGCTCAGCTGTATGGCATTTCTATTCCAATGTTTGTAAATCATCTCCACACTGTTCTCCATAGATGCTGTACCAGTTTGCATTCCCACAAACAGTGTAAGACTGTTCTCTCTTCTCCGTACCCCCTCTCATTCAGTCACTCAGTCAGATTAGACTCTGCGACCTCATGGAATGCAGGACTCCAGGCTTCCCTGTGCATCGCCAATTCCGGGAGCCTACTCATACTCATGTCCATCATGTCAGTGATACCATCCAACCATCTCATCCTCTGTCGTCCTTATTTTCTCCCACCTCCAATCTTTTCTAGTATCAGGGTCTTTACCAATGAGTTGGTTCTTTGTATCTGGTGACCAAAGTATTGGAATTTCAGCTTCAGCATAAGCACTTCCAATGAATATTCAGGACTGATATCCTTTAGTATGGACAGGTTGGATCTCCTGGCAGTGCAAGGGACTCTCAAGAGTCTTCTCCAACACCACAGTTCAAAATCATCAATTTTTGAGCACTCAGCTTTCTTTAGAGTCCAACTCTCACATACATACATGGCTACAGGGAAAAGAATAGCTTTGACTAGACTTTGTCTTTGATGGCAAAGTAATGTCTCTGCTTTTTAATATGCTGTCTAGGTTGGTCAAAGCTATTCTTCCAAAGAGTATGTGTCTTTTAATTTCTTGACTGGAGTCACCATCTACAGTGATTTTGAGCTCCCTGAAAATAAAGTCTCTCAAGGTTTATTTTCCAATTTATTTTCCATACATTTATGGGACGAGATGCCATGACTGAGATTTCTGAATGTGGAGTTTTAAGCCAAATTTTTCATTCTCTTCTTTCACTTTCATCAAGAGGCTCTTTATTTCTTCTTCTTTTTCTGCCATATGCATGGTGTCATCTGCATATCTGAGATTAATGATTTATCCTGGCAACCTTTATTCCAGCTTGTGCTTCATCCAACCTGGAATTTTGCATGACATATTTTGCATAAAAGTTGAATAAAAAGGGTGACAATTAACAGCCTTGAATTACTTCTTTCCTGATTTGGAACCATTCTCTTGTTCCATGTCCAGTTCTAACTGTTGCTTCCTGACCTGCAAACAGATTTCTCAAGACACAGGGCAGGTGATCTGGTATTCCCACCTCTTGAAGAATTTTGAACATTTTATTGTGATCCACACAATCAAAGGCTTTGGCATAGATTTTTTTCCCCCCAAGAGGCTCATTTTGTTTCATTTTACTTTATGTTTATTTATTTATTTATTTGGAAAAAAAGTTTTATTTTGGAAGAACTCACTTTGTCACATCAGGTAACAAAATTCCAAAATCAAATTGCATGGAAATAGATATCACAATTTCTTTCACAATAGTTGAGAAAAAAGCTCTGCAGGATAGAATAGAGGCAAAGGAATATGAAGAAGGAGATGGGTTTGAAGGTAAACAGCATTTTGAATGGGAAAAATATGTTAAGTAAAAACCTATAGCTGTGCATTCTTTACTCATTCAGACTTCATATTGGGTGAATGAAGGGCAAAAATAAAACCATATTTTATATTGTTTGGGGTAAATTTTAATAATCATAAATCTGAATTTTGTTTTTTAATTAATTTCTTTATTTTAATTGGAGGTTAATTACAAGATTTTAGTGGTTTTTTCCCATCCATTGACATGAATCAGCCATGGATGAACATTTGTACCCCCTCCTGACGCCCCTCCCACCTCCCTTCCCATCCCATCCCTCTAGGTCATCCCAGTGTACCAGCCCTGAGTACCATGTCCCATGCATCAAACCTGTTCTGGTGATCTTGTTTCAAATATGGTAATAAACATGTTTCAATGTTATTGTCTCAAATCATCCCGTCCTCGCCCTCTCTCATAGAGTCCAAAAGACTGTTCAATACATCTGTGCTTCTTCTGATGTCTTGTGTACACGGTTATTGTTACCATCTTTCAAAATTTCATACGTATGTGTTAGTATACTGTATTTGTGTTTTTCTTTCTGGCTTACCTCACTCTGTAAATAGGCTCCAGTTTCATCCACCACTTTAGAACTGATTCAAATTTATTCTTTCTAATGACTGAGTAATATTCCATTGTGTATATGTATCACAGCTTTCTTATCCACTCATCTGCTGATGAGCATCTAGGTTGATTCCGTGTCCTGGCTATTATAAATAGTGCAGTGGTGAACATTGTGGTACCCATGTCTCTTTCAGTTATGATTTCCCTAGTGTGTATGCCCAGCAGGGGGATTGCTGGGTCATAAGTCAGTTCTATTTCCAGTTTTATAAGGAATCTCCACACTATTTTCCATAGTGGCTGTACTAGTTTGCATTCCCACCAACAGTGTAAGAGGATTCACTTTTCTCCACACCCTCTCCAGCATTTGTTATTTGTAGACTTCTGGATAGCAGCCATTCTGATTGGTGTGAAATGGTAGCTCACTGTGGTTTTGATTTGCATTTCTCTGATAATGAGAGATGTTGAGCATCTTTTCATGTGTTTGTTAGCCATCTGTAAGTTTCTTTGGAAAAGTGTCCGTATAGACCTTTTGCCCATTTTGTAATTGGGTCATTTATTATTTTGGAATTGAGCTGCAGGGGTTGCTTATATATTTTTGACATTAGTTCTTTGTCAGTTGCTTCATTTGTTATTATTTTCTCCCATTCTGAAGGCTCTCTTTTAACCTTGCTTACATTTTCCTTTGTTGTGCAAACACTTTTAGGTTTAATTACATCCCATCTGTTTATTTTTGCTATTACTGCCATTATGCTGGGAGGTGGATCATAGAGGATCCTGCTGTGATTTATGTCAGAGATTGTTTTGCCTATGTTTTCCTCTAGGAGTTTTAGAGTTTCTGGTCTTACGTCTACATCTTTAATCCATTTGGGATTTATTTTTGTGTACGGGGATGGAAAGTGTTCTAGTTTCATTCTTTTACAAGTGGCTTTCCCAGTTTTTCCAGCACCACTTGTTAAACAGATTGTCTTCTCTTCATTGTATAGTCTGGCCTCTTTTGTCAAAGATAAGGTGTCCATAGGTGCGTGAATGTATCTCTGGGCTTTCTATTTTGTTCCATTAATCTATTTTTCTGTCTTGGTGCCAGTACCATACTGTCTTGATGACTGTGGCTTTGTAGTAGAGCCTGAAGCCAGGCAGCTTGACTTCTCCAGGTCCATTCTTCTTTCTCAAGATTGCTTTGGCTATTTGAGGTTTTTTGTATTTTCATACAAATTGTGAAATTGTTTTCTCTAGTTGTCTGAAAAATACTGTTGGTAAAAATTTTTTTCATATATTTTACTTGACAATATTCTAGTGGTTTTTGCCATACATTGACATGAATCAGTCATGGATTTACATGTCTTCCCCTCCCGATCCCCCCTCCCACATCCCTCTCCATCTGATTCCTCTGGGTCTTCCCAGTGCACCAGACCCGAGCATTTGTCTCATGCATCCAGCCTGGGCTGGTGATCTGCTTCACCCTAGACATATACATGTTTTGATGCTGTTCTCTTGAAACATCCCACCCTTGCCTTCTCCCACAGAGTCCAAAAGCCTGTTCTGTACATCTGTGTCTCTTTTTCTGTCTTGCATATAGGGTTGTTGTTACCATGTTTCTAAATTCCATATATATGCGTTAGTATACTGTATTGGTCTTTATTTTTCTGGGTTACTTCATTCTGTATAATGGGCTCCAGTTTCATCCACCTCATTAGAACTGATTCAAATAAATTCTTTTTAATGGTGAATAATATTCCATGGTGTATATGTACAACAGCTTCCTTATCCATTCGTCTGCAGATAGGTACCTAGGTTGCTTCCATGTCCTGGCTATTGTAAATAGTGCTGCGATGAACAATGGAGTGCACGTGTCTCTTTCAGACCTGGTTTCCTCAGTGTGTATGCCCAGAAGTGGGATTGGTGGGTCATATGGCAGTTCTAATTCCAGTTTGTTAAGAAACCTCCACACTGTTCTCCATAGTGGCTGTGCTAGTTTGCATTCCCAGGAACAATGTGAGAGCATTCCCTTTTCTCCACACCCTCTCCAGGATTTATTGCTTCTTTAGGTAAATATTTTCCTAAGTATTTTATTCTTTTTGTTGCAATGTTGAATTGAATTGTTTCCTTAATATCTCTTTCTGTTTTCTCACTGTTAGTGTATAGGAATGCAAGGGATTTCTGTGTGTTAATTTTATATCCTGCAACTTTACTATGTTCATTGATTAGCTCTGGTAATTCTTTAGTGGAGTCTTTAGGGTGTTTTATGTAGAGGATTATGCCATCTGCAAACAGTGAGTGTTTTACTTCTTCTTTTCCAATCTGGATTCCTTTTATTTCTATTTCTGCTCTGATTGATGTGGCCAAAACTTCCAACACTATGTTGAATAGTAGTGGTGAGAGTGGGCACCCTTGTCTTATTCCTGAGTTTAGAGAAAATATGTTCAATTTTTCACCATGAGAATGTTTGCTGTGGCTTTGTCATAACTTTTATTATGTTGAGGTATGTTCATTCTAATCTTGCTTTCTGGAGGGTTTTTAAAATAAATGGATGTTGAATTTTTTCAATAAATTTCTCTGCATCTATTGAGATAGTCATATGTTTTTTATCTTTCAATTTGTATTACATTGATCGATTTGTGGATATTGAAGAATCCTTGCATCACTGGAATAAAACCCACTAGGGCATGATGTATGATAGTTTTAATATGTTGTTGTATTCTGTTTGCTAGAATTTTGTTAAAGATTTTTGCATCTATGTTCATCAGTGATATTGGCCCATAGTTTTCTTTTTTTGTGGCATCTTTGTCTGGTTTTGGTATTCGGGTGATTGGGGCCTCATAGAATAAGTTTGGAACTTTACCTTCTTCTGCAATTTTCTGGAAAAGTTTGAATAAGATAGGTGTTAGCTCTTCTCTAAATTTTTTGTAAAATTCAGCTGTGAAGCTTCCTGTTTCAGGGCATTTCTTTTCTGGAAGATTTCTGATTATAGTTTCAATTTCTGTGCTTGTGATGGGTTTGTTCAGGTTCTCTATTTCTTTCTGGTTAAGTTTTGGAAAGTTGTAGTACCCTAAGAATTTGTCCATTTCTTCCAAGTTGTCCATTTTATCGGCATATAGTTGCTGATAGTAGTCTTTTATGATCCTTTGTATTTCTATTTTGTCTGTTGTAATTTTTCCATTTTGATTTCTAATTTTGTTGATTCTTCTCCCTTTGTTTCTTGAGTCTGGCTAATGGTCTGTCAATTTTATTTATCTTCTACACCAAGCAGCTCTTAGCTTTGTTGA